>JAPMIB010000065.1:991526-1119086 GCA_034770305.1 Trichogramma dendrolimi | reverse complement strand
CTCGCGCGAGCTTGATTAAACCGCATAAATAACAGCCGAACAGCAGCAACACATGAAAAAGCAGCTGTGTGGCAAAACCAGAAGCCATCTCGTCGTCGTCGTCGTGGCCCAAAATACAATTTAGCTCCTTTATCAGGACCTATTATATATTGCGGAGCGGGCGGGCCACGGCGCGACGCAAAAAAATCGGCTATTTTCCGTAGAGCTTTCGGGCCATACTCGTGTGCCCGTAAATGCGTTCGCTTTGCCGACCCTGGTTATTTTCTCTCTCGCTTACCCACACACACACACTCGGACACATATATTCGACGAGTTTGCGTTCATAATGTGCCGAACTGGACAGTATATATACACTGCAACAGCTGAGCTGCAACCACCAACTCGACGCACAACCGTTACCAATATGTATACATGTGCACACTTACACACATACACATTATAATATACCTCGGCTCTCAAAAAGTCCAAAGGAAAGGTAGGTGGTACAAGGCAGAAAGAAAGAGAGAGAGAGAGAGAGAAAGCTAAAATCATATGAAAATCGAACGGTAAACTTTGTAGGGAAAAGAGAAGAGCACAAGGACTAAACATCGTCTGAGAAAATAATAGCGGAAGTTAAAGGTTATCGAAGGCGCTTTACCGCAACACGAGAAAAAGAAAAGCAACGAGCGAGAGAGATATTCGCTGGCGTTTGTGCTCGCTCGCGCGCCTTTTAAGAGAGAGGGAGAGAGAAAGAGAGATTAGGCTTCGCTCGATGCACGCAGATTGGGTGCGAGAGAGAGAGAGGGATAGATTAGTGCATTGTTCATTTCAAAAGGTAAAAAGAGTCCGCGAGTGGCTAGGGCATAGGCTACATTGAGCACATTATTGAGATATCTCTTGCGCTTTATAAAGGTTTTTCGCTGCTGCTGCAGCCGCCACCAACACACTGTGTCGTGTAGCATGTGTGTGTGTGTGTGTGTGTGTGTGCATGCGAGCGAGCGCTCAAATAGCGGTAAATCGGTTAAGAACAGCGGACTTGAATTATTTCGATTCAATTAGCGGTAATACGCGCCGTAGGTGTGCTGCTGCCGCCGACGCCGACGATTTTTTATTTTAAATTTTCATTTATTCCCATCGCGCGCGTGCGGGGCACAAATGTGGAATGGAGAGAGAGAGAGAGACTTTTATCCCATTGTATTGTGCGCGCCGCTGCCTGTGTGCCGTTCGCGATCCACAACGAGCCACGTATAGGTGTGCGATTGAAAAAGAGAATTTGAGCGCGCATACTCGTACCGATTTTTGAGCTAGCAACGCTCCTTGTCGTTTATATGGGAGAATATGCAGAATTTTAGAGCATCGTGCCTCGCATTTGGGGATGAATTTAATCCAAAATTTGTGAGTCAATCTTGTTCGTGCTGATGGGAAGTACTCAAGAACCTGCACGATGCTTTAAAATCAAACGACTGGCACGACCGCAATTATTAATGCGAGTTAGGGAAACATATTTGTATGTGTAATAACGTAAACTTAAAACGATAATCAAAAAAAGTCCCGAAAAATTAACAATAATAATCCGGTACATACTCCCAGTAGAAATGCTCAACATTAGTACTGGCATAATGGCCGAAAAATGACTACTTGAAATGTTTCAAAATACACTAGGGTACTTATACCAGTGATTGACCGCTTTCGACCAGTAAAATGACCACTTTTTGATGTGCAATAATTATTGTTTTTACTTGTTGAATTATGATCGATTATGGAAAACAAGCTGCATCGTTCCCTAAAGAATTGAATAACATCCATACAAATATATTTTTAATTGTTTTTCAAATGGTATTTTCCAAAATGGTCATTCACTGGTACCCGGTCTTTGATTGGTCTGACTACCCTACTATTAATTAATTGGTTTGTTATCGAAAATTTTTTGTTTTCCAATTATTTCTAAAATATTAAGCGCACTTTGAATGACCTCAAATGACAGTCGAACGGTTTTACAAAATGTATACCAGTTTTCAATCGCTATAAATACGACAATGCCACTTTGAACCTTCATCGCCAGATGGCGAGTATCTTAATCTGCAAATCCTTCAAGTGATAAAGTAATCAAATTGTATATAGTTAAGTCAAAACACGGTTTTCAATAATCGAAATTCTCCTTTTAATCTTTTTTACGTGGCACTTGAGACTTTGTCGGCACAATCGTCATAGATTGCTGATGCACGGGGCAGTGAATTTCATCTGACCCAGCCCGATGAAGTTGTCACCTCGTATTCTGTCTCGAACTGATGTCGAGCGTCCCTGGGCCTAAATGGTTCACTCAGCCAATGACCGGGCTACGAACCGGTCTCCGTGACACCGCAATAGTCCGGCTAATATCTATACATACTAACAATCGTTACATCGATAGGTCGATCGGTATGTCACCTGTGCTAATACATGATGAATCTCCAAGCGAGGCAGGCCAATCATCGCGTCGATGCGCACTAAAACACAACCCCCGAAATCCTCTCGCTGACGGAATTTCATGCGTAAATGCGCGCGAAAAAGTTGCGACACTTTTTATTTTACGTGCGCAAAAGACTCGCTCGACTGCTGCTCTTCCGGGAAGCCCGACGAGAGATACGCTTTTATCCTTATATATTATACACACACACACACACACACACACACGTGTATATAGACGACGCCCGAGGGCCTTTTCTTGTTTACCGAGAGGCAACGTCGGCCATGCATTTCTGATTATTCGCCTGTGTGTGTGTGTGTATATATATAGTTACACACGTGCAGTCTCGACGCGCATACACAAACGCGCCTCGGCAAGCTCAAGCGTGTACGTATACCCAATAAACTTGAAGTCGTGAGTTTAGAAAAGATCGTCTTTTGAATTGGTGCAAGTTGGCGCGTGCCTGCGAAGTTTTCATGTGGTGGTGTTATTTATTTATTAATACCCGATTGAGAGCGAGAAAGAGAAGATTCGGTGCTTTTTTTTATTCATACCGAATGCACGATTTACAGCTGCCTATACACGGCTTTGTTCGAACACGTATATATATACGGTATACATATTATAAATAAGTGAAATACTTGCGCGCGCCCAGCGGAGCTACGCAGGGTGGCGAGAAAAATATACGACGCACTCGAGGAGAGAAGGAGATTAATCGTTGCATAAAAATATATTAATATTATTAAATGCCCCCAGTGCTCATTCATTAACGTCGTTTTAATGATTTTTTTCCCTTTTTTAATTTCTGTTGCAGGTGAGTAACAAACGAACATAGCAGGCATCATGCAACGTGTATATATATGTAATATACCTCTTGGCGCTCGCCATCGCTTATACATGTATCTTCGGTAATGAGTAAGTTTCAGCCGCCGCTCGTATCTATAAGTTTTATTAATCGAATCGATAAATTGATATACAATTCGCTCGATCGAGCGCATCGCAGCGGAGAGGGTAACGGCTGGGCTGATGAAAAATCAGTGCTCCGTTGGCGCATAAAATTTTCGGTCGATATGGTACCGAGAGAGCACAGCAAGAGAGAGAAAGAACATCACGAGGCATGTACTGCACTCAAGGCAAACTTCTATCTGCGCCGGAGCTTACCTAATATATATCCTTTTGAAGTTGTATACACATTTGCGGGCTCTCTTGCGTATTCTCACACGTTATAGACAGAGAGAGAGAAAAGATATCGTCTCTCTCTCTCTCTGGCTCGTTTTGCCCTCGCCGAACGAGCCAATATATGAGCATCTTCAGATAAATCTTGCGTAAATTCTTCGCTGCGCGGTTTCTTCGCAAAAATATCTCGCTGTAAAATCTCTCGCAGAACGCAAACACCCCGCGCGCGCGCGCGCGAGCCAGCGAGCGTTATATCTTCTCCTTTTTACTTTTTGCACGCGCGAGAAAACAATAGTATCACTTTTGCAGTTACTCTTTTTTTTCGTGCTCGCGCGCAACTTGCTCGAAAAAGCCGTCGAATATATTTGCATTTTTCACGCGTAATAATGCACGAAATGCGTGCAGCAGCAGCAGCAAGAGGGCTTCAAAAACAGAAAACTTTCCGAGTAGCGTTTCTTTCACTTACTCGCCGAGCCAAAAGAGCTACGCGTATGCGCTGCATGTATGAATTGATAAAACACACACACATATACACGCAATCGCGCGGGAGCACCGTCGAAGAAAATGAACTAGGGCCAACGCGACGTTATATATGTATGAACTGTGTGTGTGTGTGTGCGCAGTCTCTGGCAATGCTCCTCCTGCTGCACACGAGGCTCGAGAGTGCAGGCGCCCTCTTTCAACGATAAATCTTCGTCCCTGCCCGTGCCGCCGCCGCTGCTGCATACTGCAGCTTTCTGTTACTAACAGCTGTGCTGAAATCTCTCTCTCTCTCTCTCGCGCGCGTGGTAATGTTGCGCGCGGCGGCGGCGGCATCGGAATGCGCGCGTGCACATCGGTCAAAATCAGCTGTTGTATACGCGCAGATATATATATATATATATATATATACAGGTAGACACACTCTTTCGGATGAATTAAGCGTGCGAGGCGAGAGCAACCGATGCTTTCTCTCTCTCTCTCTTTCTCTCTTGGCGCGTTAAAAGTTGCCCATGGGAGAGCAGGGCGACCTATCCGTCGTGCGAACTTTTGTTTAAGTGTTCCGTCTAAGCTCATTCGTCTTCGCGTGCGCTGCCGGTCTCTCTCTCTCTCTCTCTCCTCGCTCACAACCTTCGAGCGCTGCGTCGCTTCTACTTGAACGTTTTTAAAGAATGCTTTAACATTTTATAGGTTATGATGCTTTTTCTCACTCCACCAACACACAACGCGAGTAGGGTATATAATTCTCTCCTGTTGAGACGAGACAGCATCTTTTATGTTTATCCTCTCTCGGACGGACGGACGGACGCGCAGTGTGTAAAATGTTTTCTGCAAACGATCATCGATGATGCTTTTTCGATTTTCTCTGCACGCCCGTAAAATCTCGTAAATGCATCCCCCCCCCCCCTCCCGCGCGCGCTTGAGTCGAGCTTGAATGTTTTATTTTTTCGTGCCAGGTTTTTCATTACATGAAAATACGAGTACTTCGTCCTTCGTGACACGGCTGTGAGAGGACTTGGCCGCCACGGACAATTAGACGAGGTCGAATTCGGTTACTTGTGTCGATGCGGTCGCTGCACGTAATGCAAATCTTTGCTCCTATTTTCGAACGAAGAAAGGAGAGCAAGTCGGTTTTGCCGCGTTAAAAGGACACCGATGCGAACGTCGATGATTAAAATTCAGTGGCAGGAAGCGACACACTGTTGAAAAAATTTGTAATTTAATATAGAGATTTAATGTAAAACCAGAAATTTTACTATTACAGTAACTGATACTGAATTTTTTTTTCAAGGTACTTACGTGAAATTTTTGTTAAAAATTAATGATCACGAACATAATTATTTTTGAACGTAAGCTGCGCAAAAAATGCATAAAAATACAATCGTACGCATTATTTTCAATGCAACAATTAAAAAGAAGAATTTACTTATATACTCAAAATTTTGTATTTAATTGAAATTTCTAAGATTTTATGAAAATTCAATCATAATTAATGCCAGCATCAACCACTAGATGGTAAAAGCCCCTATCAGTAAAACTGCAAGTGGTAATCAAAAAATACTTGTATAAATAAAAGCGTAGTTTTTGAAAAAAAGATATATCATTAGGGTACGTTAAATTAACTAATGTTTTGACGAATATCAAAATTCATACTTGATAATACCTTATTAGGTTTTAAAAATTAATAATTATTACTGCGAATCGGACTCATCAAATTTATAATGAGAATCCATATGTAGGGTATCAAATCCCTTCGGAACTTCAACTCATGCGGAGCATCGCGCGGGATACATAATTTCGCGCAAAGCTCAAAACTTTAGATAACTGTATAACTGCATAAGAGGCGAGGGCGCTTGGAAGTTTCAGAAGCGCAAGTTTGTTGCGTAAAGTTTACCGAATCGATGATAGCTATGAATTAGACATCGACACTATCAATTTCACTTGACTGAGTATCTGCGTAAATAAAAAAAGTAAGGAGAGAAAAGTATACGTCTAAAGTAATTAGCCGAGAATGATCGTTCTGTAATTGAAGTAAAAATAAAGTAAACCGATGATGAAATATTGAAGGTACCCTGTGTCTCGTGGACACGAGACGCACGCTCATCTTCTTCAAAAACGCTGACATTAATTGTTGTCCCCACAATCCAAAGTTAGTTCAAAACTTCTACCTTACTGATTGGTCGAAAAAATCATATGAATTATTAATTAAAATCTAATTTTAAGAATCTAATTTTGTCATTCAACTAAATAAGCATTAATCATCGATTTTCTGTCGTTCAGTTGGCACTGCACACGCGTTCGTGCGTTGTAAAATTCTAACGTGCCCGTAGCTGTGCTAATCAAAACCAACCAGAGTCAAAATTCAATTTTCATTTTATAAATTTTATTCCGCTTTTCTAGGATCCTTCTCCTCCGTATTTATCTAATAATCGGCCTATAGAAAAAAAGTTACACGAGCATACATTTTGAGCACTCGGCCGGTAACGATCCAAGTAACAGACGAAAACAGCTCGGTTGGAAAGTCATTGCGCTACACGTTATACAGTACACGGGTCTCCGAGACGTCAGCGAGCCTCGCTACAATAAGCTCATAGCTAGATTTCGTCTGGTTCATTGGATACCGCCAGATGGCGAACGCAATAGCTCCCGCTAGAGAGTCAGTAAAGTTCGTAGCTTGAATACAGGCCGAAACTGTTCGAGAAGTTAGCAAGAAGCAATGGAGTTGTCCGGACTTCTTGGGCGCACCGGCACCGTGTCAATCCCCACCACGCCGCACTCGTCCAAGTATACAACTCGCCCGGAAATTGTACAGTGCGAAGCAAAGTGACGAAGCAAATGTCTGTGTTGTGCGAGTGCGTGTATAGAAAATAACGGCCCAAGACAACAACCAAGAGTGCTTGAAGAAATTGAAGCTCATGCATCGGGCGGCCAACGGCAGGATCGATAGAATCAGTTACAAGTTTCTTCGTAAACTCTATCCCTTGATCAAAAATTGGACGGGCCGGCATCCGAATCTCTTGGATTCGGATCAAGTCAAGTGAAATTGACAGTGTCGATGTCTAATTCATAGCTATCATCGATTCGGTAAACTTTACGCAACAAACTTGCGCTTCTGAAACTTCCAACACCTTTCAACACGAGGAGATCGACTGGCTTCTCAAGGAGGCCGCGAAAAACATCGACAACGCCACGAACCTACGGTTCGTCAAGTTCGTGGCGCGCAGCGGTTACACGGACAAGCCACCCCGACTCGACGAGGACGGCAATCCGATATCGCGTCGCACCACGGCGCTGCACTACGTGGACGGCCGCAACACCGAGTTCGTCAAATGCCTTTTCGATATCTACACTCGATTCGACGTGAATTACACCGACGAGAATGGCCTGACTCATTTCCATTTGGCCTGCAAGTACGGCGTCGAGCGCATCGTGAAGAAGTTCCTCCAGCTCGGCCAGGATCCCAACTGTCTCGTGCTCGATACGGAATACTCTCCGCTTTATTTCGCCGCGCGCTACGGCCGCAGCAAGAAGGTGGCCGAGATACTGC
Organism: Trichogramma dendrolimi; assembly: GCA_034770305.1. Lineage (NCBI taxonomy): Eukaryota > Metazoa > Arthropoda > Insecta > Hymenoptera > Trichogrammatidae > Trichogramma > Trichogramma dendrolimi. The sequence continues at coordinate 1,111,458 of JAPMIB010000065.1, read as the reverse complement.
TGCGAGCCGGCGCCGATCCGAATCTGGCCAACGAGGCGGGCGAGACTCCTCTGCACGTCATTTGCAAGAGACAAGCATTGACGTTGGTCGATCGCGCGTCGATCGTCGATATGTTTTTCCGTGTCAACTCGGAAATCCACCGGCGGGTACGCGTCGACGCGTCGGACAAGCAGGGCCGGACACCGCTGCAGTGGGCCGTGGCGAGTCTCTCGTCCCGCGTGTTCGGCAAACTCGTGATACAGGGAGCGGATTTGTCGAGCTTGGTTTTTCCCGACGCGAGTTACTTCGGCCACGATATCAAGGGGCCGTCCGCGGAAAAGGGGCCGGGGGTTGGCAATTTTAAAATGGCCGTAGGGACCAGCGTTCTGTCGATGGTCGACGAACTGGAGAGGCAAGGATACGAGCTGGAGCCGCGAGACGCCCTGACGATCATGGAGCTGTTCGCCAAGCACGGACTGCTCATGAAGTCGGCGGATCGCGACGCACCCTGGTACGAGCGCGCGAAAGACAGACCGACTTTCGACGCGTCCGCGAAAATATGGACGATAAAGTCGGACACGAAGCTCTACGACCTGATCCGGCTGCCGATCGGAGAAGCGGCGAGACGGGTCACGCACGAGGACTTCTCGTCGTACTCGAGCGTGCGTAAACTTGCGTTGTATCGCAAGCGGACTCGGCGGTTGTGCACCGAGCATCTGTGCGAGATAATGACGAGTCGGTTTTTCCGCAGATCGGCGCTGGATCCTTTCTCGAATCTGATACACCGGCGGCTGCCCATCGAGATCTGTGGTATGATCATCGATCGGCTGATGAACGAAGATTTGTATCGTATTTGTTTGGCTAATGCATAATTGTCACCGTTACTATTTTCGCTCTGTACACAAAAAATATTGAAAAAAACTTGGTTGTATCAGCGGAACTGGTGTAACAAAAATATATCATTTAAATACATGAGTTAAGTTGAGTTCAAATAAATGAAAAAAAAAAAATTGAACTCATTGAATTACTTAGCTTGTGTCTTTTTTTGCATTTTAATTTTATTTCAGATTTATGGTAAAAAACAATCGCGAAAAAGATTCAAATCTTCTTTTGTTTTTCATTTTACATTTTTCTCTGTTTCACTAATCAATCTGATATTTCCTTACTCGCGCAGCGCTCGATATAACGTTGAAAGTAGTGCGTGTACCATTTTCTTGTTGTTTCATTGTGGTCATCTTCTCGTAGTTGTCGTCGTCGTCGTCGTTGTTGCCTTGCATTGTAACCTGTTCGCGCGCAAAGTCGTTGATTTTTAGCTCGCGCACACGCAATTCACGCACTTATATACACACACACACACACACACACACACACACACACACACACACACACACACACACACACACGTGCAATAGCCCTCGCGCGTGTAATAAGGAAGAACTAGTTTTGTACCTGCTTGCGCGCACACGCGATACATGGCAGCGAGAGTACAACCAACAAAAGGGGGGAATTTAATAGATTTTATACGTGGATAATTGAGCTGGACATTCCGAGATTATCACCCCTGTATAATGGTATTTAAGCTTTTATACGTATACATACGTATGTTTGTGTACTCGGGGGAGAAATGAACAGAGAGAAAAAAAGAAGAAGATATCGTGCGCCGACTCGCTTCTATATATATAAGATAGGCCATCGCGCGCTTTGTTTTTGGATTATTCACTCGCTCTCCCTCCCTCTGCGGTAATATATATATATATATATATATATATATATTGCTCATTTGGAACGCAAAATCAAAGGCATTTTTAATTACCGAGGATCAAAAAAAAAAGGGAAGTAGACGAAGAAGAAGAAGGAGAGAGAGAGAGAAAGGATCAATGTATATAACTGCCGAGAGAGAGAGGCTGTTAATCAATAAAACGTGTCTGTATGTGCCCTGCGCGCGCGAGGGCTGCAGTATATATAGTTAGAAGCTGCGGAGAGTTTTTCAAAGTAGCCGGCGAGAGAGAGAGAGAGAGAGAGAAGCTCTCGGCGCGTATTGAAAGCGGCTCCTTTTTTATCATCGAACCAACGCTCTGGCCAACCGAAGCGTATCCTTTATACATATACACACGCGCGCGCGCGCTACTATAGCTCAACAACATCCTTTAACGTCTTCTAGTCTTGCGAGTAAGCAGCCTTTATAGTGTATACCCAACGTTTGCGGATGTGCTCCGAGGGTACGTATATGTATGTATGTACCTCGCGCACACTTGCAGGTACTCTCTTCCCTGCTGCTGCTGCTTACGTGTGTACGTATGTGTAAAAAGCCTCTCTCTCTCTCTCTCTCTCGACGTCGTCGACGTTAAAAAGAAAAAGCCCATATCGCAGCAGAAAAGCCAGAGAAGAAGAAGAAGAGGAGGAAGGAGGCAGAAGAAGAAGAAGAAGAAGCAGCAGCAGCCGTTGCGCGCACGCGGCCGCACTCGTTAATCTGTGCCTCTGATCTCATTTCTACTAATTGGCCGATAGCTATATATATATACCTAGCCATAGGTACCTAGATATGTACCTGAGTCGCTGCTACTGCTGCTGCCTAGTATGCACCTTAAGTAAATATTTTCCGTTGATCTTTGTGTCATACCGATCTATAGCTATGCCACTGCCGCTTATAGATTCACTACTTAAATTAAAGATCGAAAGTGGCGACGGAACACGAGCGCGTCGATATTTCCTTGAATGCACCGAGAAGCTTAATAACATTGACCGAAAAATTATTTGATGTTTCTTTTTTATTTTAAATTAATTTACGCGTACTTTGGCGCCCAACTAGGGAAGAGTTTGTAGATGATCGTTTATTTTTATATCGACGATTCGAATGATTCACTTTCAAAATTCACATAAATTCTCTCCTTTGGTAAAGCTTACCTTTACATTGCAGACTTGATTGATTGTTTTTTTTTTTGGCAATGGTTTTAAACAATGTAATTATTTTTAAAAAATTAGACCATTTTTCAACCACTTCAAATACAGTAATATTATTTCAAGTCTTTACCACTAGATGGCGAGTACCTTCATCTGTAAATCTGCAAGTGGAAAAGTCAAAATAATTGTACAAGTCAAATTACAGTTTACAATTTGATGCCTTCGCTCTATGCGCGTATAAACTTGTAGATATATTTATAAATATAATAGACGCTCGGCTCTGCAGCCTCGTGGCTGTGAACACATGCTTTTAATGGCTTTGTTCCTTTCAGCGGCTAATATCTCTTTTGTTCTCCGCTGCGCGGATGCCTCTTGCCGATACACACACCACACACACACACCACACAACACACACACACCACACACACACCACACACACACACACACAGACCAAGTTCTCTCTCTCTTTCTAGGATTTTTCTACCTTGGCTGCTTATTCGGCATTTCCTTTGTCTGTGTGCACTACGTGTGCGAACGCATATACAGTGGGTATAAACGTCTCGGCGTACATTTGCTGCGCTACTGCCGCCGCCTGTAACATTACAGAGAGTCGCGAGTCTTGTTGAACGCGTGACGAAATCGACTAATTCATTGTTATTATCAAAGCGCGACTCTCTGCATCGCGATTTCAAAATATTTATACTGATATTTCATTCGCGCGATAACGGCGTTATATATACGTACTACAAGACCTCGCTGCAGTTCTCGTTCAATTATGTACGCATCGGCAGCGTAGTTCGATCGATTTTCCAATTTTACAAAACACCAATCGCTGCTGCGGCGGCTGAAAATTTTTCGCAGACCTTCCTTTTTCTCTCTCTCTCTCTCTGTCTCTCCGCTCGCGCGCACAAATCCCAAGCTCAAATTCAAGAGTCGGGGGATACATAATACCTCGTGCATTATTAAATGGACAGAGGATAGGTATACCTGTCCCTGGATATACTGTTTCTATTTTTCTCTTTGAATATATATGTATAATATCTTTTACTGCGCGCGTCCGCTCGGCAGCGTCGGTTTATCTTTTTTTTTCTCCCTCTCTCTCTCTCTCTATCCGCAGGGATTGTTTTTCAGAGCATGAAGAAACCTCTTATTTCTCTTCTAAAAGAGCATTAAAAAAATATATAACAAATTTTTTAATGGTCGTACATTAACGGGAAGACGCGGGGAAAATTCAGTTAAAAGGTTGAAAATTTCCTTTCTACCGAAAAGGCCTACTCGTAAAGTATCAATAATTATACGTGCATCAATGAGTTACACTATAAATTGACACTTTTTCACCACATATTATGGGCTGCTGCAACAACTCATTTAATAAATATACGAATTCCGCAAGTAGATCGTACAACGGGGCGCATTCGTTGCTATTCGTACACACTTTCTTGTACGTGTGTGTGTGTGTGCGTTTGTTTTTTGCGTGCATACAAAAAGTCACGTTGCACGCGCCGTGTTTTATATACGCGGGAAACAAAGACGAGCAAAACGAAAGAATCGCGCCAGCCAGCCAGCGAGCGAGCTATATAAGCGAGCGCAGATTCAGGGTCGTGTGGTAAGAGAGCAGTACATTGCGGCGGCGGCGGCGGAGTTTTCAATAAAAACGAAGCCGACTTGCATACGCACACGCGCAGCTCTCTTTCGCCTGTATACCTTACCTATAATGCGCAGCTTCGAGAGGTATTATAAGAGTGAGTGAGAGACTCCACGGGTCGCGCAGCAGCAGTAGCCTAGTAAAGAGGATAATAAACACGGAGCGCGAGCCGCGTTCGCGAGCGATATATAGCAGCGCGCGCGCGAGCTGAGAGTCAAGAGAGTTAAAGTAGTAAGAGAGAGAGAGAGAGAGAGGAGAGGGGTAATAAGAGAACGAAATGGTCTCTGACATAGTCGATGATATAGGTACCTGCACACCCACACCGCCTCCACCACCACCACCACCAGCACTGATGCAGCAACGATCATTTACTCGATTGCACTTGGATCGAGCCGAGAGCGATCCTCCCACTCGTGTGTGTATGCGTGTGTGTATATGTATACCCTCCGAGGCCGAGGTAAAAAAAAAAAAAAAAATAAGAGGAGGCGATAGTGTACTCCGAACTTGCGCGCGCTCGCGCGCCCATCCAGGCTCATCAAGAGCCTCATGCTACTGCTACTTCATTACGTATAATACGGTACGAATGAGAGAGCTAAAATGAGCAACAACAACAACAACAGGCAGCAGCGGCAGCTACCGTATAATTTGTTGGCATTAGCCGTGTGTATATTATATAGCTGCGTTTCCGATTCTCCTAAAACAATCGGCCTGTGTGTATATATACAGTACTGCTGCAGCAAAAAAGCTCGAATATAAAAGCGTGTAATACCCATTGAAGCCGATGCTAAAAGAAAAGTACACACACACACATTCATACATATAAGAGGCTCGTTAAGGCTTCAGACTGTTGCCAGTGATTCCAGCAAATGGTCTCTCACCTCGCATGCTAAAATTGCTGCCGCGCAGGTAACCCAAGAGAGATACCGTCGTCGTCGTCGTCGTCGTCTCGTGAGTAAGACGCGGTGCGAAAGACAACGACGACGACGTATATAGTAGTGGTGGCGGTGGCGGCCGTCGTCGTCGGCGGCGGATGGGAGAGAAAAGTCCATAGGCATTCGAGGTCACGGGAATGCTGCTGCGCCGCGCGCCATAGCGAGCGAGAGGATGAATGAACGAACTTGGTGGCGCGCGTGCGAGCGCAGCAGAGGCAGGAGTAGTGCTGAGATACGACGAGTATAGAGAGACGACGACGACGACGACGACTCGACGAATGCGCCTATGGCGCGTGTGTGCGAAAGCGACGTCGGGGGGGGGGGGGGGCATTTTCATGCGCGCCTATACGTAATGTTGAATCTTTCGTATGGAGGCGCACTCGCAGGCCGTTACTATACTATACTGCTGCTGCTGCTGCTACCGATGCGGCTGATCCACGGCAGTCCGCGGAGTGTAGTACTCGTACACACACACATACGCGGCGCATTATTATATTACACTACGCGCGAGCTGCCGAGGTTCGAGGCTGCTGCTGGGGAATTTTAATGGTGTCTACAGTAACAGCGCCAGTACTACTACTACTACTACTACTACTACTACTACTACTACTACTGCGCCTATTCCTTCTGCAATCGAGCTGTGCTGTATACCCGTGCATACATATATGCGCCTGAGAAAGATACTCTCGTGGCGTGGGGGAGTTCCTATATAATATGAGATAATCGCGAACGATACGTGGATGCGCTTCTCAAACTCGTTGTTGGCCATAGGTGTTGTGCAGAAGTAGGTAACATTTATATAGTAGCTACGTGTATACAGGCGGTGGACGCGAGAAGGACATCGAGTTTCGATTGTGACAGGGAAAGTGATTCGATTTTTGCCATAGGATCATACCTTGCGTAGCTTTACGTGCGTGTACGTGTTACCGGCAAAAGTCGATGTATTAATTTGAACGAAAGCTGTACGTTTAGGCAAAGGCAGAAGTGCCTGCGTGATTTCAAGAGATGGCCGCGTGGCCTGGGAAATTTTATAGGGCAGTAACGACAATGCTCAACGCGCTTTGGACACTTTTTTAATGTCAGCGACCTCTTCCTCCAAAAAGTATAATAGCATAGCAAAAGTATAATACTAATAGTAAAAGTAGTCCCCGATGCGCAGACCTGCAAGGAGCTTATCGAGGCACTCTCGGCTTTCCTCATTTTGATCGTGCTGCAGTGCCTTACTAACGAATGTCCCCCTGCCCGTCTCGATATCGAGCTCTCCAGCGCGCGATGAATGCGTGGGCTCGATTTGTCAGCGATCGTGGGTCGTCTCTCGCTCCGAAACCCGGTGTGCACCTGAATACGCGCATCGATCCTGCTTCGACTCGAACCGATCGCGTCGCATCGAGTCGCTCGTATATGGGGCGAATCACGATAGATGCCCCAGCGGTGTGTGCGAGTGCGCAAAACAGCCAAATCACGCAGTTTTTGACTCGCTGTACGGACTTCATATGCTATCTAGAAAAAAACCCGAGTAAGTGATTTCGATGTGTTTTTTCCTCAGCTTTCCAGTGGCGAGGTCAAAAATGCAAAAATCAGCCTCCATAACCTCAAAAAAATGGACTTGAACATAAAAAACAACGCTGTATCTTCTTTCTTTTTCCGCCAGTTTAGAGTTTTTTGAGGGTCTAGATCGAAAGATCTCGCGATTTTTACTTAAGAAATGACTCTAAAAAAAAAGGGACTTTTTCGATTTTCTCGAGCAGTGAAGGAGGAAAGAGCGCGCGGTCGGCCGTTTTCGAGCGCGGGCGGCCTGTTTTTTAGCTACACTTTACGTTTCTTTATTTATACGCGTCAGGCTTTCGCCATAAAAAAAACAAATACATGATTTTGTTGTGTATTTTTTCTTCATCTTTTCAATGGTGCAATTAGTTTTTGGAAAAGTTGCTTCGTTTCGCGAATAAAACGAAAATAATGAAACTATTAATCAAAAAAGTTAATTTATCTGCTCAAAAAGGCAAAATTTCCAAAAACTAATTGCACCATTGAAAAGATGAAGAAAAAATACACAAAAATCATGTATTTGTTTATTTTTATGGCGAAAGCCTGACGCGTGATAAATAAAGAAACGTAAAGTGTAGCTAAAAAACAGGCCGCCGCGCTCGAAAACGGCGACCGCGCGCTCTTTCCTCCTTCACTGCTCGAGAAAATCGAAAAAGTCCTTTTTTTTAGAGTCATTTTTTATGGAAAATCGCGAGATCTTTCGATCTAGACCCTCAAAAAACCTAAACCTGGCGGAAAAAGAAGATACAGCGTGTTTTTGTTCAAGTCCTTTTTTGAGGTTATGGAGGCTGATTTTTGCATTTTTGACCTCGCCACTGGAAAGCTGAGGAAAAAACACATCGAAATCACTTACTCGGGTTTTTTTCTAGATAGCATATGAAGTCCGTACAGCGAGTCAAAAACTGCGTGATTTGGCTGTTTTGCGCACTCGCGCACACCGCTGGGGCATCTATCGTGATTCGCCCCATATATAGTAAGTCACCCCCGCATCGTCGGATTGGAAATTGAAAAAATGCCCACGATACGCGCGGATCCAATCGTAATTACAATGCGGAGTCGATCGTCCAATAGCGAGATCTAGTTTCCATGCCGCAAATAATCAAGGCTCTCTCTCTCTCTCTCTACTTGGGAATCGCGTGCCTCGCGTCCATTTGAGAACGCGACTCGCGATCTGTGTCTGTGTGTGTGCGCTCACGGGCGGTCACATGGCTCGCAGGTCCTCTCTATCCTCTATATTTCCTTCCATGTATGCATCGGGGTCACGAGTGCGCGTATAAGGGACCGCGGATTAATCGAATGTACACCCTACAGCGGCGAAATATTGGGTTTTATTCAAATGGGCGTGCGAGCGAGCGAGCCGGAGAGCTCGACCCCGTTTTCGTCCCGCGTTTGCAAACGTTGATTTGCATATCTCTACTCGATGTCTGCATGCAGCTATATATATATACATACAGAGGCCTGTCCTTTTTGTTTTGCGCGTTCACGTGCTATATATATATATATCATAAAAATCAAATTAAATCATTATACACGTATAGCCAGGCGTGTGTGTGTATGTGTGTGCACTCTAGAGGACACCTGTCAAACTTTCAAAGAGTGGCAGCAGCAGCAACTCACGCAGCTATGCTATGCTACGCTACGCTATGCGCCCGGGTGAGATAACTGGTTCGTCAAACAAAAGTTCCGCGTTTAATAATATACCTAGCCTATTCTAGCCTCTGCACTGCTGCAGTTCAGAGTATATTATATATATATATATATATATATATATATATATATATATAATATATATATATATATATATATATATAATATAATAGATATATATATATAATATGTAACATTTATGCACGCACGTTTTACACGCGCTTTATATTATAATGCACAATGCCCGGTGCGCGCTTTACACGCGATCGCGATTATTCGTCGGTCAAAAGTTGAATTACGCACAAAACGCAGCTAGACAAGTTGCGCGGCAAAGAATAACGAACTCTTTCGCTCGTTGGTGTATCATGGGTATAATGTAATGTCCATACCGACGCACCTCCGCACCGAAATGAAAACCTAGCCGTGGCTACTTTCTCGACGAGAGACAAACGAGGAAGTCCTTTCATATTTCGTTCGCGCGGTCGATCCTCCCCGGGCTTCGGCGTACGTGCACTGCGAGTTATTTCCTGCGTGCTTGTTTGGAGAAAAAAAACCCTAAAATTTGAGACGTTACGGGATGATGCACATAGGTGTCACCCAACGAGCCTTCGATTCCTTGACTCATCGGATTACACCATTGCCGAACGGCTTCCTTCTTTTTTTTTCACATACGCAGTGTCATCTACGTAAAAGAGTTTGTACTTATTTTCAAGGGTTAAAGGAAGATTCGACTCCTTTTTATCACGTATTGTCATAACGTTTAAAAGATTCGTAAAAGTAATTGAGAAAAAGAAGGAAAGAAAGAGTGATTTAATATATTACAACATAAATCTGTCGCGCTTGTTTACGCAAAAAAGGTACGAGCGACGAATACAAATTATTTTCAATTTAATTCAATGCGCTGCGCGCTGTTTATTTTCCTCGTTTTTGGCGATTCCGTTGGTGGTGGCATTGTTGGAGTGAGACACTCTTAATAAAAGTTTATTTCCAAAACTTGAGCTCACGCGCACAAACGCTAAATGTTCCCGAAGAATTCAAATTCCAAAAGGCGCACGTACTTTTCATTATTGAAATGAACTGCAGCACATTTTCGCGCTGGAAGTAAAAAAAATGCGGCGGTTTTAGTTCTCTCTCTCTCGAACGAACGAAGGACAGGCAACAACAACAAAAAAAAGTAATGACTAGCAGTGGCAGTAGCCTCGTTATGTGTTTCCTGCTTGAATAATATCTGCAACGAATTTGCATACATGGCTGTGGTGGCTCATGCACGTATTTTTATTCTACGCGATGGCATTATTGTTTCGCACTACTCGCGAGTCGAAAGCGACGCGAAAACGTTGACGTCCCATAGCCAACTTGTATTATATGTAGCGCACAGTGAAACAAAATCCTTACGTGTATCGCAATTAAATTCCAGCCTGATGAGTCTCTCTAGGTTCACACACACACGCGCGTACCCTCCCCCGTATACAATATATATATATATATATATATATATATATATATATATATATATGGGGCAAAATTCCTGAACTGTCCCAGCGACCCGGCCGAGCGGCCTTTTTAAGCAAATCTCTCAATTTCTAACTTGCCGGGAAAGCCACTAAACATCCTTAAAAAAAATATGTGACATAGGTTTTCGATGGGAAATTACCTCAGCTTTCCGATGGTGAGGTCAAATTTTCCGAAATTTTCCATTTTCCCAAAAAAAAAATGGAAAAATATATTTCAAAGTGGAATATCTCAAAAAACAACGTTTTTTTTCTCTTTTTTATGTTTTCAATCGAAAGAGGAGGTTTTTTTTACGTCGAAAACACTATTTTTCAGCGTGTGCAACAACTGAAAATTTCGAGCTACAAGAGAGATTATAGTCGGCGCTCGACCGCGCGGCCGCGGCCAGCGCGCGCCGTAGCCGCTACGTTCGGGTTTTGTGCAAATAACAATTACCAATTCATCTCAAAAAATTTAAGAATAATATGTTTTCGATGTATTTTTTTCTCAGCTTTCCAATGGTGCTATCCAATTTTCCGAAATATTCCATTTTCACCGGAAAAATCGAGAGTCAGTCATAAAAATATTGAATTTCTCGATTTTTCCGGTGAAAATGGAATATTTTGGAAAATTGGATAGCACCATTGGAAAGCTGAGAAAAAAATACATCGAAAACATATTATTCTTAAATTTTTTGAGATGAATTGGTAATTGTTATTTGCACAAAACCCGAACGTAGCGGCTACGGCGCGCGCTGGCCGCGGCCGCGCGGTCGAGCGCCGACTATAATCTCTCTTGTAGCTCGAAATTTTCAGTTGTTGCACACGCTGAAAAATAGTGTTTTCGACGTAAAAAAAACCTCCTCTTTCGATTGAAAACATAAAAAAGAGAAAAAAAACGTTGTTTTTTGAGATATTCCACTTTGAAATATATTTTTCCATTTTTTTTTGGGAAAATGGAAAATTTCGGAAAATTTGACCTCACCATCGGAAAGCTGAGGTAATTTCCCATCGAAAACCCATGTCACATATTTTTTTTAAGGATGTTTAGTGGCTTTCCTGGCAAGTTAGAAATTGAGAGATTTTGCTTAAAAAGGCCGCTCGGCCGGGTCGCTGGGACAGTTCAGAAATTTTGCCCCATATATATATATATATATATAGCGCGTACCCATCCGTCACTGAGCGAGTTTTGTTCTCAGGTAAATTTTTTAGTTTCATGAACTGTTTAAAAGAGAGGAGGGAGGGGGTAGGTAGGAGAGAATACAGACCTTGTCGTAAATTTTACCCGGAGCTTTAATGAGTAATTACTCACGCTAAGGTGAGTTTAGACGATTCGTAATTGCACTTGGCCGATGCCTCCGCCTGCAGCAGCAGCTATATATAAGCACATGGCCAGCTGCCGAGGCAATGAACAACCTCCGTGGCACAAGAGCGCGTGAATTATTCCGCTGCTTTTCTCTCTCTCTCTCTCTCCCACCCTATTGGCTTGGCGCACAACGTGTGAGATAAAAGATGCATTACCCGGAGAGGTGCCGAGAGAGCAATAGACGCTCCTCGCGAAGAGGAGGAAGAGGATGAGAGCAGCAGCAGCAGCAGCGGCGGCGGTGGAGAGAGTTTTTGGTTTTGATTAATCGTCCGAGAGATATTGTGGGAGCTGCTGCAGTTAGCGGTTAAATGATCGAAGGTTGTTCTGGGAGACTAATTTTAATACTTGTTTTTATGATTCTTCATCCCGCGTATACTGATTATAATCCGAGTTGGTTTTTTTTTTTGCGCAGCTGCGCCTCGCTCGAATTATTGACATTTTTTTTACCGTGAGTCACGATTGTACACATATATTTCGTTATTGCTTCGTTACCAGGCACATTTCGATCGATCCAGCCAATTATAATCCACCCAAGAAAGAGGTACAATGTATATCGTCGCGAATTACAAATTGACCTGACGGCTCTCTAAACATTTTAAATATTGTATTACGAAGGAGTGACTGTCGCGGGTAAAACACCTCGACGTTACATAATAATATTATAATAATAGAGGTCCGCGCGACTTGCGGTTACCGGTATAGAATTAATGAAATAAAACAGTACAATGAGGTGGAGGAGGGAGGTACACTACTCTCGCTCGTACATATACGCAATGCTCGCAGTCTCCGATGTTAATGTCCGAGTTTATGCGGTTCCCTTAATATTTTGCATGACAATGACTTTCGCTCGGTACGTATAGTGGTGGTGACACACGCCATGCCTGCCAGCCGTGTGTATATCAAGCTGTAGCAGTGCTGTACACATACGTACAGTATATATACATACACATTCTCGTCGTCGCGAAGACTATTGTCGCCGCCGCCGCCGCATATATGTGTATATACGGACAATTGCGCACTGCAGCTCTCGTATTATTTGCTTTTTCAGTAATTTAAACATGCGCGCGCAGCGGAGCTCTTTACGCTGTACCGTGCGCTATTTTGCGTCGCAGCGGGCTCGCTTATGTAAAAGCAGCGCTGGGGGTATGTAACGGGACAATGATACATTTCAGGCAATTTTAGAGCGAGAGAGAGAGAGAGAGAGAGAGAAGAGAAATTTCACGAATCCGCGCGGTTTTTAGCAAAGTGTCGGTCGACTTTTATTGTAACGAATGATTACAACCGTCTGGTTGAAATGCTCAACGATAATAAGGTCTAATGATCGTTTAACATTTTTTAAAACACACTTTACCATTTATTGGCTCGTTTTGGGCGATTTTTCTGTTACTGAATGTGGCAATCTAATTGTTCCGAAAAATTCAAATTAGTTCCCAATCACTAATACGGTAATAACACTTTGAGTCTTCGCCACTAGGTGGCGAATACACCTTTGTCTACAAACCTGCAAGTCGCAAAGTGAAAATAACTATGTATAAATCAAAGCAGAATTTCGAGAAACGTTTAGTCTTCAGGGTAATTTTGATTTATAATTTACAATTTTTCGTTCTGCACCGCTTAAAAATAATAAATAAGAACCAAGGCAAAACGCGCGCGAGGTTTTTATCCGCCGCCGGTCGTCGTCGTCTAAGGTCAGTGGCCGTGACATTTCTCGGGGCATACAATAATCAATTTCTCTCGCGGAATCGTCTGAGCCGCGGCAGTTTTGACATGGCTTCTTCTTGTGTCTCTTTTCATGCCTGATCGAGTAAAAAAATTGCCCGTGCACAGAGAGCAGTAAGAGAGACGCTATTCGATATAAAAGCTGCATTGTGTTTTATTTTCTTTTTTTTTTTTCTTTTTTTTTACTTCGACGTCGCACACAACCGACTTATATATCCCATTGTTCTTGGATGCCGACGAAGTGTACCGCAGGTGTAAAATTGGCCTTTTTTTTTCTTCTTCATTGCCCCGATCGCTTCGATGATTATGTCACACACCGATTGAGGCGAGATTAAAGCGCCTGGGTGTATCTTAATTACCGTCCAGCTCGGACGTCACAAAAAAACATAAATCTAGTTCAATATTTTTTCATCCAGAACCGTAAAAGAGTTTATTTGAACTCTTCGCGCTTGGTGTCGCGTGAGCTTCCACTATGTATACCATAATCACTGCATTAGCATACACAGATGCTTATGTGTATGAATAACGTCGAACGAAGGTCTTGAATAACTGTGCGCATTGATGACGCTATTCTGACTTTTGCCCTGGAGGCTTCCTAAATCGATGCGTCGTATTTTTTTTTACAAAATATATGTTTGGTAAATCGAAGAGGATGCAATTACACGCATAATATGCAAGCTCTGTGCATTTCACTGGGTAAAGTTTTTGTGTTATTAAAAAAAAAAAAAATAAATAAACGCAAAGGCACAACCTTGAAACGTTCACTTACATGTATACAGACCGTGGCGCTCGCAACAGCGAATAATTTATTCATTAGAAAATTAACAGCGCTAAATTTCAATATCAGATAACAATTATCTCTCGCGCGTTCGAGTATACGCAAGGACGGGGCGCCGCGCGCAAAATCAAAGATATTTCGTCTAACATCAGATATGCGCGGTATATAACGCGGAGCAGTCGAGAATGCAAATTTCGCAATATAGATTCGAGAGAGAGAGAGAGAGAGAGAGCATACAAAGGATCTCACGGATACGAAAACGTGTTTTTAAAATTTTTCCCCCCTCGCGGCCTTTTTTCTGCAACGTGTATCTCGGTCAAATTGTAATCGGTATCACGGAGAGACCTTGTAAACTCGTTTATATATGTCATCGGCGTGTCGTTGTTGTTGTTGTTGTAGTTTTTTCTTTTCTTCACCCTCTCGCCTATTTGCAAATTGTGCGAATCGAATAATAATCTCGCGACCATCTCTGGAAATCGTATAATGGTGTTTTCTCACACACACACACACACACACACACCGACGCATTATGATTGTTGTGTTCCTCTTTCCTGCCCCCCCCTGCTCTTTTTTTTTTCTCTCTCTCTCTCTACTAGCTGCTGACAATGTGCGTATACCATAATCAATTATAGAGCAGAGCTAGAGCTGCACTACTAAAGTGGAGTAGTGTATTTCTCATGATTAGGCCGCGTAGCGATCCTCTCGCGAGTATAAAATAATACAAAGCGACTCGCTGCGTTTCGCTAAATAATAAACGCGTGTATATATATATACGCACACACGGTTTCGGGAACGCATATAAGACGGTGCTATATCGTAATTAGCAACCGTAAGGCTATATAGCATTTCTCATTGCCTTAAATAGGATTTGTGTTTTTAGACAGATCTCGCGAGTTTTCGTAATTTTCGCGTTTATTGCTCGCGATAAATCTTCCAAGACAGAGAGAGAGAGAGAGAGAGAGAGAGAGAGTGAGTGAGAGTCCAAAAGTTTGCCGCGTTGCAGCGAGTGTGCGCGCAAAAAAAGAGCAAGAGTAATACTTTGACCCTGTGCGTTATAAACGTAAATCATTTTCTATATACGAGGATTAGCGGCGATGGCGGGAATGGAGTATAGATCAGAGAATTCCTTGCGTAACGTACTAAGAAGTAAATCAAATCGCATATACTCTTCGAGCAAAATTTAGCTATCGCATCGTCGCTTTCAATTACGTATATATATTTTATAAAATATACAAACGTATCTGGCTTCCGACGCGCATGTGTATGTGTGTGTATACGCGTGTTTAATCTATGTGTAGAAAATTGAAACAACAGTATATCTATCCCGAAACTTCCCGGCAGATATAGGTATAACGTATAGACTTTCGCAATTACAGGACGAGTATCGTGCGCACAGCGGCTGCTGCTACTGCTATAACCCAATCTCACCTCGTAATTAATGATCAACATCCGCGGTGTATTGCGATTCTCGAATTGTAAACTGCCCCCCCGTGTGCGCCTCGTCGAGCTGTTGTCTTTGTCTCTCTCTCTCTCTCTCTGCGCTTGTACAAATATATATTATACACTCGTAAACGATACAAAAAAGTATACGCAATTTACTATGTAGTAGGTTTTCTCGAGAAATATAATTTATCAAATCTAAGAATGTTCAATCTCAATTTGTATACGATACTAGAAAAAAAAGGATATGTCTCGAAAATGAAAAAAAAGGATTTTCCAGAAGGTTTTCGCGAGAATCAATCGTGCATAGAATCATAATTGAATCAAAGGGAGAAAGTTATCTATTTTTCTTTGCTACGTGTGGCAGGAGCAGCAACTGCAACAAAGAGCGCGAATTTGATTAATTGGTATATTTATACGGCGGGAGTACGTACACGACTTATAAATCTAGCTCGCTGCAAAATTTCATACAATACAGTTTGATTGAAAGAGCGAGTGAAATAAAGGCTATGCTTTAAAAAATCTCGAATACATTTACTAATTTCTATAAATTAACGATAAACGCGGAGCATATAGTAAATTTTCGAATAAAATAATACGTTTGGCAGTGCCCCCACTTCGTCAATCGTATATAATCGCCGGTTTAGGTTCTTTATATACAGTGAAACCAACACTCGTCGATCAAATGTAATAAAACAAACAATCATCGAAAATCTAATTAATGAGCCAATAGGCAATATAATGACACGATATACGATATGTACGCCGCGCGCGCGCGCTGACATAACAATAACGCCTCATAACTCAAATCTACAAGTATTTGCATAACTTATAATTATGCGAGTACGTGTGTGTGTGTGTGTGTGTGTTCGGAGTTTAGTGAAATCGCCGCTATACGTCTATCCTGCCTGCGCAGCGGCAACGGCAACGGCGGTGCCATTATGTACACACGATAATGCCCAGGGAGAGAAAAGTCTCGAGGCGAAAATTAACGAGTGTCAAATGGTGTCCATTACTCAAGAAATCGACGTTTGCGCAGCCAGGCGCAGGCACGGGTATTATATACAGGCACATACACACACGTGAGCGAGCTAAGGAAAGAGAGATACCGTCGTAACACACAAAGGAGTTAGGAGCTACACATAAGAATAATTGAAAGAATAAAAGAAAGGAGTAAGTCACTCCCTTTCTCCTCCTTGCATGTGTGTGTGTGTGTGTGTGTCTGCGACTCGATCGACTCGGCAACAACGACGACGGGAAACTTTTTTTTTCAAAAAAAAGTCACAAAGATAATGATTTCCCTTTTCAGAGCAGCAGCGCACACGAGCGCACCTATATATATATACTCACATCCACGTGGAGGCAAGTCACAATTTG
The DNA here is from genome assembly GCA_034770305.1 of Trichogramma dendrolimi. NCBI lineage: Eukaryota > Metazoa > Arthropoda > Insecta > Hymenoptera > Trichogrammatidae > Trichogramma > Trichogramma dendrolimi. The sequence continues at coordinate 1,094,639 of JAPMIB010000065.1, read as the reverse complement.
CGTTGAAAGCGAAAAGTGAGATCGGCTGCTGCATAGGAGTCTCTATGCTCAACTGCAGCAGATGAAGGTGATATAAGAGAGAGGCTTCCAGTGAAAGATATACTACTACTCGAGAATAGCTATTGGGCCCTGAGCCTTATACATACGTCGAGCCGTTGCGTAATGCGCCGTTCACCGCGATCCGATAAGCGTAATGTGTCTGTGTATCGACGACGAAAAATTATTATTTCTTTTTTTGTTTTTTGTTTTTTTTTCATATCGTAGTCAAATTCGACGCAACGACGATCGCTCCTTCGACTTTTTTGTTGTTGTTCTTGTCGTCGTCGTTGTCGTAAATTGTTATTTCAATATCGCGCGGGGGGATATAGCAATTTAGCTCGCTGGGCCGCGCGCGGCTGATTGCGCCGAGCGGCAAATAATTAATATTCAACGTTTCATCTTGCTGCGCGCGCGCAGCGCACAATGAGCCATTCAAGTCGATTATGATTTTCCCCCGCGCGCGCGCGCCGATGAACGATCATCTGTGCCCGCGTACATATATGTAATTACGAATCTTCGAAATTGTCTCTCTCTCTCTCTCTCTCCCCGACGATATTAATCGCTTCATTCGCGAGGCTTTTTTTCGCTCGCGGTAATGCGTATGTACCGTACGATGTGCGTATTTATAAAACCAATTAAGCGAAATTCGTTCTCTCGCGCAGTACATCGAGCAAAAAAAATATTGAATCTCGCGGGGGTGTGCTGCGCGACCGATGAAAATGAAAATGCCAATGAACCGAGCTCGATGCGTAATACCACTGTCACTTTCAAGCCCAACGTCGGATGCATTAGATGTAAATATAAGCCTGGAAAACTGGGCTTGGGTATTATCGTACAGATCAGCCTCGCTTTACTTTGTAAAAAAAAGCGAATTTAGGGCTAAAGAGAGGAAGGGAAGCCAAGTTTTATGAATTAATTAAAGCTCTGATTAATTTCGCATAGTTGTACAACGAACGTTTTTTTAATCTCGCTGCAACCCTTTCGTGGAGAAAGTATACCACTGGTACGATATTGCAAGAGTCTAATCCGTTGCACGAGTAATTTTTAGATAACGGTGCATCGTCAAACAAAGAAATGATAAAAATAGATAAATTCTCAATTTCTTATAAAGTTTCATCATTGAATAGAAAAGTCAGATTCACGGACCAAAAGTTTTTTCTAAAAAGTTGTATAATCTTATTGTAAAGTACAAATCCTGTAAATATTCTAAATAATTACTTGGGCACTGCGAAAGAAACAAATGAAAAATTTTTAAAAAAACTGAAAAACGGTTTTTTTTTTTAGCGCATAATTATTGAAATAATACGCATGCATTCTAGGTTTTTTTCTGCTCATTAACCCGGCTATAGCTTTTATAGTATTCTAACCTAAAAATCACAACTTTATCAAATATTGCACAAAATATTGTACGTATGACATATTGTATGAAATATATAAAATACTATTTCAGGGTATCCCAGTCAAAATTAACCTTTTTCCTCTGGAAACCAAATCGATAATTAGTAGATGACATGCCCAGGGAGCAAAAAAATCTTAGAGCACGTGTTTATTTATCATGAATTATCCACCTGAAATTAAATTAAAACACAAAAAAAAATACAAAAATCCAAACAAATTAATAAATCCAATATTTCTTTTAAATTTATTTATTTGTATAATACAAAAAATCAACAATAATTATTTTTAGCGCTCTAAACTAAAAATCGCAACTTTGCCACTAGTTTTAAGCTCTTGTGCCTTAAAATAATGTATGCAACTTTTGTGAATAAAGTACTATTATGCAGCAAATAAATACAGAAAATATGCGTATTGAAATCACCAAATTTAGCCCGAAGCCGCCAAGCAAATGTTATATAAATCTTCGTTATTCAATTCCTCGATGATCATGTCACAGCAGAGAATCGGCAATCGGTAGTGTATCAGTTCCATGAAGCATTCCAAGGCCCAGGGCTGAATGAATCTCCTAGTTAGTAGGTCGCGAAGATGAGCATCACAAGCTAATCTTGACATCCAAGGTAGTTCGTTCATCTTTTTAACCAACTCGATGCAGTCCGAATATGTGACCAGTTTTTTCGACTCTTTGGGTTGTAGGTGGACCAATTTAAGGAGCGACAGGTCCGATTTGACCATCAACTTCGTGGCTATGCTCACGAACTTCTCGTCGTTGTACCAAAACGTTGGATAACGGAACAATTTCTTGAACAAGTGGCGTTCGGCGAATAATTTCATGATCGTGAGGGCGTCGCTTCGAGACAGTTCGTAATCTTGCTTCTCCAGATGTTCAACGACGGCCAGAGCGCAAGAAACTAGTTTCAATTCTGAATTGTAAATAATTTGTCTGCCGAAATAGTTTTCGGTGGGAAAAACGAATCTCGACAGATCAGCACCGTGATCCAATAGCAGTTCGACACATCTTGGCTGAAGACTAGCAACAGCGCATTGTGAGGGTGTCCTACCCAAATGGTCCAGGGCATTGACATTGACTATCTGATTGACTTCTTTGTTAATCTTAAAGAATATCTCCATCAAATTCTCACCATTTAAAAGCCCCATGTCTCTCGTGCATAAAACGTGCAAAGGCGTCATTCCTTTTACGTTGGTCAGATTCGGATCGGTGCCTCTTCTCAGCAGCAATTCGGCCATACTCTCAACGTTGTTTCCCGCGAACTGCAACATCAAGTGCAACGGTGTGTTGCCGAACCTGTCCCGGGCATTGACTTGCAACGGTTGATACTTCACCCAGCTGAACTCGAATAACGTCACCAGCAAGTCGTAATGTTTATTACAAATAATGTGCATAGGAGTCGATCCATTCTTGTTGGTCAAATTCGGATTGCCGCCATTTCGCAGCAGTAATTCCATTACATATCTCGACTTGGACAAGTGTAGCGGTGAATTGCCCGTCTCTGCGCAGAGACTATTGGGATCCTGACCGAGTACGAGAAATTTACTAATGTCACATTACGCGAGCATGATGATAAAATAATAAAAGACAATTAAAGTACTTCCGCGTAATGTAACGATTTACTGTAGCACACATGTTCGGGAGTTATTTATATCGCTACGATCTAAAGATTTCATTAGACTGCAATAAAATTCTGATTTTAGAAATATAAAAGGTAGCGTGAGAAAAATAAGGCATGGTGGTCACCCGATAAAATCAGTCTGGAAGTAAAGAAACGTGAGTCCGCAGCCATAAACTCAATCTAAAACTAAAAGTATAATTTTTTATAACGCCGAAATAAAATATGAATTAATTAACACATTAACTGAGATGAGGCCATGTGCTCAGCTGATCAAATAAGCTGACCATGTGGGACGGTTATAAACTAATAAAAGTCTCATTTTTATCTGAATTCATTTAAATGGACCAGAACACTCGGTAATAAACGATGCCATCATGCCACTTAATATCAGACTACACATGGTCTGTTATGATCAATATGCAGTCCGATGGGTCACGCGAGTCAGAATTATCTCACAGTCTTATGGTAAAGTTGGAAGTAGAAAGGACCATCTAAAAGCTAGAACGGTGAGTGGGGATGAATCTTAGTTACATAAATAGGCTGCATTTCCATGAGATCGGCCTTGTTACCCAGAGACAGCCGCCCGTACAGAACTGTGCCAGTGACTAAAAATCTCAGAATCTTACAAAATCTAAGTCAAGTTTAAAAGTTTTTCACGAGTATATGAAGTACTAGAGTCATCATTAAAAGTTAAAGTATAAATAGTTTTTTTTTGGGGAATTAAACTCTTTGCTACGAGGTGCTCAAGTGTTTCCAGCTATCTTGAGAAGATCATCGATTCTCCATCGTCCGGGGCAGCGTACGAGAAGGGAATCATCAAGTCAAGAGGAAGCCAGCCTTGTAGTGTGTGTGTGTTTCAGAGTCGAGTTAAATAAATTAATGTAAGTCATTTTAAAAATTATACAAATTTGTCAACGTGTTATTATTTCAACCCAACTCCTAACCACTTCTGTGATAAAGAAAACATAATTAATAATCTATGTAATATTCGTTAATTCGGATGTTACATAGCTTAAAACTGGTGCATCGACCTTTTCGAATCCATAAGGGCAAACGCCTTTCAAAGGAACATTTTTCCATTGAATAACCGATGGTCTCTCACAGAAGTTTAGGAAAAGTTGAAATAGTAATATGTCTATTGTACCTATGGAAACAAGCGAGACTGCAAAAGTAAAAGCGAGCATAGCTATTGAAAATGCTCGTTTAGCGCTTGAAAGTGCTAAGTTAGATAATAATCAGGACGGAATAAAAAAAGCACAACAATTATTGTCAGAATTAAATGCGGATAATTTTGATGATCAAGGAAACGATTTTAAACAATATCGTGAAAGAAAAGAGTCCAGTGATAGTTCCGACGGGGAAAACGGGTTTAATAAATCTGATACAAGCACTTTATTCAACGCTCAAAGTACACCAATTGGGCCATCTGTGAAAAAACCTACATCTTTTTCTTTGGAAGCGGCAGCTCAGAATAGTCCAATTTATAGTAATTTAGAAAATTTACATTTAGATGAAAATAAATTATATATTCACGGTAGACCGGTCGATAAAATTACTTTACAAAAATTTGTAGACGAGTGCGACGAAGAAGAACTCGGTAACGATAATTTAACGCGTCAAGAATTATATTTATCTATTGTTAATACACCTGAAGAAGAAGAAAAGAAGTTTACATTAAAAAAATACATTGATAAACTTTTCAATATAGTAAAAAATCCGTTGGGACTGAACGTATCGGAAGCGTCGGAAAGTAACGCGTCGGTCAGTACGAGTAACGAAAATTTACTCAAAAATCCATTTATTAATTCATCGGGCGCGTCAACAGCTAATACAAGTACAATTACAGTTAGTAGTAATAATACACCGATTGTCGCGACAAGCGCAACTAATTTAATAATTCTAAATTAGACTTGAATTCGGGAAAGAAACCACTTATTAAAAAAGTTGAATTTAAACAAGAAGATACCTTTTATACAAATAAATCTAATTCAATTAGCATCATGAATCAGTCAGAATATGAAGAAGGTAAATTAATTAAAAGTGTGTTGGAAAATGTAGGGAAATTTAATGCTACCGGCGGAAGAAATACGACGCAATTCATACGTGATATCTTAAACGCGGCGCGAGAAATACCATTTTCCTTACATAAAAAATTTATATTACGTTTACGTAATAAAATGGAGGGTCCGAGAGCCCAAAATATTGATATTGGACGATTCGTAACCATAAGTCAGCTTACAAATTATTTAAATGAAAATTACGGTTATGACAAATCTCCGACCGTGTTAATGTCTGAAATGTCTCGAATGAGTCAAGGGGAATTCGAGAAAGTAATTGAATTTTATGAACGAATGTTAGAGATGAGAATGGCAATAACTACCGCGTACTCTAGAACGAATATGACACCTTTTGTAGATGAAGCTTATTTTATTGAAGCATTTAAATTAGGTCTAAAACCGGAAATAACCTTGCAAATGCATCCAGTCGGTAGCTTAGAAGCGGCGTGTAGCGAAGCGCAGCGCATTGAAAGAATAATTACGATGCAAAGAGAAATTCGAAATCACAACACGGGAGAGATTAGATGTGTTTTTTGTAGTTCAACGTCTCATAGTTCACTAGATTGTGAAATATTTAAAACCTTTAAAAACATTAATAAACCTAACCAAACCGTTGATACCGCGTGCATGCAACCCCAAGTACAAACCAAAGATAAGTGTGGTCACTGTGGTAGTTCAGAACATTTATTAAATAATTGCATAAAATTTCATAGTAAAGAAAATAAAAAAGAGAAAAAAGAACCCGAAGTAATTACAATAAATAAAATTGATGCTCAAGATTTATGTCAATATTGTCGTCAACCGGGACACGCTGTAAATAATTGCATAGCTTATTGGGACAGTAAAAATCAAAATAATAATAATTACAATCGCGGGCCGCGTAATAACAATAATAATGGGAACAACAATAGAAATAATAATTAATAATAATTATAATGGTAATAACAGAAATAACAATGGTAATGGTAATAGTAATAATTATAACAATAACAACAGGAATAATAATTACAATAATAATGGCTATAATAATAACAATCAAAGGCAACAAATTGTTTGCCACAGTTGTCAAAAGAAAGGTCACATCGCGAGAAATTGTCGTTCAAATAGAAGAGCGGAAAACCAGCAGGCTCTTACGCAGGGGGCGACGGGGAGCCAACAAAATGCCCCGATGACGCAATAGATTTAGAAAAAGATAAAATAGAATGCATTTTTGCAAATCCGGATAGTCCATCCCCCACAATTGAAGTTACAGGCAAAACATTTAAAGGGTCAATTAAATTAATGATAGATACAGGTGCAGGTGTGAGTGTAATAAAACGATCAAAAGTAAATGATTGGGTAAAAATAAATAAAACAAATATTTGGTTAAAAGGTATAACTGATAAGTTGATAAAATCTTCGGGATGCATTACGGGTTGTATATTTGATAACACTTTCATATGTATGCAAATAGTAGAAGATGACTTTCCGATAACGCAAGACGGGTTATTAGGTACTAAATCTCTTAAAGATTGCAGAACTAATATAAATTATGAAACATCTATATAAAGCTTGACGGTAGAGAAATTCCGTTTGATGCAAGTTCAGATTCGGACGTTAAAGTTGACAATTCATTGAATGAAATTAATCCAAGTAAAGTATTGACATTTGATATTCATAAAGTAATCGATGAAAAGATTAAACAAGTATTAATTGAAAAAGAGGCTGAGTCAAAAGTGACAAGTCACATTGAGAATTATATTGAACGGGTATTGTCCAATGTAAATTTACCGGTTACGCGAGCCCACAGAGAACCTGAGATGTTTAACGCGTGTGTCAAAAAGGACAAATTAGTGAATTCGCAAAATATTGATATTAGTGATTTGAAAATTAATGACGAAAAAGCGGAAATCGTAGGTGATATAAAAATCGACGGTGAAAATGCGAAAATCATTGATGATTTAATCACTAACGTTGATAAAGTAGCGGGAGTAGATAAAGATAAATTAAAAATTGATAATTTAAAATCTAAAAACGAAAAAGTGGAATTCGTAGGTGAATTAAAAATCGACGATGAAAATGCTGAAGTTCTAGATAAATTAATTATTAATTCGGCGAATGATAGAGAAAATAAATTAACGGTTGATATTAATGAAAGAAAATACTGAAAAGGATGAAATTAGAAATTGTTGATACGGATAATGCTAAATTAAAAACTGTAAATTTTGAGAATGATAAATTTGAAAATGTCAAAGATAAAATTGATAAAATGGATTATTCATGTAATGACGTGTTAATTATTGACGAAGGTGATGAATTAAACAAGCCGAGGACAGAACTATTGATAGAACAGAATTATTATGATGAAATTGCACTTGAGCAAGAGCAAAATGTAGATCCGTGTGAAGAAGTATATAAACATTACGACGCGAGTGAAAATGAATTAGATTTTTGTCTTGAAAGAATTTTACATATAGATCAAGCATATGATACATCAATTATCGAAAAAGAGAAAGTAATCGAGTCGAGCGTACAGCGTGTAGATAAAGTTTTACGAGCACTGAGTTTAGAAAATACAGTCGAAGAAATTAAAGAAGTTGTTGATTTAGTGAGAGAATTTGAAGAGTGTTCATTTGAAAGGCGAGAAATTAGGTACAGCAGATATAATTGAACACGCAATTTATACGAAAAATGACGCTCCAGTAAATGCTAAGCCGTATCGTTTTCCACAAGCACAAAGGCAAGAACTCGAAAGACAGGTTAAAGAAATGTTAGATTCGGATATAATTGAAAGATCTTCATCTGCATACAGATCAAATATATTTTTAGTACCAAAGCCACCTGATAAAGCGGGAAATAAACGTTACAGATTAGTAGTTGATTTCAGAGCTCTTAATGAAAAAACAATTCAAGATAGATACCCCTTACCAAATATTTTGGACATTATTGATCAAGTGGGAGGTTCAAATTATTTTAGTACACTCGATTTATCAATGGATTTTATCAATGCGTGCTTCGAGAGGAGATAGACACAAAACTGCATTTTCAACAAATTTCGGATTATTCCACTATAAACGTCTCCCAATGGGATTGTGCGGCTCGCCGCCGACATTTCAACGCGGTATGGATAAAGCATTTGAAGGGCTTCAAAATAAAGAAATATTAATTTACTTGGATGACGCGATTATTTCGGGAAAACATTGGAAGAACATAACGATAAATTACGAAGATTTTTTGAACGTGCGCGCAAACATAATTTGAAATTACAGCCGGAAAAATGTGTATTTTGTAAACCAGAAGTAACATATCTTGGTCATGTATTGAACAATAAAGGAGTAGCATGTGATCCGCGAAAGTTAGAAGCAATTAAGAAATTTCCGCGACCGAAATCAGTAAAAAATGTAAGACAATTCCTCGGTCTAGCGGGATATTATCGGAGATTTATTCGAAATTTTGCGAGTATAGCGAAACCTTTAACGGAATTAACAAAGAAAGATAATGATTTTATTTGGAAAGATGAACATGAAATAGCATTGAACATTTTAAAAGATAAACTTTGTGAACAACCAATTTTACAAATTGCAGATCCGAATCTTCTTATATAGTAACGTGTGACGCATCAGCTTTCGCGATAGGCGGTTTTCTCGCACAACGCAAAAATAATTTAGATATGCCTATCGGATTTGTGTCACGAACATTATCCGATACCGAGAAACGTTACGATACATACTCTAGAGAAGCATTAGCAATATTATTTACCATTACTAAATTTAAACCATATTTAATGGGAAGACGCTTTACTGTATACTGACCATAAGCCTTTGTTATATTTCCGAAATAGTACAGACCCAAATTCGCGCGTGAGTAGATATCAATTTAAATTATCTTGTTATGATTTTGATATACATATAAACAAGGTGTACGATATTATTGCAGATTGTTTATCTAGGAATCCGATAATAGAAATGTTAAGGTAATGACGCGCGCGCAAAGAGCGAAAAATCCGGGAAGAAGAGAATAATGAAAGTAATTTGATATACGGAGATAAATTCAGAAAAAGTATCAAATAACGATGAGTTAAAAGAAGATGATTTAGATAAACGGGCTGTACAGATAAGCAGTCCTGAAAATTGCGAGCCGAATGTAGATGCGCAACATTTAGAAAACGCGAGCGCGAGGACAGCCGATCAGGAGATACGCGATATAAGTAATGATAATCCGGAAGCAGGAAAAGAAAGCGTGGAGGTAGAAATAACGAAAGGTGTAGAAACACGCAGTAAAACGCGAAAAGCATTAGCCGCAGCAAAAGAGCAACAAGAGCTAGCGCAAAAACAAGATAAAAAAGATTCGGAAACGGGCGACAAAGATAACGTGAATACACATGAATTAAATTCGGAAGTTGGCAAAGATGTTGAAAATGAAAGTAAGTTTGATGATGATATCGATTCGGATGAAGAAGGGGAAGAAATGACAGGTGTAGAAGAACAATTAGAAAATGAGTCCGAAAAATCAGAGGATAAAATTGTCAAGTGTAAAGATAAATTATTTATGAGAAAAGATCATTACCTTGTATTATAGATTCATGTGGAAAACCATGTGATGATGGCTCTAAACAGCTTTTAAATCATAGTATGCTTCCAAAATTCTCAGGCGGAAAACGGGAGATATATTAATATCAGAAAAATAATAAATTTAAATTTGGTATAGTTTTACGCGGCGAATCTAAGGAAAGTACACCGGTAATTATGAAAAATATGAATCAGGTATTAAAGCACTAAAATCTCATTTAATTGAAAATAATTTAAAATGTTTAAGCATTGCACAAACAAAAATTATTGAAAACACACCGTGGCAGTATACGGAACAATTATTAAAAACATTACTTGGGGATTTACAAACTAAAATAATAGTTTGCACAGGTGTTAAAGAATTCATTCAACCGCAAGATCGGGCGGAAATTCTTGAAAGATTGCATTGCTCAGCGATTGGCGGGCATAAGGGTATTGTTAAGACTTATAAACGATTGAAACCATTATATTTTTGGCCGAACATGAGAGATGATGTAAGGAATTTTATACGTAGATGTCGAGTATGTCAATTAAAAAAATTAGTTCGTGTAAAAACACGCCAACCACTAGTGATAACAGATACACCACATACGTGTTTAGAGAAAGTTTGTCTTGATATAGTTGGACCGTTTAAGCCCACTCGGAAAGGGAATATAAATATACTTACGATGCAGTGTAACTTCTCTAAATATTGTGTAGCGGTAGCGATACCAGATGCAACGGCGGAGACAGTTGCGGACGCGTTTTTAAAGAATTTCGTTTGTTATTTCGGAGCGCCGTCGATTATTTTAACTGATCAAGGTTCCAATTTTATGGGAAAGGTATTTTCACAAATGGCAAAAGCCCTTAAGGTACAAAAAATGTGCACTAGCGCCTTTAGGCCGCAAACGAATGGCTCATTAGAACGTTCACATCACTCGTTAACAGAGTATTTAAAGGTTATTGTTGATAAATATCACAATTGGGACGATTATCTTGAAATGTCCTTTATGTCTTACAATTCATCAGTGCATGAAGCTCATAATTTTCAACCATTTCAATTAATGTTTGGGAAACTACCTAATCTTCCGTCGGAAAAATCACTGGAACTAGCGGGTCAAATACAAACATATACAGAGTATATACAAGAACTATGTAAAAATTTAGCCGATATTCAAAAAATAGCTCGCGAAAAATTAATAGAATCTAAGTTAAGAGTAAAATATTATTATGATAAGAAAGTAAATGAAGAAAATTTTAAAGTAGGCGAAAATGTATATTTATTAAAAGGCGGAAAACAGCATAAATTTAATGATCAATATACTGGACCGTATACAGTACTAGAAACATTTGAAAATAAACCGCAAATAAAAATAGAAATTAAGCCTGGTAAAGCGAGAATGGTACATTCAAATAGGTTAAAAAGATCATATGAAAAAGTAGAATAATATCAAATTATGTAAGCCAAAATTTTTACGACCTACGGGTAAGTGCAAGGTAATAATAATTAAATAGTTAAAAACTTCACAGGATGAATCGAAAACTGCTGATGATATTGCTATTAAGCTGGATGTTGCCGGCGGAAGCTATTTATGGATTTGATTGTGGTACGCAGTTGACTAATATAACAACTATTTCACTCATCGACGTCGGAAAATGCGAAAATTCACGCCCCAATATTAAAATTGATCGAATTCGAGCCCAGCTTATCCAACTAAATGATTATGGCATGACAATGGTTAAAGAATGTAAAGTTCTAATTAAAAGATCTGTTTTCTTCTGTGGGATGCATTCGCACATTTCAGCAGTTGCAAATGGAGAAATTCAATATTATAAAGAAATTACACATGATGAATGTATGGCACTCCAATTGACGGGAACATATGTTTATCAAGGCACAAAAATCGCAGATATCCCAAGAAATGGTACCAAGACAGTACCTGTTACATTCGCTGGATCCCTAGATCAAACAGGGAAATGCAAACCAGAATCAAGATACGTTGATATGTACGGCACATTTAATGACGTCGTAGTAACAGGCTTCATTGAAATAGAAATGAAAAATTATGTTGCAAAAATTAATCTTGAAGCGGATAAATTGCAATTGTCAACAGGGGCAGTTTGTCCAGCATCAAAGCAAACTTGTATAAATCCCGATGGAAGTTCAGCTTATTGGTCTTTGATAGAAATAGGAGAGTGTGGAATGAATAAATATTCAGTAATTTATGATGGATATATGAACAAAGTTCGAGACCCAGAAGAGACAGAGGTTATTTATTCATTGGAGACGGAAGAACATAGTTTTGCTTTAATGAAAAAATCAGAAGAAAATATTTGTGGAATTTCATTCTTAAAAACAGAACACCCTCGTTTGCTCATAATTGAAAATTCAGGAACTAATCCATTGATAAAAAAAGAAGAACTTGCAGCGCAAAATATTGATACCTTTGCTTATGTCAATGCAAAATTTTTATATGTTGAAAGACACTTAAAAGGACAGTTAAAGGAGATGTATTACAGTATAGTAAAATCAAAATGTGAACTTGAGAGGCAAGTGATTGAAAACACCCTTTCCATTGCTTCGCAGAATCCAGCGGAAGTTGCCCATAAAATTATGAAAGATCTAGGATATACAGGGGTTGTTGCTGGGGAGGTTTTGCATATAATTAAATGTTTACGCGTCGAGACGCAAATTCGCCCAACAAACGAATGTTACGAGCAAGTTCCAGTCATTTACAACAATGAAACATTATTCTTATCACCAAGAACCAGAATTTTAGTCGGCAACGGTAAGCAAATTACTTGCGAAGGCAGATTACCAGCTATGTTCAAAATTGGCCAAACTTGGTTTAGATCATTGCCAAAAATTATTGACGCACCTCAGCCAGAAATATTATCGCCTAAAAACAGCCCAAAATGGCGTTATGTGAGTCCCGAATCTCTCGCTATTGGTGGCATTTATAGTGAAAAAGATACCAGAAAACTACGAGATTTAATAGTGTTTCCTTTGGAACGAGGAGCTGTACTAAATAAAATTCTTAAAAGTGCGACAGGTCAACAGGTAAACACAGAGGGTATTTCAATTAGCCCTTTTCTTACAGAAAAAATTCTTAATGATATAGCATCAAATACGTGGAGCAAAGTATGGAATGGCTTCACATCTTTTGGAACAGCATCAGCAGGTCTAATAGGATTATTTATGTGCATCCGCATGATAAAATTAATTGTTGACACGACCATACACTCATACGCATTATATACCATCTATGGTTGGTCACTACACCTCCTAGGAGCACTATGGGACTCTGTTTTCCATTTATTAGTACATCTAGGTCAACAGAGACGACATGAAGCAGTCAGACAAGATTTACATAACAGAATAGATCAACAAGAAATAAACAATGTCCAAGAGTTCCAAGGAGTAGAGGTGAGACAATTCGAACAGCCAGAGATAAGGCGTGGAACGGGAAATATACCACCACGCCCAGTAGCACCACCGCCACCGTTACCAGAAAGGATTTATCCACAAATTGATCGAAATAATAACGATAATACTCCTGGAAGTCGTTAAAAATTTTGGCGTGGGAGGAATTTAGGTTTATTGTATGAAATAGAATAAGAATTTTTTTTTTTTTTCCTTTTGATTTTTATGAGTGTGTATGTAATTTTTAAGTTTTTTTTTTTTTCTTTAGTATACGTAGATAAAAAAATATTCGAACAACTTGTAACACAAAAGATAGTGAGAATATAAGCGATATAATTTAATTTTTTTTGGGTGATGGATGTTCTATTATAATTTTTTTTCTTTGTACAAAGCTACGGCTTTTAGAATAGACAATTTGCAGAGAAATGTAGTTAAAGAAATCATATATCAGATTTAAATTTAAATACACTGTAAATATTACATTAGTTATAAGATATGAAAAGCTACGGCTTTTAAAATAGTCATTTTGCAGGGAAATGTAGTTAAAGAAATCGTATATCAGATTTATTTTAAATGCACTGTAAAAATTATAATAGTTATTATTTTGGATAAAGCTACGGCTTTTAGGATAAGAATTTACAGAGTCATGCAAGTAAAGAAATCATGCAACAGATTTATTCTAAATGCACTGTAAATGTTTATTTTAATGCTATTTTTCAATTCAAAGTTAGAAAGACGTTCTCAAGTATGATAACACACGAAGAACGAAATTGTTAATTAAGTTAATGGATACACTGTATTAATGGATGAAAAAGTGCATAGAGAAGTACGATATGATAAACAATAATCAAAATGATTGTATTAATGATATGAAATGTTTAAAAATGTTAAAAATTTTATTGAAATTATTTATGGAAACATTGTATCGATTAACCAAATGAACCGAATGTAATCATTGATTGACACGCCCTAAGGGCTATGTAATGTAACAATATTTATTGTAATCCTTGTAATATTTATGTATATTGTAATGAAAACACACACACTAATTTCTGGTTCGATCAGGAGCTCGAAACACTTGGGGGGGGAGATGTCACATTACGCGAGCATGATGATAAAATAATAAAAGACAATTAAAGTACTTCCGCGTAATGTAACGATTTACTGTAGCACACATGTTCGGGAGTTATTTATATCGCTACGATCTAAAGATTTCATTAGACTGCAATAAAATTCTGATTTTAGAAATATAAAAGGTAGCGTGAGAAAAATAAGGCATGGTGGTCACCCGATAAAATCAGTCTGGAAGTAAAGAAACGTGAGTCCGCAGCCATAAACTCAATCTAAAACTAAAAGTATAATTTTTTATAACGCCGAAATAAAATATGAATTAATTAACACATTAACTGAGATGAGGCCATGTGCTCAGCTGATCAAATAAGCTGACCATGTGGGACGGTTATAAACTAATAAAAGTCTCATTTTTATCTGAATTCATTTAAATGGACCAGAACACTCGGTAATAAACGATGCCCATCATGCCACTAATAATCGGACTACACATGGTCTGTTATGATCAATATGCAGTCCGATGGGTCACGCGAGTCAGAATTATCTCACAGTCTTATGGTAAAGTTGGAAGTAGAAAGGACCATCTAAAAGCTAGAACGGTGAGTGGGGATGAATCTTAGTTACATAAATAGGCTGCATTTCCATGAGATCGGCCTTGTTACCCAGAGACAGCCGCCCGTACAGAACTGTGCCAGTGACTAAAAAAACTCAGAATCTTACAAAATCTAAGTCAAGTTTAAAGTTTTTCACGAGTATATGAAGACTAGAGTCATCATTAAAAGTTAAAGAAATAGTTTTTTTTGGGAATTAAACTCTTTGCTACGAGGTGCTCAAGTGTTTCCAGCTCTCTTGAGAGATCATCGATTCTCCATCGTCCGGGGCAGCGTACGAGAAGGGAATCTCAAGTCAAGAGGAAGCCAGCCTTGTAGTGTGTGTGTGTTTCAGAGTCGAGTTAAATAAATTATGTAAGTCATTTAAAAAATTACAAATTTGTCAACGTGTTATTATTTCAACCCAACTCCTAACCACTTCTGTGATAAAGAAAACATAATTAATAATCTATGTAATATTCGTTAATTCGGATGTTACACTAACATGATCGCGTAGGTCAAGCTTACAGAGCACGTGGAAATCTGACAATCCGGATCGGATCACATCGGTGTAGCTCCTCGAAGAATGTTTGGTAGCCATTACTAATAAATACCTGCGATTTACAAAATCACCTCAGGTCGGGGCAGTCAACAGTCTGCTGCGATTCAACACTGGCTTGCCATCTTTATCGACACTGACGGCCCTTGAGCCTCCGTTTCGGCGGCGGAAAATTGAGTTGAATTGATTATTGGACCTGGGCATCGTTATAGATACGATATGCTTACACTGCGGCGTTTTAACGAGTACTGATTACTTTTCCTACTTTTGCGCTTCGGCTCGGGACTATTTGAACCACCGCGCAACTTTTCAGGCGCGCCGCGAGTGCGCCGGACGCGACATCGCATGTGCATGAAAACCAGATGGAGCTGTACACTGTTTGAATATCTAAATGTGTATTGGCTATGTTTCTAAAGATGAAACCAATAATAATTATTGATTGTTACGTACTTGGCATCATTTTTTTATAAAGGAAAATCAAATTTAAAATCACCCTCTGTGTATATTAAAAAATCACCTACCTCATCGACTCTCAAGCTTATTGACATAGATAAATTAATTTACATCGACCAGTCTATTATTTATTTTCAACAATTTAAGGAGGTTGTTCGAGATTCAGAAGTCCGTTGAATGAATTAATTCTTCTTGTATTATTATTATTGTTTTGTTATTTGTAATTGTATTCAAGCTGTGGTCTATGTACGTTCGCACTGTGGTTGTTGTCTTGCTTGCGAGTACGGTGATGACTTGCCACGTTTGTAACGGTCGATCAGTCCACGTACATCACTCGAGCAGCGAAGAGCAAAATAAATCTTTTCAAACCCAGGATATCCTTTACTCACTCTCAATCCTCTACATTTTTTGGGGTCCTTCGAGCCGGATCGTTTATGCGTCCAACTGCCCATCCAAGTTATCATCGCGACTCGACGCGGAATCACTGGGTATGGCGACAGCGGAACAACTCGTCGAGGAGCAACGGCTCGCACTCGATCAAATGACGAGAGCTTTCACGAACCTCAAGAAGAAAGGGCCGCCTACCTTGGCCTCGATCGCTACCCATCAGAAGAATCTCAACAAGAAGATGAAGGAAATCGAGAGGAGACACGTCGAAATTCTGGCTCTTACCAACGAAGAGTGGAGAACTTCGAACGCATACTTTACTGCCAACGCCATCGAGACGGCAGAGGACATATTCCTGACGGAAGACCAGCAGTTCGATGAGGCGGCATGCGAGCTCAAGGGCATAACCATAGACGTGGAGCGGCCGGCACAGCTTGGTGCCTATCGCGAGGCGCCCGAGGTACAGAACACGCGAGCCGCGCGCACGCGCGGCCTACCCCCCGTCAAGCTTCCAACGTTCTCCGGAAAATATGCGGACTGGAAGGCATACAAGGACCTATTCCAAGCGATCATCGCAGATCACAGGGACCTCACTGACGTTGAGCGACTATATTATTTGAAGTCGAGCTTGACTGATGAGGCAGCCAGGACGATCAAGAATCTCCCAGTGACGGACAGCAACTACGCGATAGCGTGGCAGCGGCTTACGGACCACTACGACAACACCAGGACCCTCGTCCAATCGGCGGTGAGGGCCTTCCTGGAGATACCGGCAGTGGTCAGAGAGGCCTCATCGGGCCTGCGGCAGCTACGCGACTCGACCAACGAGACTCTTGAGGCCTTGGAGGCGTTGGGTCGACCGGTTCAACACTGGGACGATTTTCTGGTCGTCATGACCGTTCAGCGCCTGGATGTAAGCACCAAACGGGACTGGCAGACCTCGCGCGGGGAATCCACGGAGCCACCTACGTACGCGCAGCTCGACTCCTTCTCAAAACACGCATAGAAGCTCTGGAGCTGGTCGAGCAGCCGGTCTCCTCAAGCGAGCAAAGGTTTGCACGAAGACCGGCGAGCGGTGGGAACACGACTAGGCCGGTGTCGACTGCGTCTCGCGTTTCGGCGCACACCGCATCATCGCAGCCAGGACAGTCCGCGGCCCCGTGCGTTTACTGCCAGGGTGCGCACTACATCGCGGCGTGCGAGGGCTTTCGTGCGTTGACCAACGACCAGCGCAGATCCTTCGTTGACCAACAGAAGTTGTGCTTCAATTGCATGGGTCGGCACTTTCTGCGAGAGTGCCGCTCCAACAAGACGTGCAGGCAGTGTCAAGGACGACACCACACGTTGCTTCACGGGACCGGCGGGCCGCGAATGGACTCATCTCAGGATGCGGACACTGGCATTACGGCGCACGCGGCGGCGAATAGCACCTCGCCGCGATCGATCCTACTTGCTACGGCTCGAGTAATAATATTATCCGAGCGTCAGCACAGCATTGAGGTGCGAGCGTTGATCGACCCTTGCTCGGAAGCGACGTTTATGTCGGAGTCAGTCGCGCAGCGTCTGCGGGTTCAGCGCGAGTCGACCTTCGTGCCTGTATCGGGCGTCGGCGGTGCTCGTTGTCCGACGGCCAAGCAACGAGCGACTATCACGATGCGGCCACGCTTCGACGATTTGAAACGGTGGACGGTAAGCGCATTGATTTTGCCGCACCTCTCGGAGTATGTGCCGCCGAAATCCGCGCTGGCGCATCATCTCGGCTTCGTCGCTGATCTTCAAATGGCGGACGATAATATCACGTCAACGGATAAGATCGATGTCATCATCGGCGCAGACCTGTATCCCTCGATTATTGAGCAGGGGATACGGAAATGCGCAAAGTCCAATTTAGTGGCGCAGGCTACAGGCCTCGGCTGGATTTTCACGGGCACAACGTCACCGCAGCCCGTGGAAGTAGCCTCACAAGGCATTACCGTGCACCAGGTCAACATCGATCAAGAATTATATAATCTGATGGAAAGATTTTGGCATCAGGAAGAAGTTATTATCAATGGAAAAGCTCTCACGAAGGACGAGGAGGAGTGCGAGGCGCACTTCGCGTCCACTCATCAACGCGACGCGCAGGGACGTTTCATCCTAAGGTTACCGTTCAAATCGAATCTCGAGCAGCTCGGTGACTCTGCTTCGGCGGCGCGCCGTACTTTTGAACGCATGGAGAGCCGTTTTTCGCGTCAGCCACAGCTCCACGAGCTCTATGGAAAATTCATGCAGGAGTATCTCGGACTGGGTCATATGAGCGAGGCCCTCGCAAGCTCTGACTTCGTCAAGCCATCGCTGCAGTTTTTCCTACCACACCATGGCGTTTTGAAGACGAAGGATGGAAAACCAAAGCTGCGGGTGGTTTTCAATGGCTCAATAAAGCTCGAGCAGGGAACGACGCTCAATGACTGCTTGCACGTCGGCCCGAAGCTTCAGAATGATCTTCGATGTTTTGCTGCGCTGGCGCAGGCATCGTTATGTATTTGCAACGGATATCGAGAAAATGTTTAGGCAGATTCTCATCGATGAACGAGATCGCCCCTTCCAGCAGATTTTCTGGCGGCCGACTGGAGAGGAGGAACTGAAGGCCTACACCCTCAACACGGTAACGTACGGACTTGCAAGCTCACCGTTTCAAGCCATACGTGTGCTGCATCAGCTTGCGGCCGATGAAGCCGCCCGCTATCCCAAGGCTGCTTCGGTTCTCGTCGACAGCTCGTATGTCGACGACATACTCACGGGTGCGGACACGCTGGACGATTCGAGGAGCTTGCAGCAGGAACTGATCTCGTTGCTCATGGCGGGCGGATTTCCGCTGAGCAAATGGGCTGCCAATCACCCGGCTCTTTTGGCGCCATTCAATACAGAGCAGGTGGTAGCATCGCCGAGGTATGACTGGCACGATGAGGAGTCTCGCAGCATGCTCGGTGTCTCTTGGCTGCCAGCGGAGGATGCATTCAGGTGGTCGCTCATCGCCCTACCTGAGGAGGGCGTCATGACGAAGCGACGAGCGCTTTCATTCATCGGTCAGCTCTACGACCCGCTCGGCTGGATGTCGCCCGTCGTCATACGCTTCAAGATTTTCATGCAGCGATTGTGGCCGCTGGGCCTGTCCTGGGATGATTCACTGCCAGCTTGCAGGAGTCGTGGCGTGCACTGGTGGACGATTTGCAGCATTTGCCGGGGCTGCATTTCCGCCGCTGGATTGGATTGTCTCCGTCGTCGAGCTCAATCGTCGAGCTGCATGGATTCGCGGACGCGTCTCAGGTCGCCTACGGGGCGGTGGTTTATCTGCGAGTCATTTCTGATTCCACCGACTTCCGATGCACGCTGCTCGCCTCCAAGACCAGGGTTGCGCCGCTCAAACAGGTGTCTCTGCCGCGCTTGGAGCTTTGTGCGGCGCATATGCTCGTGTGCTTGGTAAAGCGCGTAGTGGACGTGATGTCCTTTGCAAATCTCCCGATACACCTGTGGTCGGACTCCACTATAACCTTGGCTTGGATACGTGGACATCCGACCCAGTGGAAGACTTTCGTGGCCAACAGAGTGTCTGAGATCCAGACGATGCTGCCGTGCGCTTCGTGGCATCATATTGCAGGAACGCAGAATCCTGCAGACGTGGCGTCTCGCGGCGTACCCGTAGAAGTGATATGCGCCCCATCACTCTGGACCGATGGGCCCGAGTGCCTTCATTCTTGCGACGCCTGGCCTCGCGGTGAAAGCATCGAGGTCCTGGACACGGATCTTGAGCGTCGAGCGGTGTCGGTCAATGTCGTGAGCTGTGTCCGGGAGGATGACTTTCTGCTGCGCTTTTCTGTGCTTGCGAGACTCTTGCGAGTTACAGCCCGCTGCCTGGAGTTTGTACATCGCCTACGCATCAATAGGAGGACTCGAGCTCCCTCGGTGAAGTCTGCGGAGCTTTTGCCGGCCGAGCTTACGCCGGCTCAGCTCGATTCGGCGTTAAAGCGCTGGATTCTGTATGTGCAGAGGCTTCATTTCGCGCCGGAGATCAAGGCAATACGAGACCGAGTTGCGATTCCAAGGGGTAGCGCGCTCTTGCGCCTCAGTCCGTACGTCGATCGAGACGGTTTTTTGCGAGTCGGAGGAAGATTGCGTCACTCGCTGCTGGATCCAGATGAGAAGAATCCATACCTTTTACCGCATGACTCGTTCCTGTCGGTGCTTCTTGCTAGGGACGCTCATGCGAGGGCACTGCATGGCGGTACACAGTTGACGCTCAGCTGGCTGCGTCGACGGTTTTGGATTTTAAGAGGTCGTCAGCTGGTCAAGGGTGTCATCTTCAAATGTATGCGCTGTTGGCGCATTCAATCCGCGCCGACGGCTCAACTGATGGGCGACTTACCGCGGCTTCGAGCACAACAGTGTCGGCCATTTCTACACACTGGACTCGACTACGCTGGCCCGGTCTTCATTAAATGCTCGAGAGGACGCGGTATGAAGACTTTTAAGGGCTACATCGCAATTTTCGTTTGCTTGCCCACTCGCGCCGTGCACCTGGAGGTTGCGTCGGGTTACTCGGCGGCAGATTTTATGCTCGTTTATAAGCGGTTCGTCGCCCGCAGAGGAATCTGTGCTACGCTATCAAGCGATTGCGGCACAAATTTTGTCGGCGCCAACAGGGAGCTTCGAGAGCTTTTCACTCAAGCTCAACCTCGACAGAGCGAGCTCGCTCATCTTCTTGCCGACGATGGCACCGAGTGGCGCTTCAATCCACCCGCGGCACCGCACTTTGGCGGATTGTGGGAAGCGGCGGTGAAAAGCACCAAATTTCATCTCAAGCGTGTATTGGGCGATGCACGTCTTACGTTTGAGAGTACTCCACACTGCTGGCACAAATCGAGGCGTGTCTCAACTCACGCCCACTGCAGCCACTCACGGATGATCCGACGGATTTGACGGCGCTCACCCCGGCTCATTTTCTCATTGGTTCCTCACTGAGTACAATTCCGGAGCCGTCAGTGGTAGCAGTCCCGTCCTCGCGCTTGTCACGTCTACAACTATTGAGGAACATGTACGAGCACTTTTGGAGTCGCTGGTCGACTGAGTATCTCCAGAGCCTTCAACATCGTCCGAAATGGCAGCAGAGAAATTACCATATCAAGGTTGGACAACTGTGCGTTATTCGCTCTGAGTTGACGCCCCCGTGCAAGTGGTTACTCGCGCGAATTATTGAGGTCTGCCCGGGAAAGGACAACCTGGTTCGCGTCGTCAAGCTGAAGACGGCAAATTCGATCGTCACGCGGCCAGTTGCCAAGATCAGCATATTGCCTGTCGAGGGTAATGATTCGCCGGGGTCCGGCGAAGGCGGGCGGAATGTTCGAGATTCAGAAGTCCGTTGAATGAATTAATTCTTCTTGTATTATTATTATTGTTTTGTTATTTGTAATTGTATTCAAGCTCTGGTCTATGTACGTTCGCACTGTGTTGTTGTTGTCTTGCTTGCGAGTACGGTGATGACTTGCCACGTTTGTAACGGTCGATCAGTCCACGTACATCACTCGAGCAGCGAAGAGCAAAATAAATCTTTTCAAACCCAGGATATCCTTTACTCACTCTCAATCCTCTACAGAGGTTCTTTCAAAATTTGTTGAGAAATAAGACCTACCCTATTTGATAGATTAAATCATGCTAAATTCAATCGTATAATTATTTATGTGGTTTACGCTCCAAAAATTCGAGATATTTTAGTTCAAAGTATGAAATTTTTAACATTAGCCTTATAAATCGGCCACATTCATGAGTTATGCATAAACAAAAATTAATTTGTTAAGGTATCGGAGTATATAAGGTTTATAGAAAAAAACCCTCATTTTTCAGCCTGTTCAAATGTACAGCTCTAGGCAAGAGCTCACTATAGAAAAACTTGAACTGAAAGAGCCTCCTTAAATAAACCTAAAAACATAAACATCTTCCAAGAAATTGATAATTAGTACCTGTTAATGTTGAGGATAGCATCTTAGCAGATAAAAATCAATAACTTAAACAAATAAATGTTTATTATTAGTAAATGTAATTGACAAGACGCGCAGGCATAAAATATTATAATATAATAAATGTTTAGATAAAGTTTAAAAATATCTAGGAAAATATGTAAGGCCAAAATTGTAGAACTTCTTTAAAACAACGTTCCGCTTTTGTCAAAAAATGTTTCCAGAAAAAAACATTGTCACGAATCGAAAGAACAGGCAAAAATTTATCGATTTACACGTGTGAATCATTTTTCCAAAGTCGTTGGAAGCATTTCAATCGTTTCTATGCGGTCTACGTGGATGCGTTCATATATGTACATACATAGGCGCGCATTATGCTTTCTCACTCATGGATCGACTCGAGCACGTGACATCTCATCTGATCGTCTGCAGCTGCGAGCGACAGACGCATATAATACGAGACTCTGCTATACGTGTCATAATAATCGATCGTTCAAACCTTTCAAGTGCCTGTTCTACGTTAATACGGGTGAATTTTTCTCTCTCTCTATCTCTCGCGACTTTTCATCGATTTATATATAAGACGCGTAATCAGTGTCATAGTCAATCTTCGTACCGGCAATATCAATACACAATTTAATTGAAGGCCTGATAGAGACAAAAAGTCTACATTTCGTAATCGATTGCGATGCTCTTTTTTTCGGCGACTGGCGAAAACAGCCTCATCCTCGCGCAGGTCGAAAGAAGAGAAATTCGATCGGCGTTACGTCTGTAAACCGAGGCTAGATTTTAGAAATGAAATGGAGATGTTATCTCCAGTTGGCCTACTGCTCGCGTAATAAACTTGGTGTGTTTTTGCGCAGCAGCAGCAGCGAGTCGAGAGAATTCACGACGATCGCGACTTTTCTCCCTGCGGTGCTCATGTGAATCCTAGTAAATTTCTACGAGCTATGGTTGAAAATTTGCCAGCTCTATATACTCGTGTCATATGAATCTTTTTTGGAATGGTTTAGCGGAGAAAAGCTCGAAAGCTTTTAGACGGCATAATCGTAATAATAACTAATCGCATGAAAACGATTTTCAAAAGTTATCCGGCTTCTAAAGGAATTTACTTTTTCAATGCTTTAGATCAATAAAGACTCGCCGAAGACTTGCTCTGCGATCAAGAATTTCAAGAATCTAGAATTGAAATTTTTCCAATCATATTCTCTCATCTTATTTTTGTGAATAATTTTCATCGGAACGAATATTAAATTTTTAATTTCTCTCTCAAAACTATACAAGGGTTATATTTTCTTCGCTATAAGTTCATTAGCTCGAAATTCAAGAACGTCGAATAACACGCGTGCATCTTTAAAACGTCGAACGCTCTTTGGGCGCGCAAAAACATTTTCAATTAACCGCGAGTAAAGACGACGAGTGCGTTGGCAAGAGCACTTCTTCTCTATCTATTCTCCACTGCTGCTGGTGCTGCTGCTGCTCCTTGCGTCGACTCTCGTATTCACAATTTTCCGCTCGTAATTTTCGCGCCAGGCATTTCTCCGCCGGCGTTGTATCTACATATTTAACGCGCCCTTGCCGCGCGAGAAAATATTGACTCGAAATTTTTGAAAGACACACATAAAAACGCACGCATTCGCGTGATTAAAATCCATTAAGCGAAATCAATCAGTGGCGCATCGGGCGCAAGTTCTGCGGGATTGGCTCGTGTGCGCTCGTACCCCAGCAGTGGTTAGATCGCAGAAGCAGTTAAGAGTGCATAGCATGACTTTGTGCTTTGTTCCTTTTGAAGCGCGCCCATATACTTGGAAAGTCCTGAATGCGTGTATATATGTATGTATGTAAAGGCGAAGGCAGTAAGGGCCGATTTCGCCTTAGAGATATCTGACAAAGCGCGTGTGCCTATATATATATACGTATACCGTGTTAAAACGAAGATCCGATCGATTCACCCTTACCTATCCTATATACACGTATTAACGTATAGAAATAACATTTCGAATAGCCAACGCTTGGATAGCTATGTACACTCGCAGAGAAGAGAGTACGTGTCGCGCGCAAAGCGCCTTGATTGTAATTAATAAGTTATGCCGCAGCCGAGCGATTCTCTCTCTCTCTCTCTATCTCTCTCTCGGTGTTTGTCTCTGTGCATCTGCAAAGCTGGTGGGGATTCAAGACGAGATTATCGATACCAACTTCTGCTCTTAAGATTTTCGCGTATATATATATATATATACTTTATTCGGGGATGAGACGTTTCCGTAATTTTACTGCGCTGCGGTATACTGGAACACGTGTGCGTTAAATTATGGCAAGTTCTTGGGGAGGGAGACAATTTCGAGGATAAATTTCGTAACGATAATTACGTTAAAATGGTCCGAATGTAGCAAGCTGTAAATCGCGGATGTACATTTGTCGAATGCAGTTTCACCCGAGTTCGCTTGCGAGCGAATGTATAATGCGGGAACTTTTGAAGCTATATACGTAAGACGCTGCGACGTTTTGAGCCCTTGTTGATAGGTCGGTGAGAATCGAGAAATAAACAACAAATATCGATGTAACTTTTGACTCGCAATCGGCATGAATATTAATCGCAGTAATGTATATGGGCTTAAAAGACTTTTTTTAATGGTACAAAACTCTTTTGATTTATTTTTTATATGCTGATTTCATTCATACAAACAAATCTGTTCGTTAGAAAAAAAGTTATGGACGATTTTGTGTTTATGGAAAATTCTATCTTTATGAACACTAGGTGGCGCATGGAAAACCCGCATGTATTATAGTTCGGTTTAATTATTTTATTACAATTTTACAAATTCAATCTCGGTTTGTGATGCATGTTATTTGGCAGATTTGATTCGGGTGAAATACTTGTACAACGTACACGAGGTTTGTTTAAAAATAACGTTTAATTAGAAATAATAATTGCTTGTGTCGTTATACGCTCTCGATGTCCGCAAGACACTGCCGATTCGTACAGAGCTCTCGCCTGCTTACAACTGACATTTATATACACATCGATTGACACAATAATAATACATACATAGAACTTATACAATTACTTATACTTATACAATTATAAAAGGGGGTAAGCTTAATTTTTGTATAATCGAATTTTTAAGTTTTTTAAACCCTAATAGACACAATTGACGTAAATAAAGAGATCGAATTTTTCTTCCTATAGCGTATTTCGCATTTATACTCGCAGCTTCGGGAAGCTGTTACGAAACCATCTACTGTTTTTGACAATCGCTTTGCTTGTCTACTGCTGCTGCTGCACACGTCCGTGCGCGTGACTTTATTATATTCCCGTTAGGCCGCAAGTTGTGCCGCACCACGAGAGACGCAGAGCAGCAGCAGCAGCAGCAGCTCTCGGGGCGTTTCTTGGGACGGAAGATACGGGGATTCGAAAATCGAGGCAAAAAATTCACCGTAACCGTGTGTGTCTCTATAGTTACGAGGATAAATCTACTTCGCGATAAATATATTGCACATGTACATATATCCACACGAACGTAATCTTGTTTCTTTTATTCCCGTGATTTGCACATTTTTTGCCGTGTCATATCGTATGCTATACACGCCACGTGTGTTTGTGTGTATGTTCTACGCGTCGAGCGCGAAGCAAAGGAAGAAGAAGAAAAAAATGGTTGATAAAAGAAGTGGAATACGTCTTTTATTATGCGAGCACAATGAATTTAAATACGCTCTATATATCCTTCATATATATTCTTCAGCCAGCGGCGGCTTATCGCTGTTACGATATTCGTCGCGTGCTGAATTGCTACGTAGATTTTCGTAACTTTGAAAAACAAGGCAGGTTTATTCGAAAGCTTTCGGGGCTTAATAATTCATAACTTCTTATTAAGTCGCTCGTGCATATTCGGTGTAATTTAGATATTTTGGCAAGTTTATCGGAAAGTCGATGCGCTCGTGTTTGTGCATCGAGCGGACACACTCGCGCCCAGAACTGTTCGAAATTTACAATACGATATTATGTGGAGCTTGCGCGAGGCGAGCTTTCAAGGAACTATTTTAAAACCGCCAATTTTTAGAAATATAGGCCACTAACACGACGTAGTTCGTGCGACGATGGACCAGTAATTTTTTCACGTTATATAATCAATATTTACATTACCGATATTTTTCGAATAAATCATGAGTTCGAGTCGACACATGTGATAAATCGTTAATTTTCTTCTTACACATTATGGTACACTTCGTCGATAATTCCGAAGCTTATAATGAAAAAAAGCTGCAGACCTAATCAAGTTTTGTTGTTTTGTGAATAATTTTTTTTATATTCTTTTTTTCATACTTCACCGACTAGATGCTACCACATTTTTTGAAGCCTATGTACATAGAATTGGGAAATAAAAAATCTATTCAATTGTACCAATATCGACTAAGACAATGACACTGCGTTGTGGGTGTATTTTTTTGATAAAAAATGAGCTTTTTGATTGATTCAAAATACCTTATCATTGATTGGGTCGTTTTTATCGACTTTTTAGTTAAAATTATTTTAGAAAAATTGAGCGCATTTCAAATGACCAGAAAATAGTAATATAATTTTTTGAAAAAAATTCAGGCAAGTGTTTTAACCGCTTTAAATACGAAATACCACTTCAAGCTCTCACCGGTAGATGGCGAGTACCTTTATCTGTAAATCTGCAAGTGTTAAAGTGAAAATAATTGTATAAGTTAAAGCAAGGTTTTTAGAACACGTTATTGATAGTATTCAAACGTATTTTCAAGGTCAAACTTTGGAACTTATATTATTATCCATGAGAATTTCCATTCATCCGCATTTACAAGAATAAAACTCTTTCAAACAACAGTCTCATGTAGTTCAGAAGTCAAGAGAGACGGAGAATTACGATACGAGGCGTCGTAATTTTCGTTTTGTCGAGCGCGTCAGCCACGCGCATCGCATCGCGCCTTCTATATTAATACACCCAAGCGGGCCGTGTCGCAGCAGCAGCACCACACACACGCACACGCACCACCTGCACTTAACCCGAATTCACTCTCGAATCTCATTATACATTCGAGCTGCTGCTGCTGCTGCTGCGGAGGCCCATATACTAATTTCAACTCGACCCATATTCATTAATTTCTTCTGTCGGTTGGCAACACATGCAGCTGTGTGTGTGTGTGTGTGTGTGTGCGTGCGTATACGCATACACGTACGCCATATTTTCTACCCTTGTTGAAGTAAAAGCTACATACACCAAACCCCCATACCACCTTAATGACTTGTCTTGTCTTGTTGTGCTAAAAAGCCTTCGTCAAATGTCTGTTACAGCTCGACGACACGGCGCTGCAGCTCTACAAGGATGGCGATTACGGGGCTTACCTGGACCTCGAGGCATCCATCAGCGAGCAGCAGGAGGAATTCGAGGGCTTTCAAACCAAGTGAGTACACCAACGAGATAAAAAAAAATAATTCACGCATCCTCAAATTCTATACGTATTATAAAGAGTATCGAATTTTGTGCGGTATATACGTGAATGCGATCATTGTGTGATTTTATTCGCGCGTCATTTTCGGAGGGAGAAGGGATGACCCGTCCAACTGGCCTTCTTATTCCGCGCGCGTCCGTCCCGCGTGTATTCTTGAATTATTGTTCGTCGCAAAAAGTTCGAGAATTCGTATATATAATTTTATTTATATACCTTTTATTCCGTCGTGCATTCTGCATCTCGAGAGACCCGACAAAAAATCATCTCGAGCGAGTCGATCATTCTACTTTTCGAACGGCGTAAAATCCCAAAACACGACCGATGCTCTCTTCACCGACGGTGGATCTCTAATGTCAAAACGATGATAATGAGAGACCTTTTCCAACGTCCCCGAAGTTCGCCGTTTTCACTTTTCAGATTCTCTCTTTCTCTCGCTTTCGTGTTAGAGAGGATATAGAAAAAAAAGCTCAGAGTAGAATCTCCGCGCGCAGATGCTTATCTCTGATATATACGATCGGTATCCCCCCTGTTATATCGAGGATAGAGTTTTTCGCGTCGAAGATACGATTTCTATCCTCTCAAGTCGAATTTAATCGTTTAATATATCACACATTTGTTCTCGCGTTAATTGAAAAGATCCTGTGTGTTATTTTTTTGTTTTGTTTTCCACTCGACTCTCGAAAGTTAAGGAAGTACCGTACCTATACACGGGATGGCCTCGCGGCGCGAGAGAAAGAAAAGAGATAGCGATCGGTTTTGTGGTTTTGTGTGCCACGCAAATTTTCGCCTATACAACTATGTATCGACGCGGAGTTTAAGGTTTACGATAATTAGCTTTCATAGAGTTGTCAAAGACGTTTGTAATGCTCTCTCGGCTGCGCTTGCGAGCGCAGCAGCGGCAGCCCAGGAGTCTCTCCTGGGGAAATTCAATAGAGACGTATTTATTCGACGATATATTTCTGTGTGTGTGTGTGTGTTCTTTTGGGATACGTATTTATTTTACTATCTCTACGTGCGCGCGCGAGCCACAAGTGGCTACCGGTATTTAGCCAATGGTACACACGGCTGTATATCGTTTTCTCCGCGCGAAGCCCAACAAAAAACATTTCGTATAATACACGTACTTACACGATAATATAGGAACCTTTCTAATTATACATATTATACGACTTTTGCTGGTAAAGAGCTCTTACTTCCTTTCGCCGTCGCTGCATGTAAAGGATCGCCATACGATTTTGTGATATTATTATTATCATTATTTATGCATATGATCTAGCGCAATATATGCGATAACTCGTGCTCGGATCGTTGCCATATTATAAGATAATCCGATAATGCTCGGGCTCGAGAACTTGCTGATGATAATTTAATCTAAAATTAGACGATAATAAATCGACGATCGATCAGCGCGCCCCGATCTCGACATCCGCTTTCGACGACGACGTTCTTTCCTAATGCCCGAACAATCGATAAATTCGCGATCGATCGCGTGTACAATTTTGATCCGTAGGCATCGTCGTATGATTATCATCCTCGACTCGGTTTTCGCCGAGGTTCGATAGTCAAGTACAATGCCGCGATTAGCCCCAGCTGCCTCTATTCCAAGCCGACGTCGGGGCTGCCCCGTTATATCGACGTCTTTTATATGTATTACACATGCATAATAAGTAATCAAGTATACGGCTTGTGTTTACCAGTTTCCCGTGCGTATTATATCGGGCCCGAACGATCTTATATATTACCCCTTTGTGCATAGCTTTTTGTTGTTGTTGTACGTATGCTTCTCCGAATGCAAAACGATAATTTAATAGTTTGTTATATTTATTACGCAAGGAGTCGACAAGTAACTAGCTTTGAGCCGAGGCTGTATAGTTCTTAAATCATGGTTAAAGAAGAATTTCGTTGCTTGCGTGCGTTGTCGGTCGTCGAGCGATGCGCGCACATACATCCTACACGCGCACAGACCTAAACTGACGAGAAAATTTACGACTCGTCGTCGTCGTCGCCGCGCAAAAGCTGTTAGAACGGAACAAAGGCAACGACGATATGAGTTCTTCTTCTTGCCATGCGTTACGCGCGCGCGTAAAATTTTTCATTCAAATGTAATAATATATATAGAAAATACGCTTCGCTATACGTCGGAGCTCATAGTATTTTCCAGAGCTGCACATACGATTTCGATTGACTCGTTCGTATACAGTATACATATATATACAAAGTCGAGAGTTGCGAAGTTCTGGCAAATAGACTCTGGCGAAGAACTTCTTCGGTTTCGCAACAAAAAAAGTATCGAAGTACGTGCACACCGGTGAATATATAGATAGTTTTCCCCGAGCGAAAGAGAGAGTTTCCGATTTCAAACAAAATCCATATACACGACGTTGTAAAAAAGTAAAAAAAAAAAAAGTCGTGGTAACTCGATGCAATTCGTGAAGCCGGTAAATATCTTCATTATATCTACATTAGTTGTATGAATCTCGTTGAGGTCTATTCGAAAACGTCGATATTTCGTTCCGACAAGGGGTTTCACTCTTTTTTTTCGTCATTATTAAAAATGGCAACAACAACAAGAAAAAAATCAGAAGTGCCGATCGAAGACAGATGCGCAGTCTCGACTGCGAATGCAAAATTCAAAACTCAATATCGCTGTTTTTTATGGGAGCTATTTTACATCGGCACTTGACATGGGTGTATGTGTGTTCGTGTATTACGCACTCAGTCGTCGAACGAGCCGAAGAACTCGTCAACTCGATATGCATACAAAGGGATTGGCTTTCTCGAGCTGTGTACGCTGCAACTGTTCCGATAGCGAATATGCTCGCCGGTTATTGTACACAATATGCGAACAGCATCGCTCTTTTTTCATTTTTCGATTCTCCACTTCTGCTTTTTTTTCCTTTGTCTTGCTCGAGAGCTCATTTTCTTCGTCTCCGTTTACCATTCGATAAGGTATATGCAATTTTTATGAGCTTATTCAAGCCTGAATCTGAGGATGTTACATATTTTAATTTTTCTTGGTAATCGATAATTTACATATTTTATCCTTAATAAGAAAAATTTTTTTTTTCAATACGATAATACCACTTTGAGCCTTCATCACTAGTACCTATATATGTAAATCTGCAAGCGGCAGAGTCAATATAATTGTATGTAAGTCCACGGTTTGAAAAAATATCATCTTTGGTATGTTATAGTACATGATGAAAAAGTGTTAAAACCAAAAATTCTTCGTACAGGAAATTTTTTTCGAATATATTGTGCAATCCTGACAAAATAAACATTTTAACTATAACAATTATATCATTTTGTGTTTTCTATGGTTATCTGCATCGTTTGCAGTTGTTGTAATATAATTCACGTAAGATGTGTGTATTAAGATAGTAGAAGTATATATTTGTACATTGGACAAAGAAAATAAGATGCATGTAAGATTTAAGGGAAATAGCTTCAGGTCGTCTGTGTGTATATTCGAAAACGAATATTTTAAATTGAATCGATAAAATAATTCAGTTTCTCAATTTAGAATCACCTTCTGGTAACATAATTTCGTCTAGGATAAATGTTTCATCGTGACAAGCGATGAGCTTTCGTACCAAAAAAGCTACCTCTCGACAAAATTCATCAATACATTCATTGATGCGAGTGACGTCTCCGAAGGATTGTACCGTTTTATCGACGCGTTCGATACGATCGTGTACCCCGTGCATTTTTTCCGATTGAAAATCGGATCAATTTCTCAGCGGAATCATCGTCATTATATATTAAAAAAGAAAAAAAAAAACGAAGGAATCTATCGTTACCCCTAAGGCTGCTCTGCTTCTACCTGTTACAAATGGATATTACGGGAGGGCGAGTAGATACTAGTAGTGTTTGTCGAATTTGAAATTTTAATCAACCTCAAAGGACCGTAACAGCTGCTACCGATTGCCAACGGGGCTCGCTCGTGTATACATACACGGACTTTTAGAGGATACGAATTTTCCTCTCGACTTGTGCCGCTTCTGTATATAAGATAGTCGACGAGCGTCTATGAGCCATCGAGCGTAACAGCTGACGGGCGCTTCTTATATATCTATTTTCTTTTCTCTCTTTCTTTCTCTCGTAATGGTCCAGCATGTATGTGTGTGTGTGCAGAATGCCGAGCCGTTAAGCGCATGTTTTCTTTCGCATTAATTCTTCATCTTCGTCTTCGGTGGCGGCGGCGGCGGCGGCAACGGCGACGAGTATAAGAAAACTTGCTACTGGTGAGTGTGTATGTATGTGTATATAATACGTGAAACCATTACTCAATGTCCTCGTTTGTGCGTGTCGTTACTCATCTTCATTCGTTATTAATTTTCTCTTTCTCTCTCTTATCCGTAAGCACGCGGGTTTTCTTTTTCGCGTTAGAAGCTCGTTCGCCTTTTTTTATCTCTCTCCCTCCTCTCGATATATATTATTATACTTACCACACTGGTTGTGGCGAGCGAAGAGGAAAGAAAATTTGTCACCCGATGTATACTGTAGTAGTATCGACTCGGTGGCAACTCGTCGTCGTCGTCGCCACTTCTGCAATGATAATAATAGCCGAGGTATTAAAGCTGTCTAGAAAGTCTCTCGAGTTATTTTAGCATTTTACACGTGTGAAGTATCGTCGAGTTGTTTTTTTGTTGTTGCCTCGATCTTCGTACAGACAAATGAACTTTTATATATATATTATACAGACCAGAATCACGTATGCAACTTTACGGCGCGCGATAAAAGCTCCTCTCTTTTTTTCTCCATATTATACACGGATTATTTGCTCTTCGAGTGTAGCAGATCTATGAAGATCGGCACATACCACACTTCCGTTTTCACGAGCCTCGTCGTGCGCTTTTTCCACGCTCATCCTTCTCTCTCTGCCGCGGCGCGCGACATATTTCCCGAGAAAGGTTGCGTCGTCGTCGGAATGCCAAAGCGCTCCTGATTAGGCGCTCTTTATACAGAGAGGCGAGAGCGAGATACCGACGCCAGGAATGCAACGCAACAGCTGTTCTTTCGCCGAGAAAAAAAAAGTGTACTCGGCGCGATTTTTAGAGAATTGTAATATCGTGTATGTGTGTGTATAACAGAGAGAATAGAGAGATGAGATTCGTGGGCAGAAACAAAAAAAAAGAACTAAACCATAGCGACGTAGTTTTGTATAGCGAAGAATGGAAAGTGTTGCTGCGCAGGTGAGAAAAGAAAGTTAATCAAGAGAGGTGTCGGTTAGAATGATGAATTAATTCAATTCCGTAGCGAAAACTGCTCGATTATCGAATACACGCGCAAAGTTTTATAGAGACGTTTAATAGCCCCGCGACTTTTCCCCGACAGGTACATATTATAATACAATATAATAATGTGCGGCCAAAAGCTCGAGCGAAACAAAGGATGTGGGTAATAAATAAAATAAAAAACAGTAAGACTCCGCAGGTATATACAATAGTACTCGTTCCGAGAAAGGCCAGATTTCAGATGAGCCCTTGACATGCTGCTGCTGCTGCTGCGGATGCTCGCGAACGCCGGCAGGCGTCACTTATACTATATAGAAGAGCGAAGTGCGCGACCGGAAGCCTCGAAGAAAAGCGCCGCGGAGCAGAGCTCTCGAGTCCTTCCACGGATTGAACTTTGCATTGTTCGCGTCGCTCGCGGCCGTCGTTGCGTCGTTTCGCGAATAGTCCTCTCTCCTGCAAAACCGCCTGATCTCTTTTTCATTACGGCTAAAAGAGCTGCTGCGCAAATTGTATTTTTTTCATTGCCGTCGCCGACGTTTGGCGGGCTTTTCCTTCTCTCTCTCGTCGTATACGCTTCTCTTCCGGCACAATCCGGGAAAAAGATCTCCATCTCTCATTTCCTTTGTAATTAGTAGACAGGTATAGTGGTATAGGCAGCGTCGCGAATCGCGTGGAACCTCTTTATAACGACGTTGACGCGAGAAGCCGAAAGCTGTATATATATAAAATAATGGCGAAAAAACGGAACGGCATGGGGGGCTGCCGAGAGTGAATGACACTCACGAGAGAGATCGCGAGGGCAGCTGTACACAGCGGCCAATATGACCAACCGCAGACGTTTGCGGTTGAATTTTGACCGCGCTGATCTCTGTACTGTGTGTGTGTGTGTGTGTCTATGCTTCGCGGCTATAGAGCCCCGGCGCGCGAGAAGTGGTAAATTCTCGATCGATTGCGTGGAAATCGGACGCGGTCTCGGGAGAGAGAGAAGGAACGAATGAATGAAAGAAAGAAGATGGCATTGGTTCTTTTTTTTTCTTGCCTCTTCATCCGTTTCTGGGCATTTAAAAGCTAAAGCGCGCGGCTAACCGAGAGTTATTGCTCCGATGTAGTGTAAGGGCAAAAAAGCGGATGTATTTTCAAGGTTTTCAGTTATGAGCTTCGATCCCATTTATTTATGATCATTGCGATTTAACGTTGAATGAGCTTTTTTTCTCTTCGTCTTATAGCGTCGTCGTTATATTATTTTCAAAGTGCCCGGAGGCGATTGGATAATAATCGATGAGATCTTCTAAGTTTACGATCGAACGCTCGCAGGGAAACGCGCTTTTTTACCTCCTCCTAATGTTTATCCTTTCTCTTCATGATCTCGCAAAGATTTCAATTCTCACCCTGGTAGAGATGCTCGACGTTGATAATGGGCTGGCTAAAAAAGGACCGTGTAAAAAGTTGTAAAATACATTGATTGGCTTGATTTTGGCGATTATTCAGCTACCACTTGAGGCCTTAGCCGCTAGGTGGCGAGTGTACTTTTATCGGAAAATCCCCAAATGACTAAGCATACTTGTATAATTTAGTCTTAAACACGTTCCTCCTGGGCTCGTCCAATGGTGTTTAGAACTGAATTGAAAAAAATTTCTTTCAAAATTAAAGGAGCCACAGAACTTAATGTACAGGGGCTGATTTTACGCTCGATCATACAATTGGTAACATATAATAATTCGCGCGCGGACCACGTGGCGTCACAGTTGCAACGAGATGAAATTATCACGGGACTTCGAAAGGATGTCAGCGATCGACGAATATAATATATCGTATTTATATTCGTTATATATTACAGCACGTGTGTATAAGCGTGTTTTATGATCGCTCCTGCGTCGACTACTGCTACTTTTCTTTTCATTTACGACGTGTATACACATACGTTTGCATTATACATCAGCGAGTTTTCGATATCTCTCGCTCAACGTCGTCGTCGTAGTCGTAGTCGTCGGCGAAGAAGAATGGCCGATTCGGGGCCGCAGCACCAACGACGCACAACGACGAGTAGCTATTACACGCGGTATAATTATCCGCATACACACTGCACCTACGTATATATAGCGCAGAGCGATATTGCGCGGAAGTGCCGCTGGTTGTGTAGGCACCTCGACGACCTGCTACGCCGTAGCCGCCGCCGCCGCCGCCGCTATGGGACACACTGTAAATTTAGCATTGGCACGAGGCCGTTACAATTAAATTTACGAGCCGCACGGGGCGTCGCAGGCAACAGCAGCGAGCCGCATCTCTCGGTACAGACTCCCTTCCGCCCGCGCCGCTATGTATGTAGTATCGGGCGTCTGGGAGAGTGTCACGTGATCGCGCTCGTCAGCGGATCCTATATATATCGAGTGTACATGTCCAATCGATGTAATTGTTATTAATCTAACGGTGTATAACGTACCAAGTGAATAAACAGACACTATTTTTCCTTTTCTCTTTTCAAATAATAACCGCTCGACCACCTTATTTACACTACATTTTGGGGGCTCGTCCGGGATCGAGCGAGCGATTTGAAAAGGAGAAACGGTGTCTCACGACGAAAAAACGCAACGGTGAACCTGTATCACTGAAGTTATCCGAGGGTTCCGGAGTACGACGACGAAGTTTTCAGACAGGAGCATCAAGGATGGATGAGATACAGGGAACCAAACTTGAAGAGATGACGGTTGTCCAGCTAAGAGCAGAGCTGAAACAACGGAAGTTAAAGACGACAGGGAATAAAGAAGATCTGATCGCTAGGGTCAAGGCGGCCCTCGCGCTTGATCAGGAGAGAGACGACGACGTGGACTCGCAAGATGAAAGCGATCTCAACGAGTCCATGCGAAGCGCGGCTAGTGGAAGAAGAGCGCTCCAATTCGCTGACGTAGAGGCGTGTATCTTGCCGTTCAGCGGGGATGACCATGGAAGTATACGGAAATGGCTCAAAGACTTCGAGGGCATCGTCGAGGAATCGGACTGGTCAGACGTCCAAAAGGTCACCTACGCAAAGAGACTACTGACTGGATCGGCGCGATTGTTTGCCAAATTTGAGGTGATTCACTCATGGACGAAATTTAAAAGAGCAATGATGATGAGTTCGACACTAGGATGGACAGCAACACGATACATGAGTTGCTTCGAAATCAAAAGAAAGAACCCGACGAATCGTACAGAACGTACATGTATCGAATGCGAGGTATTGCTGCACAGGGCAAAGTTGATACGCGCTCTGTCATAAAATATATCATCGCTGGAATACCCGACGAAGCCGTAAATAAGATGATCCTGCGTGGCAGCGAGACGATGCAAGAGCTCAAAATCAATTTGGATAAGTACGAAGAAATGAAGAAGGAAGAGTCACAATCAAGGAAGAAGGAAGAAAAGAAAAAGTCGACGGCACCGTCACGCGATAGGATAGAGGTCACGAGGAACAATAGATGTTTCAATTGCGGCTCGAGGGAACACGTAAGCAAAGAGTGCCCAGTAAAAGAAAAGGGTAAGAAATGCTTTAAATGTAACGACTTCGGGCACATAGCCTCGCAGTGCCCGAGTAGAAGTGTAAATAAGGTACAGGCGTGCGCAAAGCGGAGCGTAGCCGACGTAAAGCAGCGTAAAGAAATTACGATTAACAATGTAAATTTAGTCGCTATGTTAGATACGTGTGCGGACATGAGCTTAATGTCTAGGTCGTGTCATCGGGAGATTGGTTCGCCGCCTCTATCGGGGAAGACTCTTTTCGAGGGGGTCGGCGCGATTAATAATACGGAAGGAGCTTTCTCGGCTGATGTTGTTATTGACAATGACGTGTTCGTAATAGAGTTCCACGTGGTAAGCGACTCTCTTCTCAAGCACGGTACGCTGATCGGAAACGAATTTATTAGTACAGTCGAATTTCGTTCGATTCGCGGCGAGGCTACTATCACCCGATTGCCAGAGAAAAAATACGATTATCCGGAAATATTTAAAATTGATGTATGTGAGAAGCGAGAAATCGATTTGTCACACGTAAGTGATGTTAAAGCTCGCGATGATGTTAGGAAGATAATCGACCAATATAAGCCGAATAAAGTTCGCGATATCAGCGTAAAAATGCGAATCGTTTTGAAGGACGATACACCGGTGTACCAAAGAGCTCGTAGACTCTCTCCCTTAGAGAAGACGGAAGTAAACAAACAAATTCAACAATGGCTAAATGACGGTATCATAAGGCCCTCGGACTCAGAGTACGCAAGTCCGGTTGTACTGGTCAAAAAGAAAAACGGAGACACGCGAATCTGTGTAGACTTTCGAAATTTGAATCGGCTGGTTGTGAAAGACCGTTATCCCCTGGCGCTCATAGACGACCAGGTGGACACTCTTCAAGGCGCGGAAATTTTTACAACGCTAGATTTGAAAAATGGATTCTTTCATGTCGATGTAGATAGAGATAGTCAAAAATATTTATCTTTCGTTGTGCCCGACGGGCAGTATGAATTTATTAAAGTCCCTTTTGGTTTTTGTAATTCGCCTGCTGTGTTCCAGCGATATATCAACGCTATTTTTAAGGATTTGATAGCAAAGGGATACGTAGTTCTGTATATGGACGATGCGGTCATACCTGCGAGTAGTGTGAGCGAGGCAATCGAGCGAATGACTATTGTACTCGAGGTTGCTGGTCAGGCCGGGTTGCAGATTAATTGGTCCAAATGTCAGCTGCTACAGACAAGAATCGAATATTTAGGGTATATTATCGAGCGCGGTTCGGTCAAGCCGTCGGAACACAAAACGAAAGCTGTCGCGAATTTCCCCTTGCCGAAGAACGTTAAAGACGTGCAGAGCTTTCTCGGATTGTCGGGATATTTCCGTAAATTTATTAGAGATTACTCGATCATTGCGCGGCCTTTGACTGATTTGTTGAGGAAGGAGAGCGAATTTTCGTTTGGACCAATGCAAATCGGCTTTTGGCGAGCTCAAGCGAATATTAATGAGTCAGCCTGTTTTGAAAATCTATAGAGCCAACGCGGAGACTGAGTTGCATACGGATGCCTCGCGGTTCGGATACGGTGCCGTCTTAATGCAGAAAGACTGCAACGACGCGAAATTTCATCCCGTTTATTACGCAAGCGGTAAGACCAGCAGCGCCGAAGAAAAATACTGCAGCTATGAGCTGGAGGTACTTGCCATTGTAAATTCTCTTAAAAAGTTTAGAGTGTACTTGTTAGGCATACCATTCAAAATAATTACCGATTGTAAAGCATTTACGTTAACTATGAATAAAAAAGACCTTTGTACACGCGTAGCTCGATGGGCCATGTTGCTCGAAGATTTTAACTATGAAATTCAGCACAGACCAGGCACGAATATGAAGCACGTCGATGCGCTCAGCCGTAACCCACTACCTGAGGCTCTATTAGTTCAGGAGTGCCAGGACTCGATAATGGCCCAGTTCAGAAGAGCTCAAAATAGAGATGACTTCATCATCAAGACGACCGAAGAAGTAACAAACGGTGTGAATACCGACTTTACGGTTAAAAGTGGCTTGCTGTATAAAAAGGTTGACGACGAGCTCCTTCTAGTCGCACCCAAAAGTATGCAAGCCCAGATCATCCGAAGGCGCAAGCATAGGACATTTCGGTATCAACAAGACAGAGCTACTGACAAGAAGAGAATATTGGTTTCCCGGTATGCGGAGTAAGATCGAGAGAGTGGTCAGCAGCTGCATCGATTGCATTTTGGCTGAGAGGAAGCACGGAAAACAAGAAGGATTGCTAAACGTGATTGATAAGGGCGATACCCCGCTGGATACCGCTGGATACTCGATCACGTTGGCCCTTTGCAGTCTACCCGAAAAAGCTACAAGCATGTTTTTGTTGTCGTGGACGCATTCTCGAAGTTTGTGTGGCTGTACCCGACAAAATCTACAGACGCTACTGAGGTAATTGCTCGTCTAAGCAAACAGTCGGCTTGCTACGGAAATCCAAGAAGGATAATATCAGACCGTGGAGCGGCGTTCACTTCGAACGCTTTCAGGGACTATTGCCATACCGAGAATATACAGCATATTCTTATTACAACCGGAGTCCCAAGAAGCAACGGTCAAGTGGAAAGGATTAATCGAACGATCCTGCCACTGCTGACAAAGCTGTCGTCCCCCAAGCCGGATGAATGGTACAAGCACGTCGAGACTGCTCAAAAGTACATCAATGCAACACCTAGCAGATCGACAGGACGTACGCCTTTTAAGTTGATGTATGGCACTGAGATGCGGCTGAAGGAAGACCTGCGAGTGCGCGAGATCCTGCACGAGGAATGGATGGACGTATTTGAGCAGGAACGAGACGATATCCGCCAAGAGGCCAAAGACAAAATCATACAAGTCCAAGAACAAAATAAGAAAAGTTATAATAAACGTCGCAAAGAGGCCCAAGTATATGACTGTGGTGATCTGGTGGCTATCAAGAGGACTCAGTTTGGGCCAGGCTTAAAAACATCGGCGAAATTCTTGGGCCCTTACAGGATCGTCCGGAAAATGAGAAATGACCGATATGCCGTTGAAAAGGTGGGCGAGCATGAAGGCCCGAATCAGACTTCAACGTCGGCCGACCATTTAAAACCATGGGCTCCAGACTGCGCAGATTTCTCCGATGGCGATTGACATCCGAGGCCGGATGTTTCATAAGGATGGCCGAATGTAGTATCGGGCGTCTGGGAGAGTGTCACGTGATCGCGCTCGTCAGCGGATCCCTATATATATCGAGTGTACATGTCCAATCGATGTAATTGTTATTAATCTAACGGTGTATAACGTACCAAGTGAATAAACAGACACTATTTTCCTTTTCTCTTTTCAAATAATAACCGCTCGACCACTTATTTACACTACATGCACGCCGCTGTAATGTACTTCCAACTACACATTGCTTCTTTGACTTATTATCATTGCTGCCAAGATACGGGGAGAATGCTTAACGCGTCTACTGCTGCGCATGCCGGGGACTAAAAATAGCAGTAGTGGTACACGCGTAAAACTTCAATTCCGTGTAATTTGCCAAAGGTACACGATATTAGAGGCCGTGATACACGTATCGTCGTCTCTCTCTCTCTCTCTCTCTCTCTCTCGAGTACCGTGTAATTTTTAGGTTGATACTCTCTTGTATGTACATAGCTATAGTAGTGCACCGGTGCCGTGTAATACGTTTTAATTATCATACAAATAAAGACTAGGTACATTTGCATTTTTTATGTATACCATCTCTCTGCACCACACCGCAGCTTAAAAGCTGTGTCTTGACTATATAAATGGCCCCCGAGCTGTTTCGCGCCTCTCTCGCGACAAATTACTACTACTGTGTAATTGGCCCAAGATTCGTAGCTCGCTCTGTTATATATAAATAGCGAACGAATGCGGGGCTGGCTAATTTTACGGTGAATTAATTGGGGCCGTTTTCGGAATGTATACGTACAAGTGCACCAGTAATACGCATCATATACGACTGTGATTACTCGACGCGTATTACAATGACTGCGTGTGAAAATGTAACAGATATTTTCATTTGCTCTCTCTCTCGCTGGCGATCGGATGATTTTTCTCACACCGTATAGTATACGCGCGCGCGCAACCCAATTGAAAGCTCCGTCATCATCTTCTTCCATTATCTCTCTCCCTCTTTATCTCGGAGCATCGTAATACATAATAATAATCTAATTGGCTCGTCGAGTCTTATATGGCAGCGTATGTATAGAGATAAATTTCTAGACCTTTTTGCGAATAAACAATAAACCGTTTGAAGCGAGTACTTCATGTAGGTCATCTCTCTCTCTCTCTCGCGTCGAGGCATATGAGTGATTCAGCATAGTACACAGACCAACTCGTATAGCATAATAGATAACCGAGTTCGCGTGTACCCCGCAAGATATAGAACTGACTTTTCATCCCGTACAGAGAGAGCAGCGCACGAGAATCATCAATCTCCATCCAATTTTGTACACACTCCGACTCTCGAGGGCTAAAAATCATCCTGAAAATTTAGGACTGCATAATCAGGAGAGATACCTCTCGCTTTTCTGCTTCATATATGCCACGGTACATAGCGGGAAAACATCGCCGTGTGTGTGTGTGTGTCGAAAATTGCTACACATAGTATAATAAACGGGAAATCAACGAAAATTTTTATCCACTTCGAGCGAGTTAAATAATCGCGCGAGCTTTAATGAAAATCCATGTATACGCGAGCGGAGGAGACGCTTATATGTACTTGAGAGACGACGCGCGGAGATCTTATTAGCGGTGTCTGTGTGTGTGTGTGTGTGTGTGTGTGTGTGTGTGTGTGTGTGCGAACGTTAAGTCGAGCAGTATATATAAGCAAAAGCAGAGGAGCTCCTATAACTGGCGTATAAATGGCTGCTACTGCGCGAGAGATTGACTTTATGTACGCAGCAGCAGTAGTATAAGTCCAGTGGCCCGAGGAATATCTGCTTTTCACATCGCCGAGGATCGAGAGCCACACACACACACACACACACATACACAAATACACACACATATGTACACGAAACGGTTTTAAAGTAATGAGGTGACTCATGCAATTACGCGTGAATCGTGCGTATACTACTAGCTAGCTAGCTATAGCTACTCTACACACATCTTCCGCATGATTATTGCCCGAGCGACATGCCTTAAGCTCTTGTCGACGTCCTTTTCTCAGTCTCGAGTTGTGCGTATGTGCGCGTGTGTGTGTGTGTGCAATAGTCCTCGAAAAGGTCACAACACAAGGAGACGAGTCCACGCCTCGAGTACACGCACACATTTATATATAATTCATTTTACGCAATTTACCATTAAACGTACCGTCGTCGTCGTAGCTCCGGATTCTTCCGGATTTTGCGATGCGAGCGACGTGTATTTATCATCGCATGCCCCGTTCGTATATAATACGGGGCGCAGCGGTAGCCGTTCCTGATTTGTCCGAGGCAGTGCGTGCGCGGGAATTATAAGTAAACACAACGAGAGAACAGCTCTGGAGTAAACGTAACGAGCCACCGCCGCTAACTGGAATTCTTTCGTCGCAAAAGTCTTGTCGCTGCGCACCACTAATAATCTCCGGGAGCTCTTCGGTCACGTATCATCCCTTAAATGCGCGCGCGCGCGACGTTACATTATAGATTCTCTGCAGCTGCTTGTGTATAGGACGCGCATCGCAGTGCAGGACGTGGCGGAACCGCTTCGAGCCGCTGATTCTGCATATAAATTTGTGTGCTTTATGATGCGTGCGCGGACAAGGATCGATCGGTATAACGCACGATGTCCTTCGTTCGAATCCTTCGGACCATTCGCCGAATTGTCTATGTATGCACGTCACCGGTCATATAACGCTCAGTACATTTGCGATCGCTCGAATGTATCACGCAATTTTTTTATGTATTTATCGAAAGTCGGAACAAAAGCTGCAGCATGTGTGTGCCGATTCATGTAAGAGAGACGAGAGAGCAGCAGCTATTATTTTGCGATCGTCATGAGGAAAGCATTTTTACTACTACTACACGTTTCACTTGCGGACGATAGAAAATCGCGCGTTCGAGCCCCGTTAAACCAGTTTCATGTATATTATACAGCCGGCAGCAACAGTGGTAGCCAGCAGCAACCCGCGGACTTCGCATCTTCATTTTTTCCCCATGTACGCGAGTCGAGAAGATTACAAGAAAAAAATAAAATAAAATAAAGGAAGAAAATCTTCCGACTGTATTGGTCGAGGAGAAAAAGAGTCAATGTGCGTGGTCATGGCGAGTCGAGTGAAATAATCGCCTGATTTCTCTTGAAGACGGTACAATGTCAGCGCATCCATTCGATGGGCATCTCAAGAAGCATCTGACCAGCCCTGCTCCCAGCGACCGTATAAAATATAAATATTGAAGAGGTTTTTTTTCTCCAATTCGGAAAAAGCTCGGCTCGGTAGAGCTTCGGCGAGGAGAAAAAAAGCTCGAACCCCGCGAGTGCAGTGCCCCGAGAGCTTTTGATTTCAATAATAATTATATACGCGCGCACACACGAACATCCTGCTCTTAAAAGTGAATTTATGCGCGTCTGATGATTCTATCGACGGCGCGCAGGACGATGGAAATTGCTCTATCCCACTTCTCAGAGATTATTAATCGGCTCGAAAAGCTCGAGCCCTGCTCTGCGCTCTGCACCAGCTTATGGACTATACAATGTATGCGTACGCGTGTGCGCGTTGAATTATATTTAATGATCCACTTTCGTGCATTATAATATATATACGGGCTCGTATGTGCCATTCTTTACTGCTGCTACTTTTCACGCGCGCGCACAGGCAAGGCTGATGAAAGATTCGACTCTCTCGTGTGGTGCTGCTGCTGCTACATAAGTAACGCAGCTATACACACAAAAGTCAAAGTGGCCTTTAAGCCTTATATCGCCTACAATACAATGTATGCATGTATGAGTAATCGATGCCTTGCACACCTTTGTGCAGTGCAGATATATGTGCCTTTGAGCGCGCGCATATAATACCTCAAAAGTTCTTCCAGCATTACCATAAATTTTCAACTCTATCGAAAAATCTACCTCGCCAGGCCTCGCAGGATCGCGCCCCGCGAATATAAGTATACGCGCGTCCAACTAGGCGAGGTGCTGAAAAGGGAGTAGCTGCGCAGCACAAACGTTATTTCGTGATTCATGAGGTTTGGCGGAGTCGACAAAAAAATGTCTGAGCGCGCAGGAGAGAGGGTGTGCGCGCGAATCGCGCACTATATTATGCCTCGGCGCGGCGATCGTATAAAATATACCACGCTCTCCATGCGCTTGACATTGATTTCCAAGAACGCAGCATTGAGATTATACGTACCTCTACCTTTACTACTTACACTAATACTACGCCAGCAGTCGCTGCAGCACCGGGAGCAGCAGCGGCCGAGAGCGTTACTAAATATATACAAATGTATCGCGTTTGAATGATCGTCCAGAAAAAAAAGAAGGACGATGATCTTTTGCCTGACGCATCGCGCGAGGAGGAGTGCTGATTCGCATATGGGCGTTGATTCGCATTTGACCAAGTATATCTCGACAATCCATCATTTATGCGTGCGTCGAGGAATTCCGTACTAACCTGGTAGAAGGGCTCAACATTTTAAAGCTAGTTATTTGCCCGAAGAAAGAGGTTATTGGACATGAAAAGGTCAATTGAGACCAGGATAATAAGGATAATAAAAAAAATAGCTCGTGTAACATATTGCACTCTAACAATATATGCATTCGAATATAATTATGATTA
This sequence comes from Trichogramma dendrolimi, assembly GCA_034770305.1. Lineage (NCBI taxonomy): Eukaryota > Metazoa > Arthropoda > Insecta > Hymenoptera > Trichogrammatidae > Trichogramma > Trichogramma dendrolimi. The sequence goes on along the minus strand of JAPMIB010000065.1, from coordinate 1,050,526 downwards.
CTTTTCCACTTCAAGATTTATAGACTAGCGACCTACTGGTGCAGTTTACAGTAGCATTGAAGAATTTTAAGTAGTCGAAAAATAGTCTACATTTTTTGAAAACAATTGAATTCGCATACAAAGATCATTTAAAATGCACTTAATATTTCTAATAACATAATTGGAATACAATAATTGACAAAAATAAGAAAATTACAATTCATATACTTTGGAAAATGTTGAACTGTCATTTTATTGTGAAATCAGTTGCAAGATACTAACCTACCTTCTTAAGGTAATACTGCACCCTCGTTTCGATTGATATAGCACAGTGAATAAGTATGTTTGCATAACCTCAAATTTTTGAAAAATTTTCTGGGCGTTCTTCAAGGGCTAATATCACAATTTAGCCAAAATTGATAGATGCTATTTAGAATACCATGGAACATTTATGATAATAAAATAAACTGAAACAAAGTCCAATGCTATTAGCCCGTATATTCTTAGTACTCGGTCGATACAAAGCACCGATGAGTAATGGGTCTTCGACCACGTTTTTACCAACAATACGACTGTTTCAGTACAAGAACTCCTGGCACGTTGACCCACGAGCAGACTTCGTGTAAACAAATATACTTAAATTATCCAACTCACCTTGATTTATTTTTTATATTTATTTAGGATATTATAGAAAAGCCGAAAAGAATGTAAAGGAGAATATAATCAAAACGAAGTTGATTTATATTTTATTCGTTTCTTTTTTTTTATTGATCATCGATAGCAATATTATCAATTGAATGATAGACATATCTGATGTTTTAAATAATTTTTTACAAAAAGTAATTCAACATTTGTGTATGTTTGTTGAATGAAATACAAGTATTTACAATTCTGTTCACAACTTTACAATTATTTTTCCACGTGCAGCCCACGTTTTTTGAGGTTATTTTTTCTCCAATGATTCAAGAAACCATTATTTTTTCTGATGTTTCTAAGAAGCCACCTCAGCAGTCGCCTCCAAAGTTTCATTGATTTTCGCCCAGGTTGGCCAGACGCAGCATCATCCTCTGGATCCTCAGAATTTAATTTAGCTAATAGAGATATTGTTGGAGTAATTTCACGCAAAGAAATTGATTCCACACTTCTTTCAGATGTCTCATCGTCGCTATCGAAATATTCCTTGAGAGTTGCATCGAACTCAGCCAGCACTCGTGCGCACTCCTCTTCTGCTTCAAACGTAGTGTTTGCTATTTCCAACGTTGCATGATCAGATGCAGCAGCTTCTAGATCCGACGAAGAAGATTTAGCCAAAGTAGATGGGTTTGCAGCGAGTGCATTCAAACACAACTCGAACTGGTACACCACATCTCCGTATTTGATTTTTGCTTCAATATCTACCATTTTGATGTTGAAATTTTTGCAAATCACTGATGATCTGAAGAGAGTCCAAAAGAACAAGTCTCAACTACTGCGCTACGTGTGTACTCGGCTGATGATTAACGACGTTTGAATGTATTCACAAAAAGCGGCTGGAAACCCACAGCAGTGTTACACTACACAAAACTCTGATGCGCACTGTCGCCTTGCGCATCAGTTAGGAAATAGATCTGAAGCGGGTACACTATGTGTAAAACGGTTCGTTTCCCAGCAGAAAACGTAAACGGAGCGAATAAGGGGCTCGGCCTATGCTAGCCTGTATACTACTCTTATTATTCACGCGTATGTAATTTACGCAGCCGGCCCTCATTAGGATATATTATGTTATTCGTTGGGAAAAGAATCGTTTTACATATAGTGTACACTATCGATCTTCCACCACAGGCTTATATTGCTTTCTCTGGCTCCGTGTCTCTCCAGTCTCCTCTATCTGGAGGTTAGACGCGATACTCTGGCGTGGTACACTAGCGCAATGATGTGAGTGGCGGCGCGCCACCACTTAGCTGGATTCAAAAAAAGCAACAAAATCAAATACAATCCTATTGCACAAATAAATTACATTTTTGAGTTTATATTACTGCATCTCAATTATTATGTTGAGTAAGTGAAAATTTTTTTATTCGTCTTCGTGGCTTTTAAAAATATTTGTTCAAACGGCTGAAAATAAAAAAAAAAATAAACAAATAAAATGAATCAACTTCGTTTTGATTATATTCTCCTTTACATTCTTTTCGGCTTTTCTATAATATCCTAAATATAAAAAATAAATCAAGGTGAGTTGGATAATTTAAATATTTGTTTACACGAAGTCTGCTCGTGGGTCAACGTGCCACGAGTTCTTGTACTGAAACAGAGTCGTATTGTTGGTAAAAACGTGGTCGAAGACCCATTACTCATCGGTGCTTTGTATCGACCGAGTACTAAGAATATACGGCCAATAGCATTGGACTTTGTTTCAGTTTATTTTATTATTATTAATGTTCCATGGTATTCTAAATAGCATCTATCAATTTTGGCTAAATTGTGATAGTAGCCGTTGAAGAACGTCTTGAAAATTTTTTAAAATTCGAGGTTATATATTTTAATCTAAATGGCCCATATAACTTTTGTTATATTTTTAATCAGCTCAGTTGTGCATGTATTCTGGGACGTTCCATTTTTTCACTCCTTAGGTACTAAATAAATTATTCAACAACAAATTTGAAGTGTTCATCATTCTAACCTACCTCCTGAAGGTAATACCGCACCCTCGTTTTTATCGATCTGGCACTATGAATATGTATGTTTCCATAGCCCTACAAGTTGTAGAAGAACGATTATATTCGGGATTTTTTCTACAAAAAGAAATAAAATTGAGGATTCTCGTTTTTAGAATGAAAAATGTTCATCCTTTTTTCTAAAAAGAGTAGCTGATGAAAAAGGAGCAAAAATGGCATTGTTTTTCACCGAAAAGTACGAATATATCTTATGGCAGTTTAGACTAAAATACGTAACCTCGAATTTTTAAAAAATTTTCAAGACGTTCTTCAACGGCTACTATCACAATTTAGCCAAAATTGATAGATGCTATTTAGAATACCATGGAACATTTATGATAATAAAATAAACTGAAACAAAGTCCAATGCTATTAGCCCGTATATTCTTAGTACTCGGTCGATACAAGCACCGATGAGTAATGGGTCTTCGACCACGTTTTACCAACAATACGACTCTGTTTCAGTACAAGAACTCGTGGCACGTTGACCCACGAGCAGACTTCGTATAAACAAATATATCTTAAATTATCCAACTCACCTTGATTTATTTTTTATTTTCATTTAGGTATTATAGAAAAGCCAAAGAATGTAAAGGAGAATATAATCAAAACGAAGTTGTCATTTTATTTGTTTATTTTTTTTTTATTGATCATCGATAGCAATATATCAATTGAATAATAGACATATCTGATGTTTTAAATAATTTTTTACAAAAAGTAATTCAACATTTGTGTATGTTTGTTGAATGAAATACAAGTATTTACAATTCTGTTCACAACTTTACAATTATTTTTCCACGTGCAGCCCACGTTTTTTGAGGTTATTTTTTCTCCAATAATTCAAGAAACCATTATTTTTTCTGATGTTTCTAAGAAGCCACCTCAGCAGTCGCCTCCAAAGTTTCATTGATTTTCGCCCAGGTTGGCCAGACGCAGCATCATCCTCTGGATCCTCAGAATTTAATTTAGCTAATAGAGATATTGTTGGAGTAATTTCACGCAAAGAAATTGATTCCACACTTCTTTCAGATGTCTCATCGTCGCTATCGAAATATTCCTTGAGAGTTGCATCGAACTCAGCCAGCACTCGTGCGCACTCCTCTTCTGCTTCAAACGTAGTGTTTGCTTTCCAACGTTGCATGATCAGATGCAGCAGCTTCTAGATCCGACGAAGAAGATTTAGCCAAAGTAGATGGGTTTGCAGCGAGTGCATTCAAACACAACTCGAACTGGTACACCACATCTCCGTATTTGATTTTTGCTTCAATATCTACCATTTTGATGTTGAAATTTTGCAAATCACTGATGATCTGAAGAGAGTCCAAAAGAAACAAGTCTCAACTACTGCGCTACGTGTGTACTCGGCTGATTCAACGACGTTTGAATGTATTCACAAAAGCGGCTGGAAACCCACAGCAGTGTTACACTACACAAAACTCTGATGCGCACTGTCGCCTTGCGCATCAGTTAGGAAATAGATCTGAAGCGGGTACACTATGTGTAAAACGGTTCGTTTCCCAGCAGAAAACGTAAACGGAGCGAATAAGGGGCTCGGCCTATGCTAGCCTGTATACTACTCTTATTATTCACGCGTATGTAATTTACGCAGCCGGCCCTCATTAGGATATATTTATGTTATTCGTTGGGAAAAGAATCGTTTTACATATAGTGTACACTATCGATCTTCCACCACAGGCTTATATTGCTTTCTCTGGCTCCGTGTCTCTCCAGTCTCCTCTATCTGGAGGTTAGACGCGATACTCTGGCGTGGTACACTAGCGCAATGATGTGAGTGGCGGCGCGCCACCACTTAGCTGGATTCAAAAAAAGCAACAAAATCAAATACAATCCTATTGCACAAATAAATTACATTTTTGAGTTTATATTACTGCATCTCAATTATTATGTTGAGTAAGTGAAAATTTTTTATTCGTCTTCGTGGCTTTTAAAAATATTTGTTCAAACGGCTGAAAATAAAAAAAAAATAAACAAATAAAATGAATCAACCGTTTGATTATATTCTCCTTTACATTCTTTTCGGCTTTTCTATAATATCCTAAATAAATATAAAAAATAAATCAAGGTGAGTTGGATAATTTAAGTATATTTGTTTACACGAAGTCTGCTCGTGGGTCAACGTGCCACGAGTTCTTGTACTGAAACAGAGTCGTATTGTTGGTAAAAACGTGGTCGAAGACCCATTACTCATCGGTGCTTTGTATCGACCGAGTACTAAGAATATACGGCCAATAGCATTGGACTTTGTTTCAGTTTATTTTATTATTATTAATGTTCCATGGTATTCTAAATAGCATCTATCAATTTTGGCTAAATTGTGATAGTAGCCGTTGAAGAACGTCTTGAAAATTTTTTAAAAATTCGAGGTTATATATTTTAATCTAAATGGCCCATATAACTTTTGTTATATTTTTAATCAGCTCAGTTGTGCATGTATTCTGGGACGTTCCATTTTTTCACTCCTTAGGTACTAAATAAATTATTAAAAATTTGAAGTGTTCATCATTCTAACCTACCTCCTGAAGGTAATACCGCACCCTCGTTTTTATCGATCTGGCACTATGAATATGTATGTTTCCATAGCCCTACAAGTTGTAGAAGAACGATTATATTCGGGATTTTTTCTACAAAAAAGAAATAAAATTGAGGATTCTCGTTTTTAGAATGAAAAATGTTCATCCTTTTTTCTAAAAAGAGTAGCTGATGAAAAAGGAGCAAAAATGGCATTGTTTTTCACCGAAAAGTACGAATATATCTTATGGCAGTTTAGACTAAAATACGTAACCTCGAATTTTTAAAAAATTTTCAAGACGTTCTTCAACGGCTACTATCACAATTTAGCCAAAATTGATAGATGCTATTTAGAATACCATGGAACATTTATGATAATAAAATAAACTGAAACAAAGTCCAATGCTATTAGCCCGTATTCTTAGTACTCGGTCGATACAAAGCACCGATGAGTAATGGGTCTTCGACCACGTTTTTACCAACAATACGACTCTGTTTCAGTACAAGAACTCGTGGCACGTTGACCCACGAGCAGACTTCGTATAAACAAATATACTTAAATTATCCAACTCACCTTGATTTATTTTTTATTTTCATTTAGGATATTATAGAAAAGCCGAAAAGAATGTAAAGGAGAATATAATCAAAACGAAGTTGATTCATTTTATTTGTTTTTTTTTTTTATTGATCATCGATAGCAATATTATCAATTGAATAATAGACATATCTGATGTTTTAAATAATTTTTTACAAAAAGTAATTCAACATTTGTGTATGTTTGTTGAATGAAATACAAGTATTTACAATTCTGTTCAACAACTTTACAATTATTTTTCCACGTGCAGCCCACGTTTTTTGAGGTTATTTTTTCTCCAATAATTCAAGAAACCATTATTTTTTCTGATGTTTCTAAGAAGCCATCTCAGCAGTCGCCTCCAAAGTTTCATTGATTTTCGCCCAGGTTGGCCAGACGCAGCATCATCCTCTGGATCCTCAGAATTTAATTTAGCTAATAGAGATATTGTTGGAGTAATTTCACGTAAAGAAATTGATTCCACACTTCTTTCAGATGTCTCATCGTCGCTATCGAAATATTCCTTGAGAGTTGCATCGAACTCAGCCAGCACTCGTGCGCACTCCTCTTCTGCTTCAAACGTAGTGTTTGCTATTTCCAACGTGCATGATCAGATGCAGCAGCTTCTAGATCCGACGAAGAAGATTTAGCCAAAGTAGATGGGTTTGGCGAGTGCATTCAAACACAACTCGAACTGGTACACATCCGTATTTGATTTTTGCTTCAATATCTACCATTTTGATGTTGAAATTTTTGCAAATCACTGATGATCTGAAGAGAGTCCAAAAGAACAAGTCTCAACTACTGCGCTACGTGTGTACTCGGCTGATGATAACGACGTTTGAATGTATTCACACAAGCGGCTGGAAACCCACAGCAGTGTTACACTACCAAAACTCTGATGCGCACTGTCGCCTTGCGCATCAGTTAGGAAATAGATCTGAAGCGGGTACACTATGTGTAAAACGGTTCGTTTCCCAGCAGAAAACGTAAACGGAGCGAATAAGGGGCTCGGCCTATGCTAGCCTGTACTACTCTTATTATTCACGCGTATGTAATTTACGCAGCCGGCCCTCATTAGGATATATTTATGTTATTCGTTGGGAAAAGAATCGTTTTACATATAGTGTACACTATCGATCTTCCACCACAGGCTTATATTGCTTTCTCTGGCTCCGTGTCTCTCCAGTCTCCTCTATCTGGAGGTTAGACGCGATACTCTGGCGTGGTACACAGCGCAATGATGTGAGTGGCGGCGCGCCACCACTTAGCTGGATTCAAAAAAAGCAACAAAATCAAATACAATCCTATTGCACAAATAAATTACATTTTTGAGTTTATATTACTGCATCTCAATTATTATGTTGAGTAAGTGAAAATTTTTTTATTCGTCTTCGTGGCTTTTAAAAATATTTGTTCAAACGGCTGAAAATAAAAAAAAAATAAACAAATAAAATGAATCAACTTCGTTTTGATTATATTCTCCTTTACATTCTTTTCGGCTTTTCTATAATATCCTAAATAAATATAAAAAATAAATCAAGGTGAGTTGGATAATTTAAGTATATTTGTTTACACGAAGTCTGCTCGTGGGTCAACGTGCCACGAGTTCTTGTACTGAAACAGAGTCGTATTGTTGGTAAAAACGTGGTCGAAGACCCATTACTCATCGGTGCTTTGTATCGACCGAGTACTAAGAATATACGGCCAATAGCATTGGACTTTGTTTCAGTTTATTTTATTATTATTAATGTTCCATGGTATTCTAAATAGCATCTATCAATTTTGGCTAAATTGTGAAGTAGCCGTTGAAGAACGTCTTGAAAATTTTTTAAAAATTCGAGGTTATATATTTTCAATAATATAACTTTTGTTATATTTTTAATCAGCTCAGTTGTGCATGTATTCTGGGACGTTCCATTTTTTCACTCCTTAGGTACTAAATAAATTATTCAAAAAAATTTGAAGTGTTCATCATTCTAACCTACCTCCTGAAGGTAATACCGCACCCTCGTTTTTATCGATCTGGCACTATGAATATGTATGTTTCCATAGCCCTACAAGTTGTAGAAGAACGATTATTCGGGAGTTTTTCTACAAAAAAGAAATAAAATTGAGGATTCTCGTTTTTAGAATGAAAAATGTTCATCCTTTTTTCTAAAAAGAGTAGCTGATGAAAAAGGAGCAAAAATGGCATTGTTTTTCACTGAAAAGTACGAATATATCTTATGGCAGTTTAGACTAAAATACGTAACCTCGAATTTTTAAAAAATTTTCAAGACGTTCTTCAACGGCTACTATCACAATTTAGCCAAAATTGATAGATGCTATTTAGAATACCATGGAACATTTATGATAATAAAATAAACTGAAACAAAGTCCAATGCTATTAGCCCGTATATTCTTAGTACTCGGTCGATACAAAGCACCGATGAGTAATGGGTCTTCGACCACGTTTTTACCAACAATACGACTCTGTTTAGTACAAGAACTCGTGGCACGTTGACCCACGAGCAGACTTCGTATAAACAAATATATACTTAAATTATCCAACTCACCTTGATTTATTTTTTATTTTCATTTAGGATATTATAGAAAAGCCGAAAAGAATGTAAAGGAGAATATAATCAAAACGAAGTTGATTCATTTTATTTGTTTATTTTTTTTTTATTGATCATCGATAGCAATATTATCAATTGAATAATAGACATATCTGATGTTTTAAATTTTTTACAAAAAGTAATTCAACATTTGTGTATGTTTGTTGAATGAAATACAAGTATTTACAATTCTGTTCACAACTTTACAATTATTTTTCCACGTGCAGCCCACGTTTTTTGAGGTTATTTTTTCTCCAATAATTCAAGAAACCATTATTTTTTCTGATGTTTCTAAGAAGCCACCTCAGCAGTCGCCTCCAAAGTTTCATTGTTCGCCCAGGTTGGCCAGACGCAGCATCATCCTCTGGATCCTCAGAATTTAATTTAGCTAATAGAGATATTGTTGGAGTAATTTCACGTAAAGAAATTGATTCCACACTTCTTTCAGATGTCTCATCGTCGCTATCGAAATATTCCTTGAGAGTTGCATCGAACTCAGCCAGCACTCGTGCGCACTCCTCTTCTGCTTCAAACGTAGTGTTTGCTATTTCCAACGTGGCATGATCAGATGCAGCAGCTTCTAGATCCGACGAAGAAGATTTAGCCAAAGTAGATGGGTTTGCTGCGAGTGCATTCAAACACAACTCGAACTGGTACACCACATCTCCGTATTTGATTTTTGCTTCAATATCTACCATTTTGATGTTGAAATTTTTGCAAATCACTGATGATCTGAAGAGAGTCCAAAAGAACAAGTCTCAACTACTGCGCTACGTGTGTACTCGGCTGATGATCAACGACATTGAATGTATTCACAAAGCGGCTGGAAACCCACAGCAGTGTTACACTACACAAAACTCTGATACGCACTGTCGCCTTGCGCATCAGTTAGGAAATAGATCTGAAGCGGGTACACTATGTGTAAAACGGTTCGTTTCCCAGCAGAAAACGTAAACGGAGCGAATAAGGGGCTCGGCCTATGCTAGCCTGTATAACTCTTATTATTCACGCGTATGTAATTTACGCAGCCGGCCCTCATTAGGATATATTTATGTTATTCGTTGGGAAAAGAATCGTTTTACATATAGTGTACACTATCGATCTTCCACCACAGGCTTATATTGCTTTCTCTGGCTCCGTGTCTCTCCAGTCTCCTCTATCTGGAGGTTAGACGCGATACTCTGGCGGTACACCAGCGCAATCATGTGAGTGGCGGCGCGCCACCACTTAGCTGGATTCAAAAAAAGCAACAAAATCAAATACAATCCTATTGCACAAATAAATTACATTTTTGAGTTTATATTACTGCATCTCAATTATTATGTTGAGTAAGTGAAAATTTTTTATTCGTCTTCGTGGCTTTTAAAAATATTTGTTCAAACGGCTGAAAATAAAAAAAAAATAAACAAATAAAATGAATCAACTTCGTTTTGATTATATTCTCCTTTACATTCTTTTCGGCTTTTCTATAATATCCTAAATAAATAAAAAATAAATCAAGGTGAGTTGGATAATTTAAGTATATTTGTTTACACGAAGTCTGCTCGTGGGTCAACGTGCCACGAGTTCTTGTACTGAAACAGAGTCGTATTGTTGGTAAAAACGTGGTCGAAGACCCATTACTCATCGGTGCTTTGTATCGACCAGTACTAAGAATATACGGCAATAGCATTGGACTTTGTTTCAGTTTATTTTATTATTATTAATGTTCCATGGTATTCTAAATAGCATCTATCAATTTTGGCTAAATTGTGAAGTAGCCGTTGAAGAACGTCTTGAAAATTTTTTAAAAATTCGAGGTTATATATTTTAATCTAAAATATAACTTTTGTTATATTTTTAATCAGCTCAGTTGTGCATGTATTCTGGGACGTTCCATTTTTTCACTCCTTAGGTACTAAATAAATTATTCAAAAAAATTTGAAGTGTTCATCATTCTAACCTACCTCCTGAAGGTAATACCGCACCCTCGTTTTTATCGATCTGGCACTATGAATATGTATGTTTCCATAGCCCTACAAGTTGTAGAATAACGATTTTATTCGGAGTTTTTCTACAAAAAAGATAAAATTGAGGATTCTCGTTTTTAGAATGAAAAATGTTCATCCTTTTTTCTAAAAAGAGTAGCTGATGAAAAAGGAGCAAAAATGGCATTGTTTTTCACTGAAAAGTACGAATATATCTTATGGCAGTTTAGACTAAAATACGTAACCTCGAATTTTTAAAAAATTTTCAAGACGTTCTTCAACGGCTACTATCACAATTTAGCCAAAATTGATAGATGCTATTTAGAATACCATGGAACATTTATGATAATAAAATAAACTGAAACAAAGTCCAATGCTATTAGCCCGTATATTCTTAGTACTCGGTCGATACAAAGCACCGATGAGTAATGGGTCTTCGACCACGTTTTTACCAACAATACGACTCTGTTTCAGTACAAGAACTCGTGGCACGTTGACCCACGAGCAGACTTCGTATAAACAAATAATACTTAAATTATCCAACTCACCTTGATTTATTTTTATTTTCATTTAGGATATTATAGAAAAGCCGAAAAGAATGTAAAGGAGAATATAATCAAACGAAGTTGATTCATTTTATTTGTTTATTTTTTTTTTATTGATCATCGATAGCAATATTATCAATTGAATAATAGACATATCTGATGTTTTAAATAATTTTTTACAAAAAGTAATTCAACATTTGTGTATGTTTGTTGAATGAAATACAAGTATTTACAATTCTGTTCACAACTTTACAATTATTTTTCCACGTGCAGCCCACGTTTTTTGAGGTTATTTTTTCTCCAATAATTCAAGAAACCATTTTTTTCTGATGTTTCTAAGAAGCCATCTCAGCAGTCGCCTCCAAAGTTTCATTGATTTTCGCCCAGGTTGGCCAGACGCAGCATCATCCTCTGGATCCTCAGAATTTAATTTAGCTAATAGAGATATTGTTGGAGTAATTTCACGCAAAGAAATTGATTCCACACTTCTTTCAGATGTCTCATCGTCGCTATCGAAATATTCCTTGAGAGTTGCATCGAACTCAGCCAGCACTCGTGCGCACTCCTCTTCTGCTTCAAACGTAGTGTTTGCTATTTCCAACGTGCATGATCAGATGCAGCAGCTTCTAGATCCGACGAAGAAGATTTAGCCAAAGTAGATGGGTTTGCAGCGAGTGCATTCAAACACAACTCGAACTGGTACACCACATCTCCGTATTTGATTTTTGCTTCAATATCTACCATTTTGATGTTGAAATTTTTGCAAATCACTGATGATCTGAAGAGAGTCCAAAAGAACAAGTCTCAACTACTGCGCTACGTGTGTACTCGGCTGATGATCAACGACTGAATGTATTCACACAAGCGGCTGGAAACCCACAGCAGTGTTACACTACAAAACTCTGATACGCACTGTCGCCTTGCGCATCAGTTAGGAATAGATCTGAAGCGGGTACACTATGTGTAAAACGGTTCGTTTCCCAGCAGAAAACGTAAACGGAGCGAATAAGGGGCTCGGCCTATGCTAGCCTGTATACTACTCTTATTATTCACGCGTATGTAATTTACGCAGCCGGCCCTCATTAGGATATATTTATGTTATTCGTTGGGAAAAGAATCGTTTTACATATAGTGTACACTATCGATCTTCCACCACAGGCTATATTGCTTTCTCTGGCTCCGTGTCTCTCCAGTCTCCTCTATCTGGAGGTTAGACGCGATACTCTGGCGAGGTACACAGCGCAATCATGTGAGTGGCGGCGCGCCACCACTTAGCTGGATTCAAAAAAAGCAACAAAATCAAATACAATCCTATTGCACAAATAAATTACATTTTTGAGTTTATATTACTGCATCTCAATTATTATGTTGAGTAAGTGAAAATTTTTTTATTCGTCTTCGTGGCTTTTAAAATATTTGTTCAAACGGCTGAAAATAAAAAAAAAATAAACAAATAAAATGAATCAACTTCGTTTTGATTATATTCTCCTTTACATTCTTTTCGGCTTTTCTATAATATCCTAAAAAATATAAAAAATAAATCAAGGTGAGTTGGATAATTTAAGTATATTTGTTTACACGAAGTCTGCTCGTGGGTCAACGTGCCACGAGTTCTTGTACTGAAACAGAGTCGTATTGTTGGTAAAAACGTGGTCGAAGACCCATTACTCATCGGTGCTTTGTATCGACCGAGTACTAAGAATATACGGCAATAGCATTGGACTTTGTTTCAGTTTATTTTATTATTAATGTTCCATGGTATTCTAAATAGCATCTATCAATTTTGGCTAAATTGTGAGTAGCCGTTGAAGAACGTCTTGAAAATTTTTTAAAAATTCGAGGTTATATATTTTAATCTAAATATTAACTTTTGTTATATTTTTAATCAGCTCAGTTGTGCATGTATTCTGGGACGTTCCATTTTTTCACTCCTTAGGTACTAAATAAATTATTATAAAAATTTGAAGTGTTCATCATTCTAACCTACCTCCTGAAGGTAATACCGCACCCTCGTTTTTATCGATCTGGCACTATGAATATGTATGTTTCCATAGCCCTACAAGTTGTAGAATAACGATTTATTCGGGATTTTTTCTACAAAAAAGAAATAAAATTGAGGATTCTCGTTTTTAGAATGAAAAATGTTCATCCTTTTTTCTAAAAAGAGTAGCTGATGAAAAAGGAGCAAAAATGGCATTGTTTTTCACTGAAAAGTACGAATATATCTTATGGCAGTTTAGACTAAAATACGTAACCTCGAATTTTTAAAAAATTTTCAAGACGTTCTTCAACGGCTACTATCACAATTTAGCCAAAATTGATAGATGCTATTTAGAATACCATGGAACATTTATGATAATAAAATAAACTGAAACAAAGTCCAATGCTATTAGCCCGTATATTCTTAGTACTCGGTCGATACAAAGCACCGATGAGTAATGGGTCTTCGACCACGTTTTTACCAACAATACGACTCTGTTTCAGTACAAGAACTCGTGGTACGTTGACCCACGAGCAGACTTCGTATAAACAAATATATACTTAAATTATCCAACTCACCTTGATTATTTTTTATTTTCATTTAGGATATTATAGAAAAGCCGAAAAGAATGTAAAGGAGAATATAATCAAAACGAAGTTGATTCATTTTATTTGTTTATTTTTTTTTTATTGATCATCGATAGCAATATTATCAATTGAATAATAGACATATCTGATGTTTTAAATAATTTTTTACAAAAAGTAATTCAACATTTGTGTATGTTTGTTGAATGAAATACAAGTATTTACAATTCTGTTCACAACTTTACAATTATTTTTCCACGTGCAGCCCACGTTTTTTGAGGTTATTTTTTCTCCAATAATTCAAGAAACCATTATTTTTTCTGATGTTTCTAAGAAGCCACCTCAGCAGTCGCCTCCAAAGTTTCATTGATTTTCGCCCAGGTTGGCCAGACGCAGCATCATCCTCTGGATCCTCAGAATTTAATTTAGCTAATAGAGATATTGTTGGAGTAATTTCACGCAAAGAAATTGATTCCACACTTCTTTCAGATGTCTCATCGTCGCTATCGAAATATTCCTTGAGAGTTGCATCGAACTCAGCCAGCACTCGTGCGCACTCCTCTTCTGCTTCAAACGTAGTGTTTGCTATTTCCAACGTGCATGATCAGATGCAGCAGCTTCTAGATCCGACGAAGAAGATTTAGCCAAAGTAGATGGGTTTGCAGCGAGTGCATTCAAACACAACTCGAACTGGTACACCACATCTCCGTATTTGATTTTTGCTTCAATATCTACCATTTTGATGTTGAAATTTTTGCAAATCACTGATGATCTGAAGAGAGTCCAAAGAACAAGTCTCAACTACTGCGCTACGTGTGTACTCGGCTGATGATTAACGACGTTTGAATGTATTCAAAAGCGGCTGGAAACCCACAGCAGTGTTACACTACACAAAACTCTGATGCGCACTGTCGCCTTGCGCATCAGTTAGGAAATAGATCTGAAGCGGGTACACTATGTGTAAAACGGTTCGTTTCCCAGCAGAAAACGTAAACGGAGCGAATAAGGGGCTCGGCCTATGCTAGCCTGTATACTACTCTTATTCACGCGTATGTAATTTACGCAGCCGGCCCTCATTAGGATATATTTATGTTATTCGTTGGGAAAAGAATCGTTTTACATATAGTGTACACTATCGATCTTCCACCACAGGCTTATATTGCTTTCTCTGGCTCCGTGTCTCTCCAGTCTCCTCTATCTGGAGGTTAGACGCGATACTCTGGCGTGGTACACTAGCGCAATGATGTGAGTGGCGGCGCGCCACCACTTAGCTGGATTCAAAAAAAGCAACAAAATCAAATACATCCTATTGCACAAATAAATTACATTTTTGAGTTTATATTACTGCATCTCAATTATTATGTTGAGTAAGTGAAAATTTTTTATTCGTCTTCGTGGCTTTTAAAAATATTTGTTCAAACGGCTGAAAATAAAAAAAAAATAAACAAATAAAATGAATCAACTTCGTTTTGATTATATTCTCCTTTACATTCTTTTCGGCTTTTCTATAATATCCTAAATAAATATAAAAAACCGCTGCCAAGTTATTGGCAAGGTGCTTCCTCATTCTAATTTTTATTGTATTATAATAAATATTAACCTAATAGTGGATACTAATAAATTTAAAAATCTATCAAAAATTTTTAAAAGAAAGTAATGGCCTGGCACATTGTCGCTGTACGCGCGCTTGATCTCATTTTTAGCCGCACGCACGCGAAATATACTTGTACGTTTGTAACGACGATCAATTTTTAAGTCCCGTTTTCTATCTATTGGTCTTAAATTAAAACTTGACTGCTCTGCTCTCATGATGACAACAAAAATTGAGATAATTCCGGCAATTATACGTGAAAAAATGAAAAAAAATTTTTTTTCAAATTTACAAAAAAAAATTCAAAAAATCGAAAAAAATTTTTTTTCCCCGTGTATTGCCAAAAAGCTTTTTCTAGCCTCATTATTACTACAAACGACATGAATGCAATTGAAAAATTCCGGCAATTATACGTGAAACATGAAAAAAAAAAATTTTTTTCGAATTTACAAAAAAAATCGAAGAAAATCAAAAAAAAAATTTTTTTTCCCGTGTATCGCCAAAAACCTTTTTCTGGCCTCATTATTACTACAAACGACAATGAATGCAATTGAAATTTATACAATCAACCATAACATTTTCGAGATTTTGCTTCGGAAATACGTACATACACACACATGGAATTTTCGAAAACAGCAATGGAAAGAAGAAGAAAAATCCTATTCAAAAATTCAATAAAAAAAATTTCAAATTTAAGGTGTATATAAGCCCTTAAGTGTAACAAAAGTTATTGATTTGATTATTGGACTATTATTGGTTTTAATATTATTGATTATACAATTGATAATTATTTGAGATTCTATTAGCTAGTAAACATAATTGAATTTTTATCACAGCGTGCGGGAAGTATGTGATTCTCGAGCAGTATTGTAATAACCAATATTTTTTCACTGTTGGGTTTACAGCGCGAAATGAATATAAAATTTTAAATAAGAAATTAAAACTTTATTTTCAAAAACTTTATTGTCGAAACAAGAAGAACTGAATTTCTTATTAATAAATATCTTAATTCATTGATGTTGAATGAGCTGAATCTTGAATATTTTTTTCTTTAACTGCACGGTCTGACTTCAAGCCAAGGTGATGTTTTAATGCTGAGATGTCTCCTCGCGCTCAGGTTGGTCTATCTCACACAGTTGCAATAGTTGAGTAAATTTTATTTGAATCGCCATAAAAACACAGAAATAATATGGAAAAAACTATAAATCAAATTTTACTAGTCGAGTCTATTGAAAATTATTCTATTTAGGACAAAGTTGATAATTTTGATTCGGTAAATCTCGAATTTTTCTGGTTGCATTAAAAAAGTAACGATAAAATAAACTTAGTTATATGGTAATATTGCATGCAGTTATTTTGCTGTAAAAGGTCGACAAACTTCTATGCTTCATAAAAGTTGAGGTACAATTTTAAGAGCTTTATAGTAAACAAAATGATAGTAAAAGTATAATGTTTTATATTTTAAAGTTAAATTTGAAAAACCTTCGACGGCTCTAAAAGTACAATATGAATAAAGAATATTATCAAATCCGAAAAACTGAAAATTTAAGAACAAAAGGAGTTTTTCTCCAGCCGTGAGTCCCTAATGTTCCTTTTTTTTTTCATCTTTTTTCCTTTTTTTTCATCTTTTTTCCTTTTTTTCATCTTTTTTCCTTTTTTTTTCATCATTTTTTTTCATTTTTTTTTCTTTTATTTTTCCTTTTTTTTCATTGTTTTCACTCCTTTTGTTTATGTTTTTTATTTGTTCCTTTTTTTTTTTTTTTTTTTTTTTTTTTTTTTTTTTTTTAATGTTTTTCTAGTTAAATCTCTCACGGCCCGAGTCACTTACCTCAATTCTCAGGTTCCGAAGATCCAACGACGTTTCTACGATGATCCAACGATGACCTCCACCAGACCGCGTGGGTTGGGATCGACCCCGAATCTTTATATGTCTGGCCAGAACCATATAAAGACTCGGTCGTCTTAACCACTTACCCACGCGGTCCTTCACTTTTTGATGTAAAAAACTTTTATATATTTAATGTCTCCATCAGCGCCCTCTCCCTTACACGGCTGAATTACATTCATGGCGAAAGGAAGGAGAAAGACTTCTTGTCTGAAATTTCTACTTTATCGACAATAAATAGTTTTTTGTTTTGTTTTTTTGATGTGTGAATGTTTAAATTTGTTCGTGCGCCAGATGCACGAGGCTCGTTTGTTCACAGTCGGAAGCAATACGTATCATGTACAACCTTTACTCAGTGTTGTTTCATCAAGATTATTATGTACAATTCACACACTCGTAGTTCTGTAGGATTTTCTTTCAAGGCTTTGAATCCCGTATCAATATCGATTTGTACTAATGAAATCTTATAAAATTATACGTCAAATAATTTATATAATTTGTTTGATTATTATCAATTTAGAAAATATTTAAAGAACTCTATTCATTCAAAACTGGAAAAATGTGACGTTCGACCCATTATGGTCGGAGTTCCACGCAGGTAACAGCTGGCCTTGCTGAACGTGGAAGAGGATGACAACGGCGTCATCGTCACAGCTATCAACAAACACGCCGCAATTGCTATGTCGACGCTCGAGAGATGCGCTTAGTTGTGCAGATGACTGCGCACGAACACGTGAGATAAATGATAATAACAACGACGACGCGTTTCAGCTACGACAAATTACATGCGTAATATTTCATACGATAATATATTGATTTAATTATTGCTACCTCATAGAGGAAGCTTTGTGACGGACCAATTTTCGACTTTCATAACGAATTTTTAAAAAATTTTCAAGACGTTCTTCAACGGCTACTATCACAATTTAGCCAAAATTGATAGATGCTATTTAGAATACCATGGAACTTCAATAATAAAATAAACTGAAACAAAGTCCAATGCTATTGCCCGTATATTTTCTTAGTACTCGGTCGATACAAAGCACCGATGAGTAATGGGTCTTCGACCACGTTTTTACCAACAATACGACTCTGTTTCAGTACAAGAACTCGTGGCACGTTGACCCACGAGCAGACTTCGTGTAAACAAATATACTTAAATTATCCAACTCACCTTGATTTATTTTTTATATTTATTTAGGATATTATAGAAAAGCCGAAAAGAATGTAAAGGAGAATATAATCAAAACGAAGTTGATTCATTTTATTTGTTTATTTTTTTTTTATTTTCAGCCGTTTGAACAAATATTTTTAAAAGCCACGAAGACGAATAAAAAAATTTTCACTTACTCAACATAATAATTGAGATGCAGTATAAAACTCAAAAATGTAATTTATTTGTGCAATAGGATTGTATTTGATTTTGTTGCTTTTTTTGAATCCAGCTAAGTGGTGGCGCGCCGCCACTCACATCATTGCGCTAGTGTACCACGCCAGAGTATCGCGTCTAACCTCCAGATAGAGGAGACTGGAGAGACACGGAGCCAGAGAAAGCAATATAAGCCTGTGGTGGAAGATCGATAGTGTACACTATATGTAAAACGATTCTTTTCCCAACGAATAACATAAATATATCCTAATGAGGGCCGGCTGCGTAAATTACATACGCGTTAATAATAAGAGTAGTATACAGGCTAGCATAGGCCGAGCCCCTTATTCGCTCCGTTTACGTTTTCTGCTGGGAAACGAACCGTTTTACACATAGTGTACCCGCTTCAGATCTATTTCCTAACTGATGCGCAAGGCGACAGTGCGCATCAGAGTTTTGTGTAGTGTAACACTGCTGTGGGTTTCCAGCCGCTTTGTGAATACATTCAAACGTCGTTAATCATCAGCCGAGTACACACGAGCGCAGTAGTTGAGACTTGTTCTTTTGGACTCTTCAGATCATCAGTGATTTGCAAAAATTTCAACATCAAAATGGTAGATATTGAAGCAAAAATCAAATACGGAGATGTGGTGTACCAGTTCGAGTTGTGTTTGAATGCATCGCTGCAAACCCATCTACTTTGGCTAAATCTTCTTCGTCGGATCTAGAAGCTGCTGCATCTGATCATGCAACGTGGAAATAGCAAACACTACGTTTGAAGCAGAAGAGGAGTGCGCACGAGTGCTGGTGCGTTCGATGCAACTCTCAAGGAATATTTCGATAGCGACGATGAGACATCTGAAAGAAGTGTGGAATCAATTTCTTTGCGTGAAATTACTCCAACAATATCTCTATTAGCTAAATTAAATTCTGAGGATCCAGAGGATGATGCTGCGTCTGGCCAACTGGGCGAAAATCAATGAAACTTTGGAGGCGACTGCTGAGGTGGCTTCTTAGAACATCAGAAAAAATAATGGTTTCTTGAATTATTGGAGAAAAAAAACCTCAAAAAACGTGGGCTGCACGTGGAAAAATAATTGTAAAGTTGTAACAGAATTGTAAATACTTGTATTTCATTCAACAAACATACACAAATGTTGAATTACTTTTGTAAAAATTATTTAAAAATCAGATATGTCTATTATTCAATTGATAATATTGCTATCGATGATCAATAAAAAAAAAATAAACAAATAAAATGAATCAACTTCGTTTTGATTATTCTCCTTTACATCTTTTCGGCTTTTCTATAATATCCTAAATAAATAAAAATAAATCAAGGTGAGTTGGATAATTAAGTATATTTGTTTATACGAAGTCTGCTCGTGGGTCAACGTGCCACGAGTTTCTTGTACTAAACGTCGTATTGTTGGTAAAAACGTGGTCGAAGACCCATTACTATCGGTGCTTTGTATCGACGAGTACTAAGAATTACGGGCTAATAGCATTGGACTTTGTTTCAGTTTTTTATTATCATAAATGTTCCATGGTATTCTAAATAGCATCTATCAATTTTGGCTAAATTGTGATAGTAGCCGTTGAAGAACGTCTTGAAAATTTTTCAAAAATTTGAGGTTATATATTTTAATCTAAATGGCCCATACATCTTTTGTTATATTTTCAATCAGCTGAGTTGTGCATGTATTCTGCGACGTTTCAGTTTGTCACTCCTCAGGTATTAAATGAATTATTCAACTACAAATTTGAAGTGCTTATCATATTTTTCATAAAATATTATGATTCAAATAATATGTCATAATAGACACTCCAGATAAGCACAAATCAAAATAATTAAAGCTTTTCAGACACATGGCAGTTGTCGAATTTTTATAAAATAATGGGTTAATATTGCATTCGACACACTTATACGAAAATAGAAAGTCAAATGTTGCGCTGTAAAACGTTCCTTTGTGTTTTCAAAACGTAATAATTTAGCGCGGTAGCAACGTCGATGTAAGAGTTCTTTCGGTGCGCCTGCCCCTGCACGAGGGTTTACCCCGCGAGCATCCGAGCCTAGCGACGCGCGTTGCGCGATGCGCGAATAGTTGTTATCGTGCCTGGAATAATCGAAAACTTTCTCAGCGATCTCTCGCTTTAAATCTCACCTCGGCTTTTGAACCCTCCGAGGAATTTTCGGCTCCTACTCCGATCCCATAAGTACAAACATATAAGATAATTACTTGTCGCACGCGCGGCGCATTCGCGAGTCTTGGATGACCGTTTATTATCAGCTGTAGCAGCAGCAGGCCTTTGCCCACGAAGGGCACCAAACTCATTATCGCATGTGCAGTGTGTCCACATACTTTGTTTTGTCATTTCTTTTTATTGTATGCAATAAAAATCGATCGTCGCTTGCTCCGTGCGCGTTGAATTGAAAAACGATCGGTCGAGCGCGAGGCGCTAATTTATTAATTAATTAACGAAATCCTACCGTTGGTATAATTCAAATCCGCGTTCAAAAGTTGTAAAGTTTGTAAAGGCGCGATCTCGAGTGCAAACAACAATGGGACAATTGTTATAACGCACACACACAGAAGAGAGTTGCAAAACGATCGCGAGCGAAAAAGCGACATTAGCCTCCCACGGCGGTGTCGGCGGCGGCTATTGCAATGACGAAGGAGCGAGTGAACTGCGCGAGTGCACGTATATACAGTGGAGGTACATACACCCTATCCTATACTAACTCTCTCACACATAGATACATACGTACATTATAATGCACGTATACACGCATGCATATAAAAGGTTCGCGGTCAAGTGCGCGCCCGCGTGAAACGGTGTCGATCATACCGAGCGATAAGGCCTTTATACACATATACACACACACACGAGCTGAGAGCTCGAGAAAATCTACGGGCAAAAGGGAAGAGAGAGAGAGAGAGAGAGAGAGAGAGAAAGGAATGAGGTATATAAAGGCCCCGCAGGATATGGCGCCGCCGCGCGCACGATTGCGACCGGTTACTTGGGTTATATGGAGCTCTCTCTCGTTCGTCTATCTTTCTCACTCTTTTATACACGCGAACGTATATACCTGTGTATATACGTATATATTTTTGATATAACGGGCGAATATAAATATGTTGTATACATATAGATGAGTGATTGAAGGTGAGAGAGAGAGGAGGAAGAGAACGCGTGTGTGTAAGTGTGTGCTTTTTTTTGCTTAGGCGCGCGGGCTCAAAGGAAACTCGAGGCAATCGAGCTTTTTTTATGTATAGAGAAATAAGAATGAAAATATGAACCAAACTTTTTCCTCGTAAACGAGATATTATTGCTCTATTCTTCGTCGATATCACAGCAGCTTTCATAGTATCGCTCGTACACGCGCGCGCGCGCGCGTTAAAATATATTATAAAATTGTGGCTCTATCTCTCGCGGGCGCGCGCATTCCTCGCGGTTAGAAAAGAGTTAATAATAAGCTTCATCGTCGTCGAGCGCGCCTCACGCGCCGGGTACAAGTCTCATAAAAGTTTCTCATGACGCTTAAAACACGCCTAATTTAACAGCCGTAGCTATAGCCTAGGCTGTGAGCCTCGACGCATTTTCCCTCATCATCGCTCTGTGTGCGCGGCGGCGGCGGCGGCGGCGGCGCACGTGCCCCGGCCGAGCGAGCAACGTGCAAAAACTTCATCTGTCTCTCTCTCTATCTCTCTCTGGCGTAGCAATTGTGCTCACTTCCACTGCGCTAATGCCACTCGCGTAAAACTTTGTCCTCTCCGTGTAGAGCGCGTCTTCGCTGCATTATAGCCTTTGGCGCGAAATTTCTTAATACCCCCTCAGTGTTTCAGCCGCCTACATTCTTCAGTACCTCTAGTTGGCGCGGGATTACATCGTGTCCCTCTTGTTAGAGATAGATACGAAAGAGTCCGAGAATGATCGACGCGTTATTATTATTATTACACATACGTGAGATTCCATTGCGATTCATCTTCGGCCAATATTTATCGATTGCTTGCAGTGCCTTTTTGCCAAATCCATTTATGTATGGGGCTGTGCTGTACACAGTCGTGTCGTCGTGTACGTATATTCGCGAGGTGGTTTTGTAAAAAGATCGTTATCCCCGGCTTGTCGCCGTATTACTTACCTATACGCTATTTATACGATAAACAGCAATTAAGAGCACCTATAGGAGAGCTTATATTCCGGGCGGCTTGTTACACAGCATCCTCTCTTAAAAAAGGCGGCGGTGGCCAACTCGGCGCGCACATACGATCCATAATAGAGCAAGAGAGCATGGCGGTAGGATTTTTTCACGAAAATCCGTGTATTTGCGAGATCGAGTGCGTGTTTGTTGTGCATAGTACTTTGGAGCAAAGGACAGGAGCCGCCTGAAATTAGTTTTCCCCGCTTGTGCGATGTATAACGTAACAGCCGTTACATTAATCCCGCGAAGCTTTGCCGCTGCTGCTGCAAGCTCGCGACCCGATCGCGAGACCCGATCTACACGTTGTGTATATACTTTGGGTTTCGATATCATACATCGTCTCTCGGATTATGGACGCATTAAATGCCTTATAAATACACGAAAAGAGAGCAGACTACTAATACTACCAGTACTCGCATTTTCACATCTAGAAGCTTTTAACAAAGGTACACGCATACAGATGATTCGGAGAAATAGAGGCGCTTATAAGCCGTCGTCGTTATGAGTTCCTGCCGTCTACGTGTGTGTGTGTGAGTGCTGCATCCCGCATGGCGGTTGGTCGCCGTCGTCGTCGCTGTCGCCGTCGCCTCCGCTGCGCTGCAGATATGCCGTTGGCGGACCTACATTTATGCGCGCTCGTGTAGGAGCTGAGAGAGAGAGAGAAGAGCCTCTGCATTTATTCATAAACGTCTGCGCGGCGCATCGGGCAAAAACGACCCATTGACTTGCGTTATAAATATGTACACACGGCAGCAGACGTATACACACACACACGTATATAATAATAAATACAAGCGTCTAGTGCGCGTATAATAGTAAGCTCGAATAATGTGTATATACGTCTCTGCGGCTGCTGCTGCTGCTGCAGTCGAGCTTTTGTTGAGTCTCGATCGCCTTGAGCACAGCAGCAGCGGATGTCTAGGACCGATCGCTCGTATTGTCATATGAAACGCAGTTGACAAAGGGCATGACGATATATTGAGGCGTGACAAATGTGCCCACGCCTAATTTACACGTGTACACCGATGAACAAGTCCTAGAAGTCACAAAGACTCGATGTAAAATAAGCCATTAAAATTAAAAGAAATGATATTGAATTTATGGTACTTTTAAATGAAATCTTGGTCATTTTTTTGTCGAATGTATAATTAACGAATTAAAAATCGTTAAACTCTCGTAAAATAGCAAATTTTGATACTTTTGGGGTTTTCTATTTCATTTAAAAATCTTTGAGATTTTCTATATCAAGATAGGAGCCCTTAAACAAAAAAATGCACAGATCAAAAGTTTTGAAAATTGTCGAAGAATCTGGCTGAATTGTTGTCAGAATTTTTTGAATCGTCCATTACCCTTTTTAGACGTTTCTGAATTTTGCACGAAAAGTATCAAAATAAGGGTCTCTGACAGACATCCATAGGATGTGTCCCGCGTACAGCCACATTGGGGTTCAGAATCTCGGCTTCGAGCCCCTTTTTCTACGAACTATAACATACCAAAAATACGTCCAAATCCGAGCACTTCTGGGGCACGATTATTTATAAAATTCTGAGTCTTAGGGGGAGATCCGTCTATTTCGATCGTAATTAAAAATCTAGCAGTTAATATCCCACTTGTATTGCACCAAATAGTTGTTTGTTTTGTCTTTCTTTGTGCACTATCAATTTCAATGAAAAATGCAATTCATTTAATGTAAAAGAGGATCCAAAAAATTTGTTCAATGCGTCAGAAAAGGCTCGCTTTCACATTTAGTGGTGAACTATCTATAGATATATAAAAGCATTTTTCAACCATAACCTCAATCTCAATAAATTCATTCTAATACTGATTTGTTTTTGGATTTAATTGCTCAAAAAGTGTATGGAAATTCAATTATCATTAAAGCCAGAATCCACCGCCAGATGGCGAGTATCTTTATTCGTAAATCTACAAGCGTCAAAGTCAAAGTAATTGTATAAGTCAAAGCACGTATTTAAAAACATTGTACAAGATAGCTTTATATTGTTTTTCCGTTAAAAGTTGTCATTAACGGTTACTATTAACAGCATACGTATTTTAAACCCAATTTTGGGTAAGAATCCCGTTCATGGCGCATCGACTCTCCATCCTTACACAAAGCCTGCGAAATATTTTTTCGGATGAACTTGGCGAATAAATTCAGGCGCTAATTGGAAAAATATGAATGCCGAGAAAAGAAAGAAAAAGAGAAAAAAAATGCGAGAGAGAGAGAGAGAAAAATGCCCTTCTGGGCACTTTAGAAATGCGGATTTACCGGCTTCTTTTTGTCGCGCGCGACTCGCAAGACATAGAGACAGTGAGAGAGAGATACATGCTTCACTACTACTACTACTACTTCTATTACAAACTGCTACTACACTCTTGGACTGCATATAAGCTCGCGGAGCTTGTTGCGCGCGCGCCTTTATATGGATTTGTTAAAACGTTACTGGATGCGTGTATATGAAGGAATAATTGAGACTACCCCGCGCGCTCATACCACTGCACGGTTGATTTAATTTACCCCGAGAGCTCGAGAAGTCGAAGAGAAGTAGCAGCAGCAGCAAAAAAGATCCCCGCAGCAGCAGCAGCACATGCTTCATCAATCCGTGACATATAAATTATTTAGTTTCCTAACTGCAGCGGCGACAGCAGCAGCAAAAAAGCTACAACAACAACAACAACAACAACACAACGAGAATCGCAACATTTATTTATGTGTATCCTGCGCGCGTGTAATCCCTCGCCATCGCCGTTTCCACTGACGTATTGTATATAAACATACCATTAGTCGACGGACCACTAGCATACATACATACGCCGATTAATATACGATGCCTATGCGCCGATAAGCTGCTGCGCTGCCGCTCGCGATGTAATACGGGGGTACTCTCTCTCTATGTGTGTGCAGCACCGCACGAATATGACATAGACCCACACACGAAACCCAGAACAGCACGAGAGAAAAAGAGAGTGCGGCGTATATATAAACTGATAAGAGCAGCTCCGCAGCTGCTGAGCCCAAAGGAGCGCGCGGAGAGTGTCCGGATA
Source organism: Trichogramma dendrolimi (assembly GCA_034770305.1). Taxonomy (NCBI): domain Eukaryota; kingdom Metazoa; phylum Arthropoda; class Insecta; order Hymenoptera; family Trichogrammatidae; genus Trichogramma; species Trichogramma dendrolimi. Next base: position 1,024,980 of record JAPMIB010000065.1, on the reverse strand, counting down.
TTCTGCGAAGCTGGAAAATCCATATCTGTCGCTGGAGCTCTATAGCTGGCGCGCGCGTTGTCTTTTTTGCTTCTCATAAATAAATAATAAGCTTACTCGTTAACGGTGAAACAACGGGAGCCTCGAGTGCAGATCGTATATGTGTGTGTGTGTTGTGTGTGTTGTGTCTGTTGTGTCTGTAACGCTGATGTTGCACTATTGTGTGTGTTGTGTGTGCGTCCATAAGGCCAGTAGCTATATGCACTCGCTTTTTCGTATTTTTCGACTAGATATCGCAAAGTAGCTCGCCTCACACACATTATATTGTATTATTATTGTATACAGTTAAAAAGATGCTGTCGCCGGGTTGCCGCTTTCTTTCTCTCTCTCTCTCTCTCTCTCTCTCTCTCTAGGTCCTCCGAATATCCTGCGATGCTCCGAGGACGATAGTTGTTTTTTTCTCTTTTTTTTTTTTGCTCGAATCTCTCTGGTTAGACAGCTCGAAGCGTACATAATGTATATTCGCAATTATGTTTCCACGTTAATTTGCAATAAATGAACGCTGAGCCCCACATTCACACATTACATACGCAACGACGTCGTCGTCGTCGCGGCGGCGGCGAAGTTTATCTTTACAATGTAATCTGCCTGTCTTTTTTCATTCCGCGATTTTCTGCATGTGCAGACACACACGCACACTCACCGGAGCCGAAGAAGCTCGTTATTATCTCGCCGCGCGGAGCACACACACATTTTTTTTTGCATTCATCCATTTTTGTTATTCGCTCATGAACATTTATACTATACACACACACACACATTATATACACGCACGCATGTGTGTATACGAAACTTTGTCGCGCGCGCGCGCGCGCGCACACACACACACACACGAGATTCAAGGACGTCGCCGTAGCCGATCGCTAATTAAAATTAAAGCAGTTTTTAAAATGAGCTCCGCAGCGAGGGAAGAAGAACCTGCCGCCCGTGTGTGTAGACTGTGCATCGCCGCGACGAGTTCGTGAATCGTGCGCTGCCGCTGCTGCTGCGTTCGGGACGCACCAACTTTTTTAGTTTAATATAATATATAATATATAAGCTGAACTTGCACATACAAACGCGTGTTGTTGTTTTTTTTTCGCGGATCGCAAGTGTGCAATTACTCGATTGTCCTGGGTGCCCGTGATAGATATATCATGAATGAGAGAGAGAGAGAGAGAGGTCAGCTCTGGAGCTCGCTCGACGGCGTTTTTGTTCTCATCGCGATCGTCCTATAGCGGTTATAACGTCCATCTCTATTGTATACAATGCGAACATAATCCTAAATCATTTCTCTTAAGCGAAGTTTATCATCGTGTCCTTTTTTTTTTTATCCTTCGCGAAGGAAGAAATACAATCTCTACCGCCGTCGCCGCAGCAGCGGCCACCACTAGTCATATGTACCCACTACATAGCGTACCGTATCGGATCACCGCTGAACGACCTTCGCTACTCGATTTTTTTTTCCTCATCTTCTCGTTTACCTCCTCTCGTACCTTATATATATATATATATATATATCGATTGTCCTCTTACCGATGATTTTTTTTCGTCGTCGTCGTCGTCGCGTCTCACGATCGTTATGCGCGCGCGAATTATAATCACGTGCGTGCGCGCGGGAGGGATTACAATATATGACGTTGCGCGTCTCGTCGAGCTGTTGTCTCAGTGTGTGTGTGTGCATTATAAGCAGCGCAATATTCCGATAGATGTTGTTGTTGCGTTGCGGCGCATGCATGTACGTAAGGTAACGGTTATTATCCAGTGGCGCATGACACAGATATAATAATGAAGCTCGCTACTACTACTACTACTACTACTACTACCACCACTACCAGTAATAATCGAAGACACGCACAACGCGACGCGACGTTACGTACTTATACGTACGTATAGATAATACAATGCGAGCCACGCGCATATATATATATATACGTGAGAGTGCGAATTACAATGAGCTTCCGAAAAAAAAATTCAATAAGCAGACGACGACGACGACGACGACGACGGAGAAACGAGAAGCAGGACAGAGAGTTAGCTGCTGCTGTTGGCGCGTGCGAAGGAAGCCGCGGGAAAATCGCCGCTAATATGTGTATATGTCGCATACACACACAATGTATACAATCATCACTATAATCGGAATCGTTAACAGTTAAATTCTTGTTCGTCGTCGTCGAGTCGTTTCATTTTTGCTGCTGCTGCTGTTAGGTCGCCGCCGGTGCGCCGTACAGACACTTCTTTGTCGTGCGTCAGTGCGCGGCAGTTATCCTATAACGTCGTGACTCTGTTTCTTTTTTTCTTTTTCTTTTTTTTATAATCGTTGACCTTTATGAACGTTTATTCGCTCGATTCATTAACCTGTTTATGCAAACTGCGGTACTTATGCTCCGCGTACATACACACGTGTATATATATACTTTGTGCCGCACGAGCATGAACTTGACAATGGATCGCGCCCGCGGGTTCATTACTCGCAATAAAAGCGACGAGACAGAGAGAGACAGAGAGAAAAATACGCTATATACAATACTCGGGGTGATATATATCCGAGTTTAGTTTGATAATTCATCACTGCGCGCAGGGGGTTCTTTCTCTTCTTCCTTCTTTTTTCTCCCTCTCTCTTTCTTAAAATCGTAAATTATTTTTATTAGCCGATTTCGAGCAATAAAATTTACGATAAATTTTATAAATTGTGCACGCGCTCGTACACACACACACACACATACGCAATATACATGTATGTATCTCTTGCTCCGCGTGGCACACGCGGGCGATATTTTTAATTTGGTAAATGCATAACTCTTTAGACGCGCGCGCAGTGCTCGATGTGTTTTCGGCTTCTTCTTTCTTTGCGGTTAAACGCGCGTACGACACATCGAGAATTCGCGAGGTCCGCCGCGCGCGCGCGCGCGGATACATTTTTACAAGGCGCCGTAAAAAGTTAACGGTAAAGATGAGAAATCGGGCAGCATAGCTCGGGTGTATCGTATCGAAACTTTCTCGCGTGTATAGTGTGCATTATAACCCTAGAGATACGAGGAGAAACAAAGTGTAACAGCACATCGGTAATAATGCGATAAAAATTTCGCAATTTGACCGAGACGCTGAACTACCCTCCCGTATACACATATGTATAGTATGAATCAATCGAATCTCTCGATGTATAATGTACACGGACTCGCGCACAGGCCGCGTAGCAGCGCGCGTGATTTATGATCATAATTACATCCCGAACGTAGTGAAATCTATTAAACTTTGATACATACCGAGGGCCAGAAGCAGCAGCGGCAGCAGCGCATATATAAAGTTTTAAAGTAGAGAAAAATATGTGTGCCGCGCGCAACGTGTGTGTGTGTAATATGAGTTATAGCTTTGATACTATACGGGCCCGGGGATCTCTCGTACGTCGGCAGCAGCAGCAGCAGCTTGAGCGCATTATTATAGTTTCGTAATATCGGGGAAGTATATAAATTTATGTATAGCTGCGATGTCTGCGTCTGTGTGTAATAAAATGCAACATTGACCCGAATACGGGGCAGTCTGCGACTATCTGCACTTGGGCGAGAGGGAGAGAGAGAGAGAGAGATAAGTGTGCGTGTAATATAGTACGGATCCGTCGATAAGAGTAGAATTAAGCTTGTACTATATACGTAGGATCGGTCTTCCTCGTTTTTCCCACGCGTCCTTCAAACTGACACCGTATCGACCGAGGAGAACACCTTTTTTTTAATGCTCTTTTAATACGTCGCAATTTGCGAGAGAGAGAGAGAGAGAAAACAATGTAATTTTTCGACGTATAACAGGTCGTACCCCCCCAAAAAACAGCTACGATTCTTATACGTACCAAAAAAATAAAAATAAAAATAAAAATCTGTGCTCCGGTGCACGGTTATAGTGGCTCGCGTGTTGCCATCACTACACGGCTTTTCCCAACTCTCTAATGGCTTAATAATATTTATCGAGAAAGCAGCAGCAGCAGCAGCAGCAGAAAAGAAGAAGAAGAAGGGCCCCGCAGTCGCTGTCAATTACAATCCACTCTTCTTCCTTCTTTTCCGGACAATATAGCTCGCACGTGGTGATTATATAGCAGCAGCGGCAGCATCTCTTGTGTATAGAGGATATAGTGGCTGCGTTGCTCCTAAACGAGTCGAGAGAGAACGCGTAACGGTGCAAATGTGACTGACGTCCCTTCGTCTTGATGCTGCTGCTTTTCTCGACCTTGAGCGATTCGACAAGATGACGCTTTTGTTTTTTTATTCAAGAGCTTGAAGATACTTCGAGTTCCCCGATAAAGAGGATTGACACTTTGTGGCGTGGGACGCCATAACGGCTATGAAGAGTTGACACATATATTTTATCATCGTCTCGTAGTCGATGAATAATCGCTCGAAATAAATTGGTTAATTGCAGTAGTTCTTACAAAAACATCTCTCGTATTTCTGCGCATTAAAAAAGCTCGCGAAAGCTCAGCATGTGCATTAAATTAGCAATTATCATTGAAACGGGATGGAGACGCGTGGCGTACACATATATACCTATGAATTTTCCGCGCGCGCATACGCGAGTTACCCCTCGAGATGAATGTTATATATGGACAGAAATTTGCAAGCTGCTCTCGGCTAAACGTGTACATAAGTATATTTAAGCGGCTCGCTAATCAGGTCGCGATTCTTAAAGCTATAATTGTACACTTTTGCGTGGTTATTTTTGCGAGATTCGACTTATCTCGAGAAAGGTTCTTCGGGCATTTATAAGAAAAGCAGCAAAGAAAATCAGATTAGCGAGAGCATCGCGTTCTATTTTCTTTTGGTGTAGTGTTAAAGGTAAATCAGACTACTTTAACTTGAATCATACTGATGAAAAGAAATCTTAAATTTGAATGAACAAAAGGATCTCGTTCTTCGAGTCAGCCCCCACCGCTAGGTGGCGAGTACCTTAATTTTTAAAACTGCAATTGACTTGGTAAAAATATTTGTATAAGTCACCTCGTAATTCCGGATTATTCGAACATACTGTCTTCATCATATCTTCGGTCCTTCAAGCTTTCTGACGCGGATCTGTGAATAAAGCGTAAAAATTCAAATATTCACAATCAACGCAAATTATCTATGAAAATTTGTTGAAAATTTGTTACGCCTACTATAAAAATTCTTCTATAAAACTTTAATTCTATCATCTAACAAAAAATCCATGCACATTCAACCACAATAAGGCCGGCATCTACCACTAGATGGCGGAGCACCTTTATCTATAAATCTGCAAGTGACATAGTGAAAATAATTGTATAAGTTGAGGCACCTTCTGAGTTCGAAATGTGATTATTTTCATTAATTCCGGTATTAAAACAAATATAAATGAAAGAATTTTACATTAAACTTTATTAAGATTCATGAAAACACTTCAAATTTAATTCAAATTATGTTCATTTCAATGCTCTCACATGAATTTTATATTTAAATTTGGAAAAATTATTTATTACTTGAAAGTTAATCGAATTTAGTTCAACAAAAAAAAAAGCTGAGTGACTTGGCTTTGTTAAATTTTTGAAATCGAACGATTGAATTCAACAAAACGAAACTTTCAATTTTGCTTTCATTGTCAAATTTTTCAAAATACGTTGCGCAATCGCTACACTTCGTAACCGCATTACTCGGTAAAGGACAAAAACAAAAAAAACACACAACAACAATATTGGAAAGTGAGAGACATTCGCGGAAGCAAACGTCAAAACAAAAGGCTTAGAAAAATCTTCGATCGCGCGCACCACGCGTCGTGTTTTGTATTCTAATGCTTCAGTGAAAAAAAAAAATGACAGAGAGAGAGAGAGAGTAATGTTGTTTTCGCGAGGATAATTATACGAGGCGGGTCAGTCACCCAAAAGTATTAAACCTATACGCGAGCAGCTTTATAATCCCCACACGTATATAGATACTGCGCACACTCGAGGCACTCGAGGCGCGCGCGCGCACTTATCTATTTTATTCGTTGATCATTAATAAATCACGCGGCGATGATAAATTGTGTGTTCGGCTGCTGCTGCTGCTCTCTTCGTTCCTGTATATGGAAGTAGTACGAGCGAAAACGAAGGTGGCAAGAGAGGCTCGCTCGCGCGCGTGCACCTCTCAGCGACACACACACACTCGAGACCGGTTGTAATATTTGCGCGACGCTCTGTGTGTGTGTGTGTGTGTGTGTATGGGACTTCATTAGGCTCAGCCGCGCGTATTGCGTAATTGCTAACGATTCATTTGCTTCTTATACACTACCACAAAAACCTGTTCCCGAGACGCGACGATCGTCGCGTTGTGTTGCTATGTTGTGGGATCGAGAGGAGTTTATAGATATTATAATGGGGTCTAGATGCGCTCGCCTGTCCCGTTGCTCAGCTGAGAGCTGAGGAGGTTGTATATCTGACAATCATTTTTCAATGGATAAGCTATATATATATATATAACGCGGGAGAGGATGTGCTGCGACTGGGTCAACTTTTCGGCGCGCACGCGAAGGGGCTCGAGGTGAACATCGTATACACGCTCGAGAAAATTAAGCCGCAGCCAAGGGCATCTTATGGTCTTCTGGACTCGTCGAGTATTAATCTCTTATATAGCAGCAGCAGCAGCAGCACACAAAGAAGAGCTCTCGGCAGCTGAAAGAAAGAGTTAAGAACACCAGCGAGACTCTCTTTCTCTCTCTCGTAGAGCAGCAGTACTCGATCAACGGCTCGCGGGGCCTCGGGAACCGAGAGCTGGATCTTTCTCTTTTAAAAGCCGGGGCCCCTTTTAGGCTCCGACACATATATATATCTACGGCGGGAGGATGATTAGATTATATGGACTTGGAGGTTTCTCAAGCCCGAGCTCGCGATATATAATAATGACCATTAACGATGGCTTTCGCGCGCGCATATTCGAGAGGAGCAGCGCACATTTAGGTTAAACTTGACTTTTAGTTTATACTACTTGCAATAGACCGAATTTTGGTGAAGATATTTTGTTTTTGTTCTCGACAGGCAAATTACATTAGATATAACATACGTGTGAACTCGAATATAATGACATCGGTAACGGCGTCTAACTTCCGCCATGTAGGCAGCAGCAGTAGCTCCCGTGTATCGCGCATACTTTTGCCGATAATTAATAAGCCTCGAGATCTTACGGATTGAAATTAAAAAAAAAAAAACAAAACAGAAACAAAACAGGTAACAATCGCACACAAGAGAAGAAAGAGAGAAAAAAGAACTATAAAGCCGACGAGCCGGTGAGCTCGTAATCACCTTATATATTTTTCCTTCTTGCTTCTTCTTTTAACTAGAATGTCGCTTGGCTGGTATAGAGCTGATCCGTGTGCGTAGGGTTATTACACGACGACGACGACGACGACGACGTGAAAAATCACTGTTATTACGCGTATCTGCGGTAGCCGCGTAATTAATTCAGCCAACAACACGCGCGAATAGTAAGCGAAAGTGATATTGGCTTTTCCTCCTTTTCTTTTTTGTCTTCATCTCTTATATGTATTATAGGACGCGCGGTGATCGTCTTCGCACGAAAATTTCACGTTATTATTTTTTTTCTCTCTCTCTCTTTTTTTTTGTTATCTTTTCGCGACGCCTTTTTTTCGATCCATCAATCGGGATCAGAGAGCGAGAGAAAGAAACGATTAACGTAGTCACCTCTACTCTGACACGCGTCGCGTCTCGTCGTCGTCGTCGTCTCGCGAGAGCTGTCGTGAGGGCTCGAATCATCCAACCCGTTATTATAATTAACATTCTGAGGATGAGATGTGTGTGTCTGTGCCTCTTCTTTTTTTTTTTTATAATACGTGCCCTTTTTCGACGTTCAACTGCTCGCTCGTGAGCTACGCGCGCGCGTCTCTGTCAAAAAAAGCAGATCGAGTTTACGCGCGCGACGCGTAATATGCACAGCGAGCTCGGAAATTCCTGAACCTCGAGAGCGCGTTCCGACTGCTGCTGCTGCTATTACACTCGAGCTTTTTTTCGTGTACGATATCGACGTTTGCACTTTCACGCGGCGCGTGAAGTATTTTTCTTTTTTCGACTTGTTTTCTGGAGCATCGCACGATGCTCTTCACGCTTGGCTTATATATTTTTTTCTTTTTGGTGTTTTGTTTTAGAAAACTTTGCGTCGCTTATTTTGCAAATGCAGAGGGAGAAAGGCTTCGAGAGATGAATATATAGTAGCGAGTGAAATGCTTTTCGGAAAGTAAAAAAAAAATGTTATAAACGCGTCGAGTTAGTTCGACGTAGTTGCAAATATTGATGTTTATGTGCTCTCAAAAAGTGAGTCAAAAATCGACTTTCGCTGTAGGATTTCTGAAAATTTTATTTTCTTTCTGTTCATAAACATGCCGAGCTACGACCTTGAGAAATAATTTTTTTTACGCTAATAATGCAAATAGTTGTTATTCTGAATTTTAATTTTCATAAATTTTTTTGAATATAACTTTCGACTTCAAATATTACATAAAAAAGTATTTAAACATTTTTCGTAGTCGCTCCATACTGCAGAAGCAAAAAACATCTGTCATAAAAAATATAACATAAAAATCCAACTTCGAGCTGTAGGTCCTGTAGCAAGAGTTGAGAACACACCTGACACTTCGTGTAAAGCTACTTTTTTACGTGTTCCGTGGGAAGATAGATTCAGTTGATAAGTCATTTTTTTGACCAAACAACTATTTTCTGATGTAGCGGGATGCATTGATAATCGTATTGCTTCTTCCAAGTCATCGGCCAGCCAAGTTGTCACCGACTCGGTAGTTACGTAAATCACCACAAGCTAGCGCAAGTCTCCATTACTAAAATCGCAAGTGAAATAGCAAAGTTCGCGACATACATTAAATTTCTAACTTCTTTTTTTTTGTCGTGATGGTTTTTCTACTAGTGATATTCCCACTATTCTAAGTGGTATATGAATGTGATATAATTGTTCCTATATTAAATGATTTTATTTAATGCTGTTGGTTTTTAGGATTGTACACCCACTTAATACAAGGGGCTACTGTAAATGTACATTATTACCTTGTTTCATCAATGTTTTAAAAAAATTGTTTTTAATCGATACGTATAAATACGTATAATAGATATCTTTATACTTTATGTAATGTGTATTTTTTTGCCAATAATTTGTTTCAATAAATTTTTTATTTAATCTGTAATTAATTATTATCGGATTTTTCAGATAAATTACTATTTAATATAATAGATTACAATATCGATTACTTGTAAAAATAAGAAAGAGTAGTAACGTTTTTTCGAAACTCGTGGCTGATTTCAATGACCGACTGACCAATATTTTACCTAAATATTGACTCTGTTTTACACTTTTAACGCCATTAGTCACCTGCGCATAATGTTTGCTCGTCACTTGTACTTTCGGTAGTTCGATTGACTATAAAAATCACGGTTAAAACCGACCTCAACCCAAATTTGTCCATTATTTTTCTGATCGGTACGACGCATCGTATAAAATGCACTAAATGCAAAGGAAGCTCGCGTCTCCGACTGTCAAGTGTTGCAAACGAATGAAAGAGTTCATAGGTGTGTATTACATGCGCCAAACGTATACATCGGATATCCATTCATCTATTACTTTAATTTACAAAAACCATTTGTGAAATTCACGATGGGCAATAAATTTCTCGACGACAGTCGTTGATCCTTTATACATGACCGATTCCGCTCGGGTATATATATATATTATATTAAATCGTGTCGTTCCAAATTGGCAGCGAAACAGCTACCGCGCGGGATCGTCGTCGTCGTCGTCGTGTGTGTCCAAGCAAAGTGAGTAAACGAAATGTGTCCCACTGGATTTTTTTTTCTCCTTCGCGGAACTTTGTTGTGGCCTTACCGAATATCACTGTGCCGCACAAAAAAAAACAGGAGATATTTTGTCCAGAAGACGTTTTGTATACGGAGCTAAAAATTTTAACGACATCAAAGCAAAGAATTGTCAGGCGAAGCCGCTACGTATGCCTGATTATCAGATAGCCGCACGGTAAAATAGTCCATAAAATCGCAATCGAGGAGAAGAAAAGAGCCCCTTGTATACCATAGCCGACGATAAACACACGGACACACGTCTCGTGGCATTAATGCGCGATCTGCGCAGTCCGCGTGTAACGTGTATTGACACCTTAAGGCGGAAGCCTCGGCCGCTACCACGGGACGGAAGCCTTTTGAGAGGTGGAGAGCAAAGCAAAGCAAAGCAAAGCAAAAAAAGGGGCTCCAGCGAGATCTCGGCAAACGTGCGACCGAGGGTAATTTCGAGCTTTGCGATTTGCATCGGCCGTGCGATAATCGCAGCCGCGGAACGTACATTACGTGATCGGATGAATGGTCTAATGATAGTGTCTGCGCGCCGAGTCTCTGCACTGTGCTGCTGCAGAGGAACGACTACGGGTGGAATGTAACACCACGAGACGTAATTCTTCTCTCTCTCTCTCTCTCGGTTGACGAGTGACGAGTGCGAAGCAGCAGCGGTAACGACGCGTTACGTATTATAACAGACAGAAGACATAATCGATAATTAATTCGCACGACCCGAGCAATTTTTGTACATCGGAGAGGCTCGAGGAAGTAAGGAAGATGTGCCGGTGTTGCTGCTACCGCACTGGCGCCTGTCTATATATTAATCACCGCCACACATACATTACATTACGATGTACATATAATACTAAACAAAAAAAAATAACGTCGAGTTGATTCTCTTCTCACGCGCGCGGATCCCGGCCAGATTTAACGTGATCACGGACAGATAAAGTTTCGCTGATTTTTCGCGCGCGGCTGCCTATGTTACACGCGTTTACGCACACACACACACACACATCTTCTGTATACCGGAACGCGCGGCACCTTTTCCCCACGAATGTATATAACGTATACACACACACACACACACACACACACTCGCGAAGGCCATTATTCATTAATAACGCGGCGCTGTGTTGCTCCTGCCGCGGTGGCGCTTAAAATATTGCCGCCTCATTATTTCGCACACAGGCTGCTCTATAATATCTGCTCCGCTGTACAGGTGTATCATATGCGAGGCTTATTTTTTTTTTTTTGATTCGGACACCGTGGCGACTCGCCTACCGTGTGTGGCGCTACGCCTTTTTTTTCTTCATTTTGCACTTTGTTACAGCGAGGAGAAAACATACATCACTTTTGTTAGCGCGCGTAAACAATGCACCGTTGAAAAAAAACTGTGAATTTGAGGTAGATTTAACGTAAAATCAGATGTGAAAATTGAATCAACTAGTACTGGATTATATTTAAGGTAACTTTACGCGGAATGTATCTGTTTTTTTTATATAAACTGTTTTTATACTCGAATTTGAACATTTTGATTGAAGCTGCTCCAAAAACTCATGAAAATTCAAACGTAATTAAAGCTATGCTTCACCGCTAGATGGCGAATACCATTTATACTTAAAATCTGCGAGTGGCAAGGTGAAAATAAAATTGTACGTAAGCACGGTTTTTATTGGCCAATACCAATTAATGTTTTGCTTTAAAATTGTTCTGGTTTGTTCTTGTTTGCGAGCTGGTTCTCGTTGGAGAGCTACAAGCAAGGAGAATAGATTCGAGTGTTGAACGCGATTCCCGAAAAAAGACGGATACCTTGAAACGTCGTTTCTCGACATTTTGAATCTTGAATTTGGCTTGAAAGAATTTCTGCCGATTCAATCAAAATTAAAGCCAGTGCCCACCGCTAGATGGCGAGTACCTTTACCCGGCAAATCCGCAAGTGGCAAAGTCAAGATAATTGTATAAGTCGAAGCAACGTTCGCTCGTTCGCATGTGTTTGTTAATGACAGTGAGGTTGTTTCTCTTTTCTTCTCGTCCCATGGATTCGTAAAATCTCGATCTACGGGATCGAATGTCGCATAGCGTGGCATACGGCGAGCGTCGAGTTCTCGACTTCGGATAATGGCCGCCCCCGAAGGTCGTCGAAACACAATGAAATTTCAGTAGTAATCATGACCGAATCAAATATCAATTTTTTTCATTCGTGTATACTTTAACGAACTCGCGCTACACACACAAAGCCATATGTATATATATATCTAAGCAGCATCAATTTTTACACAAGCACACACACATCCGGCGTAGGCGTTCACAATAAAAGTCCGGACGAATCATCAGTCAAGTCTCCAACGAAACAGAATTCCATGCATCTCTTTATATACGCGCACATATGCATACAGATACGTATCTTACGGTCACGCTTAACAAACAGAGATTAACGAGTCGCATTACCTGATGCAACAGCAGCAGCAGCAGCCCTTGGTACCCATATGTGTGATACGGCACACACGCAGAGAGAGACCACGTGTGTGTGTGTATGTTTGAGTGTTAAGCAAGAAACACACGATGGGGAAGGTGGAATGATATAACTTCCGTGTATGTGTATGTGCATGTGTGTGTATTATCTAAACTTCAAAGGAGTGTTATCGTACTCTCGGGGTAGAGCGAGAGCGAGCGAGAGAGAAGGTAGAAGCGAGACTGTTATTAATCAGCCGGCGCTCCAGGAATGCATACACGTATGCACGTATCCTTTTTACACTCGCGCGCTTATACATACATATACCTGCAAGGCGCAAAGGTAGTCTGGAATCGAGCTTCGCATACGTATATTATGTTATTATTGATATTTAATTTCCGCAACGTTTTTGTTTTAAATTTTGCGACATAGTTACAAATAAATACCGTAGCCAATGATAACAATCAAAAATATGCGCGCCAAGTTCGTTCGTTCGCTCGTTCGAGCGTCTTGAAACAATATATATAAAAAGTATTCGTCAGCATTCCAGCGGAGCACGGCAAATATTTTCTTATCTCTTTTCACTCGCGTCGGAGTCTCTCTGCGACTCTCTTGTTTAGCGTAGCTCTGATATATATATAAGTTTATTGTCGTCGTCTTTGTCGACCTTCCAGGCCACTCGCACACACAGGTGCAGCAGCGGCGGCGGCGGCGAATTCGCACTTTTATAAGCGCATTCTTCGGTGAAAATTATATTCTCGAAAAAAATCAGGCCGCGCGCGCAAAAATATATGTATATATGTATAAACGAGGAAGAAGCGACTCGCTCGAGCAGCAGCTTGGCGTCCTTGCGTCCTTTTCTTCTTCTTCTTCTTCTTCGTCTTCTCTATTATGCGGTGCACACGCACGACGATCGCGATATAATTACCGGCACGCAACTGCAGCACGTCGTACCCATTCTAGCGAGGGAAAGTGTCCTAGCTTTTATATGGTACTATAGTAGTAGTAGTAGCAGCAGTGGTGGTACCGATCCGGCGAGCTTCGCTCGAGCGTGTACGTATCTACTACTTACACACAGACCACAAGACGCGATGCGTCTCATACAGACGGCGGAGCATCGCCGGCCTCGAAGGCCGCCGTTTTTAGCCGAGCGTTACGATCATCATCGGCGATCGCTCAATAATTAACGCACAGAGAGCAACAATTTTTTTCGTATTATTATATTTCGAACGCACGCACGCGGCTTTGTGTACTACTACTACTACTACCGTGTGCCTTGTATTTTTTTTCCATCGTGGGAGCGTGTGTCGGTTCGGATTGATTTTTAATCAACTCGCTCGCAGCGGCAGCAGCAGCGGCATTGAAAACTACACTCCGCAAAGTATATAGCTACAGAGCTCATTGAATCTAACTCGAGCGCAAATCGAACTATACACGTAAACTATTTAATTAATTTTTTTATTCGCCTCTCGTGGCGCATCGCACTTTTACGCCTTACGATTATATATATATTTTTGCTACGCATAGTATAGTATATATATATGCACGATGCAGTCGAGTGTAATCAATCAAGGAAACCTCACGACTGAAATCATGCACGTCCCATTAAACCCTCTTATATACTGTATACTGCATGTATACGCATGTACACCGGCGACCGCATAAACCAAAGGGCTCATTTTGCCATACACTGATGTATCGTTCGTTCGCTTCGTTCGCTGCGCTGCGGCGGAGTACCTATATAGCTCGGCTGTGCTCATCCGCCCTCCGATGTGAGCTCCGACAAACACCTGCTGACGCGCGAGCTTGTGTGTGTGCGCGCACCTTTTCCCACGTCGCTTCATCAGGACTCCAAATTGTCTCTCTCTCTCTCTCTCTCTCTCTCTTTCTTTCTCTGCGATATACGCGTGTATAGATGTACATGTATAAAAGGAACCCACTCACACAGTCACTCGCGCGTGCAACACGGGCGAACTTCACCCCACCAAAGGATCAGCAGCAGCAACAGCAACAGTTGCGTGTGCAGAAACCTTTGAGACGCGCGCGCGGCCCGTAACGCTGAACATATACGCGCGCGCGCGTGTGTGTGTGTGTGTGTGTGAGTACTCGCAAGGCCCCGCGACGACGACTCGCATATATAATCGTATATATATATATATATATATATACATGCATATACTCCCACCACCACCAGCGCCGCAGCCGCCGCCGTAAAACATAACGCGCGGAGAGGCCGCGCGCGTCTGGCCGCCGATCTCGGGCGCGCGCCGGCACCGCGAGAGTCAGTTGCCGCTTAGAGGCCCATCGTATCGCAGATCCTTGCGTGGTATATATCGTGCCTTGTTTGAGAAGCATCGATTTTTAGCCGTCGTTGTGTCTTCCGCGTTACTTCCTATCGACGAGTGTGTGCGTGTGTGTGCGCGCGTGTTTGTGTGTTCTGTGTGTGGGTGTGCACAACTTGCGTGCACAATTGTGTGGCAAAAGTATATATATATATATACATATGCCGTGTGATCGAAGTGATATGATGCGGTGTTCGAAGTGATTCTCGACGCCGATTTTCTGCCGATTTCACTGATCGAACGAATGGTATCGTAGCTTGGTCGCTGTAACCGATTTCTGCGCGCGAGAGAGCGACGATCGCGTCGAGGCTTGATACACGATCATCCACGTACATGGCACTCGATCGAAAATGAAGATTGACGCCTGCACTTGGGACAAGATGCCTCCCTACTGGTAACGATTGTGATCCGATTGTTTATTATATGCATACCCGATTTTTTCGTACGATCGACGTGTCTCGCTCGATCGAATGTCTTTTTATGAAAATATTTCGACTGTTTTTGACTTTCGGCTCGAGACTCCGTGTGTTCCACGAGTCGAGTCGACGATCGCGCGCTCGAAGAAAAAAAAAAACGTGTCGCGGCAGGTAAATACTCGGAAGAGTCGGGCTCGGGCTACGTGACCCGAAGAATTTCGACTCTTGTGTGTGTGTCTGCACATTTTTTCGCGCGATCGTTTCGGTTGCTTGATATGATATACCGATATGCTGCTGCTGCTCTCTCTCTCTCTCGTGCATACATAGTAGCGATAATAAATTTTATTGTAAATATATATATATATCGCACACGAGAAAAGCTACTATACACACACTTCTTCTTCGCTGGCGATATCGATCTTTTTCATCTCTCTCTCGCGATTGTGTTTTGCATAAGAGAAAATTTTCATATGCGCGCCTGGCCGAAAATTTTTTGATTACTCTCGCTCGTTGGCTGCGAGCGCGTAGTACGGTGTTAACCTTGTAAAAGGTAACCTATAATTCATATCTTGCCTTCTCTCGCTGGAGAACATGTATGTGTGTGTGTGTGTGTGTGTGTGTGATTTCAAAGCGCCTCACAATGAGCCCGACCTCGGGAAGGAAAGCTAAATCCGTATTTATATGCATTGTGAGCAAAATAGGATCGTGACTCGGTGAGGATCACACACTTACTATACACCTTGAAAACATCGCAGGCGCCGATTCAATCGTATCGCGGATCTATCTCCGCGCGCGCGCGGCGAAATAAAAGTAAAAAGAAACCACCTCTCGCCGATCTTCAACCTGTTACACAATCGCGAGCGAGTATAAGCAGTAGCAGACTTAGAAAGTCCAAAAAGGGACGCCTAATTTTGGCATTGCACTGTGCACTGCGCACAATTGCATTTTATTATTGCACGTGTATACCAGAGGCGAACGTGAAATTCGTTCCTGTTTTTTTTTCGCGCTTGAAAAGATGCTGCTGCTGCTGCTGCTGCGGCTCGCCATTTGCGGGACGATTTCTCGCTCCGACTCTCGATGGGCGCCTTATGTAAGAAAATCTCGGGTTGTAGGTGTTCTCGGCCTGTCCGTGTGTATGCACCGCTCCGCCAACAGGAAAGTACACGGATTTTTTTTTCGAAAGTTTTCGGCCGCACTGCTAATTGCAGTCTGCGCCACTGCTGCAAGTCTGCCAATGATTTCTTCATCTCGAAAATATTTATAACGTCCTTTTCTTTGTTCGAGCTGAATTTCGAGACTTAGAATCGCGCGACGAATATCGAAGATTGCAATCCCCTTTTGATTTGCATACATATACATCTTTCGCGTCACACAGAATCCAGCTTCTAGTTTTCTTGATGCCAACGATTGATTATTTTAAAA
This sequence comes from Trichogramma dendrolimi, assembly GCA_034770305.1. Classification (NCBI taxonomy): domain Eukaryota; kingdom Metazoa; phylum Arthropoda; class Insecta; order Hymenoptera; family Trichogrammatidae; genus Trichogramma; species Trichogramma dendrolimi. Next base: position 1,008,495 of record JAPMIB010000065.1, on the reverse strand, counting down.
TATATTTGACTCCTTTCTGTCCAAAAATTCACGAGGCTAAATTTTGCGTGTGCCCCGCTCGAGTCTCTCTGTCCTCGGTAACAGGTGTTCGGCATTATAATATAATACCGGCGCAGACGCGACGAGTGCACATCTGAATATAATTAGTCCGCGCGCAGCCGAGGAAGAAGCCCAATATAAATGCGAAATTCGATATCGCTAAAACAACAATATAGTCACGCGTACGTTTCGAAAAACACGATCCAAGAATCGCGCGAGCTTAATCACGATTAAAAATCCTTTTGCTTATAAATTATTTTACTAATTCATACTTTTTTTTCTGTTTCAGGTAAGTCTGCGTTTACAAATTGATCCTTATTGCACGCACTGGGGTATGGGTGAGTCCTGTAGATGTTATGGAAAAGTTACAGCGTCGATTATGACGGTATAGATTAATACATTATCTATGGCGCGATGACGTTTTCTCTCTCTCTCTCTCTCTCTATGCCTTCTCGACCGCATCTCGGTGCGTAATAATCACTCTCGCGCCGCGATCATCTCCATCTGCACTTCGGAGGCTCTTCTCTCTCTCTCTCTCTCACTGTGGCATCGTAACCGCGGTTAAAGTTACACTATATACGTGTACGTGTATACGTACGTAATGACGGAAAATTGCCGCGCCTTATGCTCCGCTATATAATACGCGTTTATAGCGCAGGGCGACGACGACGACGAAAAAAAAAACAGAACAACGCGCAACGCGTCTAGCGGACCCCGAGAGAGCCGCGTATTATACACACATATGGGTGTAAACGGATCGTTTTATACATGTAAAAGTGTGATTAACGTCGCGACTCGCGAGGTTGCAACAGCCTGCGATGTGTTTTATTTTTATTTATTTTATTGTTATTATTATTATTTTTTATATCGAGTTTCGTAAAGAGAAAATAATTCGGTGTACGGTCGCATTCGAGTATCATGGCCGATACTCGTGTGTGTGTGTGCTCCCACTGCATTGTCATTCGACAACAGAAGGTGATTCGACGCTTTTTTTCTCATTTGAAACCTTTGTGTGTGTGTGTGTGTGTGTGTGTGTGTGTGTGTGTGTGCGTGTGTAACATAACAACGCGTATAATGTAACGCGGAGTGTGAAAAGATCGGGGCGTGAAATTTTAATTTGGTGAAAATTCCGTCACGTCTCTTCTATGTATCTCTCCTGCGCCTCGAGGGGCTATCCGCGACCCACATACGTATGAATTTTACCACTTTAGGCGTGAGCTCCGCGAGGCGCTCGAGGATCGTATTCCGACATCGATTTCCGGAATCGATTGAAACATCGCAACTCGAGCTGCGAGCGATATATATATCCCAAAGTGATCGTATTAGTTTTTCGACTCATTGCGCCGTACGTTATTTTTCTCCCTTTCGCGAGTCAAAAGGGGATGAAAGAAAATGAAGGAATAAAAAAAACATTAAAAGTTATATACACTTTCACTCGCCTGGCGCGAATTTAAAAAGAAACAAGTTCAAGCGCGCGACGCGACAGAGAAAGAGAGAGAGAGAGAAGTGTCTTATATCGCGAGAAGAGAATGTCATCGCGAGTGTATTACTTTGTATATTGGCCCGGTATACAAGCAGCCAATTATTCTTATTTTGTACTTTCTTATTGCTCGGCGAAACGTGCGTTAAAACGCGCGCATTCCACATCCTGACATTATATAAGTTTATAGTGCGCCGCCGCCGTTGCATTTCGCCCTTCGTTTCTTTTCTTTTTCTCTTTTTCTCTGTCTCTTTCTCGGATTATGTCGCTAATTATTTTATATCCGTGGTCTATTTCGCGGCGAATTCACCTTCGTTTTTCTCTCTTTTTTTTTGGGCGCACCGATCGTTTATGAAAATTTAACGCGCAACAACGGGGGCTGTATCGCACACACATTTTATATTTTATATACGCTATACACGTCGCGGAGTGTCGCAATATAACCGCGCGCTGAAAAATTGTCAACAGGTATCTGCGTGTCTCTCGGCTCGCAAGCTTGACACTATTGGATTGACCTCCCACAATATGTGTGCTTTGTTGCTGCTGCTGCACTACTGCGAACGAACGAAATATACACACACATAGCGGCGAGCCGTAAACTTGTCTCTTTGTGTGAGCTGCTGCTGCACTCCGAGCCTTTTTGCGTAATCAAAAACTTGATTGACTTTTAATTTATATATCACATATATACACACGCGCGAATGCGTCACATTTGCGACGACTACGACAAAGCTGAAATTCGAAATGGAGCTTTAATTGCTCCGGCCCGTATACATATCGCTCGCGGACAAATGATTGTCTATTATATTTCAACGTGCAGCTTTATTCGTTCGTTAAAAAAGAAAAAAGGTTCGCTCGTTAAAGCGCGATGACCTAGCATTACAATTGATTTTTTTTTTCTTTATATCGAGGAAACGGGCGCTCGATGTACTCGCGGGTTCAACTCCCCTTCCGCGTATACAAAGTATGGGAAAAAAATTCGTTCCGACGAATTTCGCCATTACCTCGGTGGCATTTTCGGAATCTCCAGTAGTATAGGTATAGTTTATATATACACAGTCGCAAAGCCGTTGCTTGCTTGCGCGCGGGGCTATGTGCGGTGTCCGCGTCGAATCGGCGCGCGCGCGCGCGATTTAAATGTTGCAGCCAATTAGGAGAAAAGAGAGAGAGAGAGAGAGAGAGAAGAGTTGATTTGCCTCGCAGCAGCAGTAGTGTTGCTGGCGCTCGACGCAGCAGCTGATTTACGGCCTCGCGCGAGGCTGCATATTTCGCGCGCACCGTGTACAGAGAGTGCAGCAGTACTAGTACTACTACTACTGCTATCCGCGCGACGTTTGACCTCTCTGAGCTGAGAAAATCGGTATACTGCTACGTTGCTGCTGCTGCTGCTGCTGTCGAGCTACCGTGTGTCAATTGCGCAACGGCTAATGGAAAGCCCCATTTTTGAGCAGGGGGTATTGATTCTCTCTCTTACTTTAACTCCATCCACAACGCGTGTATGTGTGTATGTGTTAACGGTTATCGCGCGGGTATTGTTTTGTCATTCGTTCACGAGCTTTGTTGGAGCCCCCCCAATATATATACACGTAAAGCGAGAGATATGGGTATTACATAGCTCTGTGGCGCGCGCACAGCTATATATATATATATATATATATATATATATACGAGTGAGAAACGGTAAATTTTTGCGCGCGCGCGAGCCTCGAAATATATAAGCTTATGGGTCGTGAGATCGCGTCGGGCAGTCGTTGCACTCGATATCGATCGACCCCCCCCCCCCTCCACCTCTACATAAATACGTCATAATTATAGTAAAAGTGATTTGTGATTCTATTAACCGACACTCGATCACACACGCGCGCGCGCGCGAGAGAGAGAGAGCTCGCGATGATCGCGCGGGGGCCCTCTTTAACTCCTCGCGGGGCTAGCTCGCGATACGACGATCGATGCGCCGCAGCTCTCTCGCGTTTTATCGATAATAATATAAATACTATATAGTAACGAGCCGCCGCCGCCGCGGTGCATTTGAATGCGTGGAAAATTGATTTCAACAGCTCTCGCGCGGGACGTTGCATTATCATCGTTATTATTATATAGGCACCGAGCTGCGTGTCTTTGGTAATTCATCGTTTGTAATATATACGCTATATATATGTATAGACGATCATCGTCGTCGTCGTCGTCGTCGTCGTCGGTCGGGGCAAAACACGAAATGTATACAACTATACAGCAACAACAACTACAACAACACACTTTCACCAATTAATCACACACACCGAATCTCCGCTATGCTACGTGTGCCCGTGTGCCCGTGTGCGTGTATACACACTATCGAATTATGCATATAAATACATTGATAGGTGATGCTGCTTCTGCTGTCGTTGCTGCTACTCGGAGTCGAGCTCATAATGTATATAATTACCGATGTCAAGCGACGACGACGACGACGCACAATCGACGATTCGGCAATGTTAACTGTCGCCGAGATAGAGCGGCCTCTAATTGCCATATCTTTATATACTTGAATGTATACACGCATAGCAGCAGCAGCAGCAGCAGCAGCAGTAGGACCGAGATTAGCTCTCGAGCGCCACAAGTGAAAACACAACGACTCCTCGCATCGTAGTCGTCGTCGGGAAGAGACTCGACTTTTTCCTTCATAGATCGTATCGCGAAACTGCTGGTGCGCGTTCGCGTGTGTGTGTGTGTGTGTGGGATTATTCGTACCTATGTATACACACACAGTATGTTAAACGATCGCTCATCGTCGCCGCCGTCGCGAAGCGAATTATTATAAGCCTATACACACACACACATAGAGGCTCGCGCGCAAAGATCGCGATAAAAGCGCGAATCCGCGCAGCTATACGGCGACGACGAAAAATGCGCGCAAAATTTTTACCTTATGATATACTCGACGCGACGACGATGGGTTACGAATCGTAACGTCGTCGAAACGTACCCTTTTCACTTTCTTTCGTGTTCGTGTGCATCTTACACGGATAATGCGTGTATATTAATATTTGACTAAAATGTTGACGGTTTAAAAGTTTTATTTACAATATTGTTACGTTTTCCCACGGAAATCGCCATAACTCAGCTATAGTACGTGAGTTTAGAGTTATATAATTGTTTTCACTTTGCCACTTGCAGATTTACAGATAAAAGTATACTAGCCATCTAGTGTTGAATCTTCAATTATGATTAAATAACTCATGGATTTTTTGGAACAATTTCAATCAAAGTGTTGCTCGTTCATTTTTACATTAATAGCAATACTGATTGCATTTCTCAGCATTTTTGTGTGCCGTTGACATTAAATAAAATAAAATCAGTATCCGATACATTAATTTTCAGCGAAGATTTCATTTAAAGGTGTCTCGAAATAATTGCGCCCCTTCTAGCCGAGAGTAAATTTGAAATGAGAGAACGAGAAGTAATTTTTGGGACCTGGAAAATGGACGTACTCCGTTAATGTATATTATCCTCTACAGACTCATTAACTCATTATCGTCGTCTACGTTCGCGAAAAATAAATATTTGTTGCCTGCGAGTACGCGCAGGCAACAAATAGAGCCGCGATCCGCCGAGAAATTTTTACGTGAAAGTTGTTGTTATTTTTTTTTTTTTTTTTCACGAGAGAGGCCCCACACGCGCACAGCCTATATACACAGCTCGCGCATGAACGATGACGACAGATACCGATCGCGAATCAATCAAACTTTATGGCCCAGGCGCGCGCGCGCGCGCGTGCCTCTGCCTGACCCAGGATTATAATGCCTTAAAAATTGATCGCGAGGTGAAGACGCATCTGCGCGCGTTTATTATATCTTATCGACGAGCATGGGCCTCGCGCGGTGCCGCCAAATTAAGATGGGACACATCGACGCCCGGTGTATTTATGTATGCGGTTTTTAAACCGATTGTTATATACGATATAGTTTCGTCGCGCGCGGGGGCAGTTGTGCTCGAGCTATACGGTACACACTTGGCCGATAAATCATCCTTTTTTCTCCCCCTTTGCATACACATCCTTTCTCTCTCTCTCTCTCTCTCTTTTATTCCGCTCTTTCTCTCGATTACTTTCACTGCCACTACGCTCCGTAGTATATATAGTGACTCTTTCAATTTTTCTCCTTTCGTTCGTTACCTCCTCCTGACACATTTCACGCCGCTTTGTTCGCGCGCGAGGCCCTTTAATAGCATACGTATCGTGTATATATATGTATTTCGACAACGAGCTGTTTAAAGGCCTTGTTTTCTTCCTCGTCTTCTTCTTTCTCTCTACCGCGCGATGACGTAAATATGTTTCGAGCTTCTCCTTTAATAATATATATATAAGATGCTGCTGCGTGCACCATCGCCGCCAGCAGCAGCAGCAGCAGCAGCAGCACACGTCGCTTCTGGGATATTGTTAACACTTTCGTACATTAACCGATGCTGGAATGGAATGCCCGAATATATAAATATAATTAAATGTGCGCGCGGAGCTTTGGGCAGGGGGCACACACGAGCGTTATAAGCTCGTTAAATTCGATATATATTTTTCGCCCGAGAGAGAAACGAAATGTAATTAATAAACCTTTAAACGATTTTAATGTAGACTATAACGCGTATAATACGGCGCATCGTCGTCGTCGTCGTCTTACAGCACGCATACAAGTGTCTTTTTCGAGGTCAGCCTGGCTGCTGCTGCCGCTTCTGCTGTTTTAAAGTGTGTGTGTGTGCATGTGTACTTTCGTTGTCGCGCATAAAAAGTGTTACACGCGGCGGAGATTTAATATATATATATATATATTTTTTTTCGAGCGCATCTCAGCCGCGCACTTTTTTTTTTATACGATATTATATTAATTGATACTCGATCGCCGGGGCTCGCGCGCGTGCCTTTATCTGCTCATCTTCTTTTCTTACTTTATGTACTGCGTATGTATGCCTACTCGATGATCGTCGCTCGTTTCGCGTCGACGTGCGTTCTCATATTCTCAGCAGCAGCAGCATCTCTTCTTGTCCAAAGTGCCAATCAAACGAATTCGAGTGCGCGGAAAGAGGAGTATTATAACGATCCACGAAAGAAAAAAAAAAAAAAAAAAAAAAAACGACGCGTTTAACGCGTGCGACTTACGGTAAAACGCGCGAGAGATATCGCAGTATTCGGTGTACATAATGTGTATCGGCCTGTTACTGCTGCCGCTGCTGACACATTCACGCACACGACAAAAGCTCATCTCGCGTCGAGTGACGGTAATTGAACTCCTCGACGCGATTAAGGATCGTTATACATATGGTTTTCATGCGTTTAAGGATATCTGCCTGAATTTCACCCTCGTACCCGATTTCTATACATTATCCGCACGCGTGCGAACTACATTATATACACGAATCACAATCGCGTACGATTGACGTCGATTCTCTCGTCGGCTCTCATTGTCGTTATTACTATTATTCTCGACGTCGAAAGAAGACGTAATTCATGCGCGTACAGCGACCAATTAAGACTATAATATATAATACCGACTGTGGCGTTGCACTATCGTGTGTGTGTGTGTGTCTGTGCTGAGCTCAGCAAGAAACAACAATAAATGTCCCTCTCGCTCTTCTTTTTTTTTTTGTTCAAGCTCTTACGTACTCCTGCCTATCATGTGTGTGTGTGTGCCTGTATAGGTATATACGCGTCGTGTACGCTGTCGCTCGAAAAGTGACGACGTAGCAGCTGTGCAGCTCTGTCTTTCTTTCTCTGGGCTATTGTGTCACACATATCACACACACACACACACATGTGCGGCGCATAATTCATATATATTATATACTTACGCGCACAGAGAGACACTCCAAGCGCAAACACAGAGAACACGCGAGAAAGAGCCTATGAGCCTCGTCGTAGTCTCGTGTGTGTGTTGCGCTTAGAAATAAGAATTAAAAATTATCGCTTCATATTGTTCTGTCTCTCGCCGTTATTGAATAATTGCACGAAACTGCAGCGAGCAAGGCAGATTTTGAGTCTCGCGCGCGCGCTAGTGCAGTCTGTGTGTACATAGTTGTATACGGTAAAAACGGGCATCGAAAATTTATGTGTCTAATTCTCGGTAATATTCCGTTTGATTCATCAAGCAGCTCCTTCTTCTTCTTCTGGTTTTTTTTTGTTGTTGTTGTCAAACCGTCGAGAGAGAGAGAGACATATATAATATATATACTACGCTAAAGAACAATTATCCCACATACACGCATTAAGTCACAGTCGCGCGGCGGCAAACAAACATTTATACCGCGGCTCGAAGCGGCGGCGGCGTCTTGAGCAAAAAAAAAACGCTCGAAGAAGAGGTACGAACAGCATACACGTACGAATTGCTCCTCTGCTTCGTTCGTCGTCGTCGTCGTCGTCCTCGTCCTCGTCCTCGTGTGTATATGTGTATAGCAGTCCGCAGGCAGGCAGCAAGAGCACATTTATCACTGTATGCGCGCGCGGCGCGGATCGTATAATAATATATACGCGACAGAAAAGAGATCGAGAGCTGCAGCGCGGTGGACTTCTGGCAATCGAGAAAACCGGAAGGAATGTGCCACGTGTGCGTATAGGTATATATATATACGATACATATAATATGGTACCTAAGCAAAAAACAATCGCTGCTGCTGCTGCTGCTCGCGAGGTCTCTCTCTCTCTCTCTCTCTCTCTGTATGTGTATGTGTAACATCACATTGCCGCTCGAGAGTCGTTATCGTCTCTCTCCTTTTTCGCGAGCTCTGCCGATGTCTGCGGCCGCTGCTGCTGCGCGCATCTCTCGTGCCGCGAGAGGAGAAAGAAATAAGCTTTTATATATATATATATATATATATACCGTATATGCACTGTATGGGGCGCACACCGCATATACACACTAACTCTGTTACTTTTGCTGCAATGTGGTAAACACACACACACACACCTTTGTGATGCGCGTTCGTGTGCTGTTATCCTACGCTAAACGTGCATGTGTGTGATTATTGAACTTGGCCGCCCGTGGCGCAGCTTTTTTCTCTCTCGCTGCTGCAGCAGCAGCAGCACGACTCGCGCACACTTATAATACACACACACACACACACACACACACACACCCAACGTTGCTTCTGCAGCTTCTATGTGTGTGCTTTGAGGCGCACTGCATGGTCAAGCCAAATCCGTTGCCTCGTCGCGTCGTCGTGTCTTATACTATATAGCTTATAGGCTACAGCTCGGCAACGGCGGCGGTGGCGGTGGCCACTTACGGTGTGATATTAGAGATCCTTTTTTTGCTTGAATTAGAGGAGAGAGAGAGAGAGAGAGCCGATCTGCACGCACAGCAGCTATATATAATAGTCTCGGTTGCCGCTGCTGCTGCTCGATGCTATTTCATGCTGATTGAAAATGCGGCTGAAGAATTTCTTATATACGGTAGCAGTTATGGCGCAGCAGCTATATATGTAGCAGGTGTCTAGCTAATGGCGTATCGATTAGTTTTTTTTTTCTTTTCTTATTTTTTGTTTACTAGGCGACGAGTTTGCGAATATATATATATACGTACAGGAATAAAAATACTGAAAAAGACGACGAACGATAATCCGAGACATTTGTTATCTGTCGGCGCGCTCGAGTGGTCGTCTATTCGTTTTCAAGGCAGTGCATACAACGAAACAAAATATCAACGCGTCACTCTCTGCCACTACAGCATATATAGCTCAAGTTCGCTGCGCGTGTATACAGGGAAGCAGGGATATTCCACACACTTGTCGAAAGTATCGCTCTTGCGCGTGAAAAAGTTCTGGCCACTTCGCTCGGTCAATTCAAACTCCTGCCGCGAGTGTATCTTTATTTATTCTTGGCGCCGAATCAACGACTTATACATCGAAAAATATGAAATTTTCGTACGCAACCTCATCATTTCTCTATCAAAATTGAATATTATCGATCCTTTCGCAAACGAGTTTCATTCATGCCTGCGCGCTCGTAATACAGAAGAACAATCCATCTTTATCCATTTATACCTCGTCGAGCCTGCATATACGCACATACTCGCATCGGATACAAGCTGCATCGCGCGGTGCAGGGTAGACACAGACCCACCTCGTATCATCACAATATTATACCTACACGCGAAAAATTCCAACGCAAATTTCCTTCCTTCTCTCTCTCTCTCTCTCTCTCTCTCGTTCTCTCATTTACGAGCGGAAACATTATTAACATGTTCTCTCTCTCTCTCTCCCTCTTACTCGCGGCTTGACTCCGCGTTTTTTTCCTCTCTTTTATATATTCCGCTTCCACACACACGCGCGGTGGCGGCGCTTCCTTTTCGTTTTTTTTTTTTTTTTTTTTTTTTTACATATTCACTCTCGCTTGTGCTGCTGTGTGTGCTGTGCTGTGCGCGCGAACGTGCCCCATTATATTTCGGAGCTGGCAGCAATTGAAATTTCTACTCCCGGTCTATTACTAATAAATTTCAATTTATCCATATAGAGTGGGCAAAAGTAATATCGTGCATCCTCGTGAAAGCTATGTGTATATGTATATAGGTACGTCGTGGTTGTGTCCGAGTCACGAGTATGTGTGTGTGTGTACTCTCTTTGCATTCACACGTATATCGCACACACACACACAGACATTCGCTCGGTCGAGAGTGCAGTATTATGCACATATAGGTACGTCGCAAGCTGCATCATCATCGTCATCACTTTTTTTTCGTTGCTGTTGTGGTGCTGGTCGTTGTTGTTGTTGATACACACACACACACATGCACACACATACACATGCACACACATACACATGGGGCAGCAGCGAGTCCAAAAGTCCTATTGTCCTCGGTCCGACTATATCGTATACATACTATACAGCGTCTCTGCGTTATAAGCTCAACGAACGAGTGTTCGTGTATAGGTACTACTATACGCGTTTTACTCGTGGGAAGGTTCTCATACACACACACAGACAGACAGACAGATATATATGTACAGTACAGAGTCTGCTGATCGCGCGCACTTATACAGCGCCTCGTGGCCTATAAGGTGCAAACTGCAGCAGTATACAGCAGTAGCTCTCCTAATATATATATATATACGCGCAGCTACTTATACACACGAGCTGCGCGCGGAGAGGAAATGGACTTTAACGGAGCTCTCCGATGCGAAGTAAAAGGAAAAATATTTAAGCGAATGCGACGTTGGTGGCGGTAAAGCAGTAGCAGCAGCAGAAATGCGATCGATTAATCGCTTTGTGTGCTGTGCTGTGCTGTGCTGTGTGTGTGTACACTCGATCGACGCGAATATTTATTCGTACTTACGTGTGTATACGGGGGGTTTATTTCGTCGGTGTACACAAAGTAACATTCGCGAGAGGCATTACTTTTCCTTCGCGCGCATACGTATATATATATATACAGCCTCCGAGTTATAGGTCCGCGACCCAATTTGTCGAGCGCGCAGGAGGGCAATCGCGAGAGCGAGTCAAGCTCGCCGCCGCCGCCGCCGCTCGACTTGCATATTTTATCATGTATGTAATGCATCTCGCGGCCGAGCGCCTTCGAACAAATGTATACCTACACACACACGCACACATGGACGCAGAGATTAGCTGTCGGATGGGGGTGGAGGAGGGGGTCTCTCTCGCTCTCTCTCTCACTCGCGTATAACGACGTCGTGAGCGCGACTCGCGCTTGTATATATATAAACAGAATATTTTCCACCGTATTCTCAGACTCGCAAGCGGCGCAATTGCAAAGTTTGATATTTTTCGTCGCGCGTATTATTCCATATACTCGTCGATTATATCTAATACGACGACGACGATGCCCGAGAGCGATACTTTGTCCCCGTACGTATATATATATATACGATATTTCACACGATTCGCGTGGCTTTATACGCAGGCGCGAAATATCGGCAATAGCCGAGCGCGTGTCTATACAACGTTTATAAGCCATACGAGCCGCGAGTTTAATAGATATTTTGCAGTGCTCAATAAAGCGCGCCAAATCCTCGCTGATCGTTGCGTATACGTATACGAATATCGACGCTTATCTCTAATCAGCGTTACAACGACACTGCCTCGTTCTCTCTCAAGAGTCTTGCTTATGATACAGGGTCTACGTTACCAAAGGCAATATCATGCGCGCGGGTAAACTCGCGGAATCGAGCATTGCGATTCGTGTTCCCCCCAAAAAAAAAAGTATGCAACACCCAAAAAGTCTTGGCAAATATATGCGAAATAAAAAAAAAAAAAGGAGACAAAGAAAACAAATACCCCCCCAACAGCAGTGGCAGCAGTAGCGTATAGAGGTTTCGTAGTATAGGACACAACGAAATATCAAAGTCCCATGCACAAAGCCGCAAGGTACGGCAGCAGCAGCAGCAGCAGCAGCAGCAGCACCTCGACGTTCATATATATAAGTATTGTTGTATAGCCGCGCGCGCGCGACTACGACGCGGCGTCACGGGCGCGAGTCGCTTTCTCACGCGCGTGCATGTGCCCGAGCGAATAAATATATGCTGCAGTGTGCATAGTGCATAGTGCCGCGCGCGCGGCACAGACACTCAGCTGCACTCGTGTATCTGTGTGCGTGTGCGTGTGTGTGTCTATGTAGAGGGACGCTCGTGTGTTATACAGAGAGGAGAGGTTCCCCCCGCGGCATCGTGTGCTCCTACATATTTATGGGCGATGCGCAGAGAGGCACAGCGGCAGCAGCAACAGCACAACACACACACACATAATACATATAGGAGCGACTGCGCGGGGCAATAGTTTAGCGAGTTTAAAACGCTGTATTATATAGATCCCGTTGCCCTAGTGACCGGTACCCTACGCTCGCACATGCACACACACACATACATACATACATACACAGGCTCCATATAACGTCGCCACTACGTCCTCTCTTCCTCGTCGTCGTTGTCGTTGTCGTAGTCGGAGTCTGTTGTCTGCTGCATGCGCATATCTACATACTGCGCGTTCGGTCCCAGGCTAATTAATTACAATATGGCAAACTAATCGTGCGGCGCTAATTCGAGGCCTCGAACCTTCCCTCTCCACCCCGCCACCACCACCCCCGCATGCGTTCCTGTATACGATCGTACATGCCTATATACGCGTACGCTCGTGTCGCGCGGCTGATTACTTAATTGAGGTACTCGACGTGCAATGTGCTGCCGATCGATGGATCGGCAATATTCCGCATGTGCAACTGTACCACGTACCGTATATATACTGCAGCCCAGCAGACCGAATGCGCGCAGTGTACGAGTGTGTACGTGTGCGCATGGCTCTATAATTGAAACGGAGACGCGTGAGCGAGTTGATACAACTATATTGTTATATATGTCATTATTATACTAAGGACACTGCAAATGAATCTGCGACATTACGAGCGTAAGCTCGGGTACACACACACATATACGCATCTCGCGAGTGAATGGCGTTCGCGAATTTTTTCCTTTTTTTTTCTTCGCATATATACGTATTCGGATGCACCTCTGCATCGGGGGATCCTCCGTGCGCGAGAAACGAGCTCGCATTCTGGCGGATAACCGATTTCTCGCATTAACTATATAATAATGTACACACAACGAGCTGCTCTCTCTCTCTCTCTCTCTCTCTCGCAATTAATTCGATTTTTATACAAATTTTTTATCGAATCGTACGGAATTTCTTCTCGTCCCGTTACCGAATTCTCCGCGCTTAACATTATGTTATATTCCTTTAAAAAAAAAAAAAAAAAAGAAAGATACAAAAATGTGTATATAATACCCCGAAAAAAGCAGCGGCAGCCGATAAAAATGTGTTAATTTGTCATACGAAACTCTCCTGCCTCCTCGTTATACAAGATCGTATAATCCATTCGCAACAGTTCTCGCAGTGCAGCAGCCTCTGATAAAGTAGACCGAACCGCAAACGGCCCTCTCTCTCTCTCTCTCTCTCGACGTAGCCGAGCTTAGCCGCTGCAGCAGCAGAAATTGAGCAACATTAATATAATGTCTTGTTGTGTGTATGTGTGTTGTTGTTGTTGTTGTTGTGCCCACGCACGATCGTGATCTCGGCCCCGCGATATCATCGTTATTATTGTTATTATTAACGCTGCGAGGAAGAGGAGGAGGACGATGATGATGATGACGACCACATTTCACGAAACCATATGCGCGTATTATATATAAACCAACATACTTAGGGGCTTTTCGCGCGTGTCCTCGTAATATATATTTCGAATAAGGAGCAGAAAAACCCAACGCGGATCGCCCCCATTGTAACGATGCCATTATGTACCGAGCTCGACTCGTGACACTTTGCTCCCATTCATGAGATACCCCCGTATATAGTATATCATACGCTACGAGACATATATGCACAAATACGATCGTTTATCGTTGAAAAATAAAAAAGAAAGAAAATGAAGAGAAAAAAAAATGATGCACTCGATAATTAATGTCTTTGTTTGTTTGTTTCAGCCGAAAGAACTCGATCGTTCTCAGGACTCAGCTATCTGTGCGCGTTCACACTATCATAGGTGAGTACACTTATGGAGCAGCAGCAGAATTGGATTTCGCTCCTCCCTCCCCTCCCTCGTGTACTCCATTTATACCCGCGCGACGACGGCTGCAGCCCACTTTTGCGATTACATTTTTTTTTAGTGCACTGCTACGACTACGACTACGACGACGACGACGACGACGACACGAGCTTTTTCGCGCGCTTATCGGGGCGCGTGATCTTTAATATGTATATGTGTATGTGTGCAAATGCGCGAGGATGGGAAAAGGATCAAGAAGGCGCGAGCAGCAGTAGCAACGAGAAACGGGTCACAAGTGCATATAGTGCGTAATTGGATGAAAATTTTTACCCTACTGGCCCCCGTACACACGCTATGTATACATTATACAATATCGCGTACGTGTCTTATACTACTGTGTGTGTGTGCGCGTGTGTGAGAGCATAAATCTAGATTTCGTGTTTACACTTTGTTTCACGCACTCGTGCGTGTATGCGCGCACCTATATATTAGGCATTTGTTCTCTATACCCACCTTTTGTTTGGCTAAACAAGGCCAAATGACTCGTGATATATGTGTACGCGGTTGCATACATCGCACCTTAAACTGCATCACGTGCGAGTGCGTGAGCACATGTGCGCATTTAGAGTCGCGTAAATATATAATAATAACGTAAAAAATTCATCCTCCGATATGGAGCTCTCTCTCTCTCTCTCTCTCTGGCCGTATAAATTACCGGGCAAAAAACTACCGCTAACCCGCGTACATATATATAGCACCCGCGTATTATGAGGCTAGATAAAAAAAAGGCGCCTCGCTGCTGCTACTGCTGGCTCCTTTGGACTTTTTGTAGATGTGTGTGTGCGTTATACGAGGTGAGAGAGAGCTTTTATCAGCCGTTTCCGGCAATTTCGTCCGCTCGCGCAATGTACCCCGCGTCTAACTAAATTTACAGCCTCTTCGTCTGTGTGGACGCGAAAAATATATATTTCGATCGCTGGATTAACTATCGCACGCGAGTATGTTAGCTTCCTTCCGGATACTTTTTTCAGCGGTAGAAATTGGGATGAAACAAAAAAAAAAAATAAATAAAAAGAGAAAAGATGTTAAAATCACCGTCGATCCGGAATTCAGACGATACACGTGAGGATATACAAGTTCGTTCAATAGTGTGGTCCAGTCGACAGGTGTCACCGTCAAATCAAAAAAAAAAAAAATCAAGCGAGTGTTATTTCCGTCAAAAATATACGTACGCGTACGAAAGTCAAATATTTGCCCGTGCATTTGCTTCCTCGAAAAGTGTAACCGACTCCTTGTCAAGTGAGATTTTTGTGCCCGGTACATGTTTTTATTTTTAACGTAAACCTGGGATAGAAATGCTTGACATCGATAACGGCTTCATGATAAAAAAATGATCATCGAAAAAGCTTTAAAATACATTAATGTTGTTCGACTCGTTTTTACACATTTTTTTACATTCATTGAGTACATTTTAAACGACTTAAAAGTAACAATTTAATTGTTTCCAAAAATTAAGGCCAGTTCGTAACACCACTTCAAATACGATAATACCACTTTCAGTTTCCACCACTAGATGGCGAGTACCTTTGTGTCTGTAAATCTGCAAGTGACAAAGTCAAAATAATGGTATTATTCAAACAAGGTTTTTATCCAGGTTTAGAATCGCCTTATTTCTCTTTTTTTACTACATTCAAATTAAAAAATTTAATTTGGTCGACGACTGTATTTTCCGGTTCCAATGGCCCCTAAATACCCGAGAAACTTTTTCGTTGGCCAAAAATAAGCCGTTAGATGTGAAACATTTCTCCTATGAAAGTTGAGAAAAAGGACAACAGAGCCGAAGAATTTCAGAAGAATATCTTTCGTTGAAGCTCGCATCGCGGATGAAATACACACGAACCGCATGAACGTCCGCGTAATTCGCGCAACACAGCGATTCGTTTTTTCGATCAAAGCGATGTTTGCAAAAACATCCGCGTCACACGAGGTATATATATACGGAAAAACAATCCTTATCAAAAAGCCAGAGGCATGCACGCACACACGCGCGCGATCGGCCTCGGCGCGAGCTTTTTTTTTTCCTATATAAAACTCGAACGTGCTCGTATACATACAGCGAAGAAAAAGAGTCTGCAGCGCACTTAAAAATTTCGCGCGTTCACGTGTATATTATAAAACGTATCAATAATCCCAGAGTGGCTATCACGCGTATCATTGAATTTTCTTTCCAATTGGCTGTATTGGCTCTTCTATATTACGGACTCGAGCTGGCAAAGCGCTATACACAACTATATAAACGTAAATACTGTTATAGCGATACTACAATACGATTCGAGTGCGTTGTTATAAACACACGCGTCGCTTTCATTCAATTGAACTTGTATAGGTATATGGTATATATACCTATCAAACTCTCTGCCTATACTCCGATGCGTAAACGTTTGAATTTAACACCGACGCGTCTCATCGAGGAAGTGAAAAAGCAGTTACGTACGATATACTGTACGTATGTGTATGTAGGCACGGTGGCTTTTACGATGCGCGCGGCTAAGCGAGGATATTTCGGCCTGCGCCGCGCGTATACTATACGTATATGATACGACCGCAGACACGTGCTAATTGACTCGAAATTTCGTGCACATGCGCGTGCGTAAGACCGTAGAGAGAGAGAGAGGAGAACACGATCGGTACACAGGCCGCGTATATAAGCCACAGGATATACGTGCGTATACGCGAATTATTATACGTGCAAAATTGTCGCGGCCGATTATGACGTCTACCAGCTCGCTAGACGAACTTGCGGGCTCTTCTCTCTCTATGCTGTTTTATCGCGTCTGCGGTTGAATAGTACCACTATATATATATATACGATGTTGTATCAAGCTCTCGAGTTGAGTTGCCTTACGTAATATCTCGACTCTCTTTCCTACTCTTTTGACGT
>JAPMIB010000065.1:735000-986988 GCA_034770305.1 Trichogramma dendrolimi | reverse complement strand
TATATATTTGTGTCATATAATTTGCCCGATTCGCTTTTTCGAGGTTGCACTTTATTTACGGCTAATTGTACTTCGAAAATTTTTCACGTTTATTATACTTCCATTGCAAAATAAAGTCCACGTAGCTTTGGGGCGAAACGAACATCGGTGTTGGGTGAGACATTTTTCATGATCTAGCCAACAACGACGACGACTGCGACGCGTACATAACAATCAATTGAACTCTTGGCGCTCTCGGCACGAGGCACGCAGCGCAGCGCGGCAGCAGTCGTTTATTGAATAAACCAGCCGTGGCGAAAAGCTCGAGGGGATTTGGGTGAAAAAAAAAAGAAAAAAAAAAATTGGTATACACGTAGTGCGCCCCCCCGAAAGGCAACGGAACTACCTATACTGCGAAGGAACAAAGAAATCGTTAGGATTCGTGCCAAACGCCACCACCACTACCACCGCCC
Organism: Trichogramma dendrolimi; assembly: GCA_034770305.1. Classification (NCBI taxonomy): domain Eukaryota; kingdom Metazoa; phylum Arthropoda; class Insecta; order Hymenoptera; family Trichogrammatidae; genus Trichogramma; species Trichogramma dendrolimi. Next base: position 986,536 of record JAPMIB010000065.1, on the reverse strand, counting down.
TTACATAGTAGGTGTATAGACATAATTCGATGGAGCTGCTGGATTCCGCGCGCATGAACTGCGCGACGCGTTATCGTTGCAATATAGCACGTAGTACATAGTTACAGGCTGAAGTTTTGACTTTTTCCTCGACGTGCGTGACTATTGCCTACTGCTGCTGCTGCTGCTGCTCTTTTCTTATCGCGCGTAACTGCTGCTGCTGCTGCTGCAACAACCCGAACGCGAGGAATTGGTTCAAGGCCGTCGTTTTATGCTCTCGAGTTACATAAAACTCCGTACGCGGGCGGCTCTCAGGTATTTATTGTATACATATATATACCACGCTCGTGTGCGAGCGCGTGTGTTATTATCTGTATAACGACGGCGGCGCGTCTCGGCCACGAGAGAGAGAGAGAGAGAGAGAAAAAAAACATCGAGTCTCGCGCGGGCAGTCGTCAAATAATTGATTAGTGCCAGAGCAAGCGCGGAGTGTGTAGTCTCCTCCATTTTCGCGCTCACCGCGCGATATATATTTTTCCATCGACGCGACGACGACGACGATCGTCCTTGGGGGCTCTCTCTTAATCCTCTTTTACGGCCCGAAACTAATTCTCCCCTTTTGCAATGGAGAGAAAGATTTAATCGAAAGGTGATCTGCGGATTTCGAGCTGCTGCCCCGATGAGAAAGTCGCGCCTCGGCTTTTCTCGAGTTCTGTGCAGCAGCAGTAGTAGTTACGATGGATGGGATTTTTGTACCTTTGCCGCTTGTGTGTGAGAAAATTGAGAAATTTCTGCCCAGTGGTTTACGCGATTAGTCGTCCATATATATATATATACAACGTCGGAGATTGCAGCGCGAGTTTGAAATCGCAAATTCACAATGTAGCTACAAAGCCGCGCGCGCGCGCGAGGGGGTAGAAAAAAAAGAACCAAGATGACTAAGAATATAAGTTCCCTTTTTTCTTTGCAAGTGTATACTGACAGATGAACGAAGTAAAAAAAAAAGTAAGAAAAGGAGCAGTAGTAGTCAGATATCCGCGCTGAAAGTTCTTCCAGTCGTTCGCGTATTTGGAATCTCTCGCTCTCTCGGGGGAGGGTTAAATCGAGCTCAGCGTAGCATCACTAGCACCGCAGCAGTAGCAGTAAAGATCTCCCCGTTTTTACAGTCAGATTTGTCTGTCTATGTATAATAATGCGGAGAAAGCAGGATTTTACAAATTACGACTATTTTTTTTCTTATACGAGTGATGTGCATGGATAATTTTTTTTTTTTTTTTTTTGAACAACAATAATAACCGAGCGCATCTGCATTATCTCGTTATTCGTTGCAGGAGGACAAGGACCTAGTTCACGAGTTCGTGCAGAATGACGGGCTGGCGTGTCTCATCAAGGTTGGCAACGACGCCGACCAAAATTACCAAAATTACATACTTCGAGGTGAGTGTACACATCTAGCTTGTATAGTTATACACACAAAAGCACACATTCGTGCATATATGTACACGAGATAGCTAGGCTATACGCGCCTCCCACAATGCATAGCATTATACACACACTCTTCCTTTCTCGCGTCTATGCAAAACACGACGCAGCCGGCAATAGAGGCTATTTTATTTTCCTCGTAGATATATCTGAAGGATGCGCCCCCCGATCCCTCCTCCTTCTCCTATACTGTATATATATACATTAACAACCTGACCGGCCTACTTCTTAACTCGACGGCAATATCTCGGAGCTTACGTGTGCATACACGCGGCCGTGTATGCATCCGAGATGACCTTTACGGATTCTTGTTGTTTTTTTTTTTTTTTCGTTCTTTTGTTCGTGCGCGCTTTATGCATCCACGGAAAAATATTGTACATCACTCCTTCGCCCGAGTCTCGAGTGCGGCGTCTGTTTTTTTTTTTTTTTTTTTTTCTAGCTGATGATTTGTACTTTGCGGACGCATAAATGATCGTAGTATGCATCCTCTCGCGGTGTATACGACAGTAATGATACAATTCAGGGAAAAAGGCGCCTAGCGCGTGTTAGACGGGTTTTTCGCCGATTTATATAGTCGCGTCCGTAATTTCGAACTCGCGAAAGAAAGAAAAAATTTCCGTAGCTTACCTGTACGCGGTTCGCGCGATAAGTCACTCGAATATATGCAGCCGTGAGCGAGCAAGCGAGTGAATGAACGTGCGTATTATAGGGTACTGCACTCAAGGACGCGCGAGGCGGCGCCTTCGTTTCCAATTTCCATCGACTCCTCTCTCTCTCTCTCTCTTTCTCCACCGCGCGATATTATTATGCCAATTTTCGGATGTATATTATACGTTAAAAATTGCTGTTCTCGCGAGCCGCGCGATCGCGTGACGGACTATCCATTAAAGCAATATTTGTAATAATCGCGCGCGTGTGACCTTTGGCACTGCGGCCGGCGTCCGTGGACGACTCGATCGACGACGAGCCCTCGCGTATATATATTTATACGGCATCGCGGCAGCAGGATGACGAAGACGAAGAAGAAGAAGAAAAATAACCCCTTCCCACAATGTATATATGTATATAAATATATATCTCTGTACGCGTAGCGTCAAGTGCAGCGCAGGCGAGATTTCATCCAACGATAGCACCTCATTTCGCATAGCTTATTTCTTATAGGCCTCGCTCGCATGCCTCTACGTTTATATACCTGTATATGTGTGCGCGCGAGTGGGTGGGTATATATATACGATAGCATGCGGTGGACGCGGGACACGGACCTCCTCGTTAAAGGCCGGAAATTTCTTATAATCTTATCGATGATCTTACACTCGGAGAGACGGAGACGCGCTTAATGCTGTCGTCGCGTCTCCTCTTCGTTATCTCTCTCTCTCTCTCTCTCTCTGCCTCCCTCCCTCTCCCGCAGGACTCACAGCTGTATATATAAGCGCCCAGGCACGTAGGCGCATAGGCTTGTGCATCGCGCATAATAACTAATGAACGTCGATTGTCGCGCGTGAGCTCGCCTTAACTAGTGCATACATTATACGGCGTATGTGGTGTAGTAGTAGTAGTAGTATACCTGCGCGCAGACGATCCACCGTGCTGCTTTCTGTCAATTTGTTTGTTGCGGTGCTCTGCTGCTGCTGCTACTCCTTCGCACGCAATGGCGCTCGATGAATTTTCATGGACGAGCACGCGCGTGTATTTCTATCGCTTTGTAATGTAACAAAAAAAAATTGGGGTACATTGGATTTCGAAACGATGGATGCAATCCACTTCACGCCAAATCGTGGTAGTTCTCGTATACGCGAGTAATTTTTCCGCCAGCTTCTCGGCTGGAATCTGGATCAGGTCGTATAGAGCGACAGACGAGCTCCTGATAATCGGCATGGTCCCTTCTTTTGATCCTCGGCAACAGTTAAAACGAGGATTTCTGCAAATTCCATCTACAGCCAACAAAAAGGATCTTAAGTCTCATAGATTTTTTTTTTGTACTTTAATATGATAGAAATGATATACGACAGCTTGGGAATGAATCAAATTCATAGATCTTGAAAAAAAAAAATTATTCAACTAGTGACACATTTTACCATTGACGATAGGAATGTGTCCTTGTTTAATCCCACAAGCTGTACAAAGTACAACCATATTGTAATTGAATTATTAAATAAATGGAACTTTTCAAGAAGGCAAGGTTTAATATAAATTAAACAAATTGACTACATATTTTAACTCTCATGTCAGTTTATTTCACTGTTATATTCAGATTTTTGTGCAAAAGTTTTATTTGACAGATAATTTTTTGACATTCCACTGATGAAAATTGATAGTAATACTCAAGTCAAAGGATTAAAAATGTATTCTACGAAGTACAAAGGGGAGAATTGCACTAATATGCGGATGAACCCAGGATATATATCTCCCAGAATATATATCTATCATGCTCCTCCTCTGTAACAAATTAGTTTAATCATCTTTAAAATTGAGAAATTCACCGAGGCTTTCGCGCATGTTATCCGATGGCGAGTCATTCTTCGCACTGGAAAATGATGAGTCGATCTCGCTGCTCTCGTGTACTTCTGTTTGGTGCTTTGACAAATCTGATTGACTTCCCCATTTGCTATCGCCTTTCTCACATGCAAGCTTTTTATTTTTTTCATGTATTATCGTCCTTAGGTGCTTGGTCATATCGTTTTTTCTTCCGAATTTCTTTTTGCATATTTCGCATGAGAAATTTTTGATACCTTTATGGACGAACTTATTGTGCACACGCAAATTGTTTTTACTCTTAAACGTTTTCCCGCACTTATCGCATATTGGCCCTAGCGATTTTTGTTCAGATTTTTTCTCGCAATGATTGTGTGCGACATCTTTTTGGCCTTCATGGACTTCTTTCTGGTGTTTTAACAAATCGCTCTGATATTTGCATGTCACGTTGCAATCTTCGCATGCGTAAACTTGGCGATTTTCGTCCATGGTCTTTTGCTGCGAAAGCAGAACATATTTTTGTCGGGGTTCAATTTCGTCACATAAGTTATCTTCTCGACCTTCATGCACTGTTTTTTGACGCCTTTTTAAATTGCTTGGACCCCCAAATCTATTTTCGCCCTTATTGCTTGGGAAATCTTCGCGAACCCCATCGACTGGACGTTGGTGTCCGATCAATTTCGATTTTTTTCCACCATCGAGCGCTTTCTTTTTGGGCAAGAGTAAATTTGATTTCTCTTCGCGCTTATCACCTGCGATATCTTTGGGGCCGTCCTCACGTTCACGATCTTTTTGCACATCTTTAATTGTGTCTTCCTGCTTATTCATACTTGCTTGATTTTTCGTGAATACCTTCTGATGAATTTCCGAAACTTATTTTCCGTCGACGGAAGATGAAAATTGAACAAATAAAATATACGTAAGATAATTACGTAGAGTGTGATCTACGAAAGCGATATCGGAACTAATTTAAATATCAATTAAAATTTTCGGTAATTGGGCGAGTACGTTACAATTGCTCGTTACTATTGTTTACATTCAGACACAGATTTCTCTATTTACATATTGCTCAGTCATCTTTCAATGGCCCTACATCGTTCATAAACAAATTTTAATTCTCCTCTTCCAAGAGCTTAAATATGGCTTTTAGCGTTGATAAAATATTTATTCTCTTATAACTTGTCGTATTTTGACGTGTACATTGAATTGTACATAATTTTTCCAAATTCGGCTCCATATCAATAAGAAAAATCGAAACTATTTTTTTTTTATGATCATTAAATGGCCATTTTTTATGAGAAAAAACGTTACACCAATGGTGATAAAAATGTTGCATTTCTACCAAGGTATGTTGAGCGTGTTATTAGGGTTGTTTCAATTTCTTTATACCTAGTAGCCAGTAGTAGACTAATTTCGTTATATTTTAGTAGCCCGAAAATGAAATTTCCCGTTTGGCGTCGTGTCCGAACAATATAGTTACTTTTGGTACTGCTGTTATGAAAAAGATGCACATGTATTTTTCAATGTTATTCATTTTCATTGTTCTTCGATTATGTATAGAGTATCCAAAAACTCGAGTACTCGCGACTCGTCTCGATCGATCCGAGATTTTCTCACATACGGCGCGCGCGAGAGAGAGAGAGAGAGAGAGAGAGGATTGATATCCAATGATCGCCGATCCGCCGAGCACGAAAGAAGGCCGGGTCGCGTGGTGTGCAGGCGCACTCGCTCTCCGCGGTTCATTACGAGGTTTCTTTTTCTCTCTTTCACTCGCTGGAAATCAATATTCATACTTTCAGCAATTAGCCGTATGAATTTCGTATTCCATTGCCGCTGCCTGCCTGCATGAAAGAAAAATAAAAAGACCAACGAGAGCGGATTTTCTCTCTCTCTCTCTCTCTCTCTCTCTTTCTCTGCTCTTCAAACACGCGAGATTCTCTTTCAAGGAAGAAGAGTTATAGGATAGCATTGAAATCAAAAATTCAAATAGCCTCATCCTTTTCCTCTCCCCCCCCCCCGGCCTTTTTTTCATTAAAGCAGCTGCCGAGTAGTAGTAGTACACCGCGAGCGGAGCTACTACAGCGGGATAAAAAGCTCGGCTGGATTGCTTTCGACTCATCGGCTTCGCAATTAGTTTCCTTGACTGAGACACATGCACACACAGCCAACCGCAGGCTGCAGCAGCCAGAGCCTGGCTATAGCTAGCTTATGGGATATCGCGTATGACTTTTTTTTTTGTTCGATCGGCGCAGCCTCCAGTGGCTCTCTGCGTTATGTTATATATGTATATCGACGATCGGCAAAAGAGAGAGAAGAGAGAGAGAGAGAGAGAGAGAAAAACGGAAGAGAACTTAATCGTGCGTTACTCGCCTATAGAGAGAATTAAGATCGAGCCCCGAGACTAGCCAAGCGATTAACCGGAAATTTCCAGTCGATTTAAGCCCCTACTCACAAACGCACACACACACACGTACCACGTTTAAAGGGCGCCTTTTTTCCTTCTCTCGTATTCTCTCACACACATATTTATTATGCGATACCTCCTTCACGCATTGTACTTTATTATTGCATCATTATTGTTTGCTCAGCCCTGGGACAGGTGATGCTGTACGTCGACGGCATGAACGGCGTGATGGAGCACGCCCAGACGGTCCAGTGGCTCTACACCCTCATCGCGTCGCGCTTCCGTCTCGTCGTCAAGACGGCCCTCAAGCTCCTCCTCGTCTTCGTCGAGTACGTCGAGACCAACTCGCTCCTGCTCGTGCGGGCCATACGCTCGGTGGACCAGTCCCGCGGCATGATACCCTGGACCAACGTGATGAAGCTGCTGACGGACTACGACGCCGCCGACACGGAGCTGCTGATCTACGCCATGACCCTCATCAACAAGTGTCTCAATGGGATACCCGATCAGGACACGTACTACGACCAGGTGGACTGTCTGGAGGAGCAGGGCATCGAGGCGATCATACAGCGCTACATGGGCAAGCAGGGCACGGATCTGGACCTGCTGAGGCAGTTCCAGATCTACGAGGCGGTGCTGTACCACGAGGACGGCAACGATCGAGACTCGCCCATCAGACAGCTCGACGACAACATCAGGTGGGTTTTGAATTTTTAATAATAATAATTAATGCTGCTGCTGCTGCTGCTGCTGCGTACGATATATCTCACTCGCACTCTTTGTTTGACACGCAGGAAAACGCTACGCAATCGCAAATCCCTGGTGGACTCGCACGAGCGTCGCAAGTCGCGCCGACACTCCACGGGCACGTCGCCGCTCTCGGCGATGCTGCTGCTGAGCAACGGCTGCTCGGCCGCCGGCTCGAGTCCGAGACAGCTGCAGCAGGCCAACGGCGGCTTGGTCAGCGGCAACAATGGCCAGCTGCCGCCCGTCGTCGTCGTCGACAACAACAACAGAAACGGCCACCACCACCACCACCTACACCACAACCACAACCATCAGCAGCATCAGCATCAGCAGCATCACCAAGACAACGACGACGACGGCGAGTCGAGCAGCTCGCAGAGCAGCCAAGGCATCGGCGACGTTTCCACCATCAACGGCGGTGGCACGTACAAGGACAAAAATGCTCGTGAGTATACCACTACTACTACTTGCAATTATCGTCTGGGCGAAAAATGACGCATAAATTAGCTCGCGCGCGAACGCCCACTATGTATTAAAATACGCACGCGGAGAAGAGAGATATATAGCTCGCAGAGCTCGACGTTTTCACGATCTCAAGGACGCGCGATGATTAGTCGTCCTCGTCGTCCTCGTCGTCTACGCGAGAAAACGATAAAACCGAAAAACGTAAATATACGCGCGCGTTGCAATTTCAGAGTCGTTTCGCGAAAACGAAAGGATCTTCTTCTTCTTCTTCCTTCGCGAGGAACGAGTAAGAGAGAGAGAGAGAGAGAGAGAGAGAAAGAGACAAAGACTTGCCCTATTCATTTGTAGTAAATCAAACTTGGCTCGCGCGCGCGCGCGCGGGCACACAAGTGAAAAAGCAAAAAAAGGACTGCACTGCTACGCGAGTTATATACGTGCCGGGGAGAGATAGACGTCGCCGTCTATTACAGATATATAAAATATATTTTAATACGTATAGAGTAAGAGAGCGAGGTGAGAGCTGCGTAAAGCATCGTATACGTGTATCACAATATAGCGCATACGATTTATACTTTTTCTCTCTGTGTCTGTGTGCCTGTACCCGCAGTGGACGTGGGAGTGACGCCGGCCTTGAGGCGTCGACGCGAACGAGCCGAGAGACAGAGGAGCTTCATCAGGGAGCAGCAGGAGGCAACCGCCAACATGAGGGCATCGACCAACGGACACGCCGACGATGAGAGTCAGTATATAGCACATACGTGCCGTATCGTACTCATTTACTTTTATATTTGATTCAACGCATTTTCGTTTTTTTTTTTTTTCGTTCTACACAGGTACGTTCAACGGTGGCGTGCGCTACACGAACGGGACGACGATCGAGTCGTCGAACAAATTGTCCGGGCGACAGGTCGTGGTGACGGGCCACACCAACAAGGCCGACCTGATGACGCCGCTGATGAACGCCGCCAACAAGCTCGACAGCGAGGAGAAGCAGAAGCAGCAGTGGTACGGCAAGAGCCCCGACGAGGGCGTCGAGTGCGACGAGGGCAATCACACGGACGAGGAGGACGAGTCGGACCGTCGCGTCATGCTCCAGCTGAAGCGCGAGAACACCGTCAAGGATCTCACGCAGAAGTTGGCCGCGGCCCAGCAGCAGAGCAGCCTCATACAGTCGCAGAACGGCCCGGCCGAGGAGAAGATCTCGAGGATAGGCGACGTGAGCGGTCTGATCTCCAAGGCGAAGGAGGGCCTGGCCAAGTCCAAGTCCAAGGCGGACGTGCTCAAGTCGCCGAGCCAAGCGGCCGTCAACGAGGTGGCCAACGCCACGGCCACGGCCACAGCCGCCGCGGCGACGACGGCGACGGCGACGAAACTACCCGAGGTCAAGAAGTCCGAGAACGAGCTGCACTGGGAGGAGCTGGTGAACAGCTTCAAGGGCGAGCTGATCTCGTGCGGCTGCGACTTCACGGATCTCAGCGCCGAGGACGACATCGGCCTGCTCGGGCCCGTGCAGACGAGCAACGGGGTGCCGCCGCCCCCGCCGCCACCCATGCAGCCGGGTGGCGCTGGTGGACGAGCCGTGCCGCCTCCTCCGCCGTGCCGAGCTCCGCCGCCGATGCCCGGCGGCCCACCGCCCACGCCACCGATGATGATGTTCAACGCCAGCCAGCTCAGACAGACGAGGTCGCAGTTGATGAACGGAATGGGGGGTGGCGGTGGCTACAACAACAACAACATCGGCGGTAGCTACAATCACAACAATAACAACACGAGCAACGACAACACACCAAAGAGTCCGCTGCAGCAGCAGCAGCAGCAGCAACAGCAGCAGTCAGTCAGAAAGAACAAAAAAACTGTGAAATTGTTCTGGATGGAAGTGAGTATTTTTTTTTTTTTTTTTTTTTTCTTTTTATTCGAAGCATCAACGCGAGACCTTAATGTAATTGTAACTCGTGAAAAATCGTTCCTACTGACCGTCCAGGTTCCGCACGGTGAAAATATGATCTGGAACGAGCTGACCAGGACGTCGGTCGACACGCAAAAGCTCGAGCATCTGTTCGAGAGCAGAGCCAAGGATCTCATAACGAAGGTAAGGCGCATCGTTTTATTATCTTTTTCAATGTGAAATACCTATATACGATTTAGATAAGGAGTTAATTTTTTTTAATATTGGTATAATTGAACGACGATTAAACTTAATTTAAGAGGAAAAAAAAAATGAATAAGTAAATGACAAACTCATAATTGTATCAAATTTTAACAGCGTATGAATGAATATAATTACAATTTAACGATAGTGGGTGATACGACACTATTGGAAAAAGTATTATTATTATAAAGCTATAGCATTTATATGTGAGTAACCATCAGACTTATGCTTGACACACTTAACATCAAATACATTAACATTGTTTTAATTAATAATACGAAAAGGAAGCGTAAGTGTAACTCAACGCTCGCTCGCATAGCTTAAAACGAAAAGTGCATCGCGATGCTTACATTCGAACGATTCGAGCGATTTTCCGTACGCACGCGTACGTAACATTTTCTGTATCTTCGGCCGAAACAACAGGGAGTATCGAATTACTCGCGAGAGGGGTCGCGCATAAAGCCGTGGCAAGAGATCGTTAAATCCCTGAAATGCCTCTACCACGACGAAGGATCTCAATTATTGACTGCAGTCTCTCTCGCGAGTCGTTTTTATTACCGTCACAGCTGCGGTGCGTAACGATACAACAGCAACAACAACAACAACAACAACAGCACGTGTATATATACGGCACACACCCGTCCGACACTCGTTTAAAAGATATCGAAAAATTCAATTTTAGATTATTTCGCGCACTGCCGGCCTCTCTCGCATTGGGTGCGCGTCCGTACGTAGGCGAGTAATTTTCAGCAAATAAACACCGCGCAACTACACGCCGAAGACGAGGAGAGAAAATTCATCGAGTTTATGCGCTATATCCCTCGGAGTAATAATACTCGACGGCGGCGGCGGCGGTGCGTGTGTGTGCAGTCGTTTACGAGGCAATCGGCGAAAGAGAGAGAGAGAGAGAGAGAGAGGAGAGTACAATACCGAGTCGACCGAGTTTTTCTATCTCTCTATAGGTACGTACCTATATACGCCCTTCGCAGCGCACAATATCGATATCGTCTCTCGGCTATATAGAGGATAGTACGACCGTTGAAAGCTCGGGGATATATGTATCTGTAACACACATCGTATGCGGCGCGCAATATCGCCCCCCTGGACGCGACTTTTATTTTTTTCCCCCGGATTCTATGTTCTATGCGTGTATATATACAGCAACAACACGAGGTATTGTGTATATATATACTGCACACATAGACTTTGCCCTTTTCCGATGCAGCGACCCGAGCATATACGGATGTGTATACAAAATGCATAAAACTATCTCAGATTTCATTGGAAATATCTCAAGAGAATAATTCGAGTTCGCGTAGGCGCTGCGTTGCTAATTTATAAAGTCGTTTTAATACGCTCGAGCATTTCTTTTCCTCTTTGCTGCGTGAAAATCACAGTTACAACGACTCTTGCTTTTACATTAAAAATTTTCAATATTTGCTCTCTCTCTGTCTTGCCTCGGGGCTCATCAGTTTTTCGTCGTTGTTTCTTTGGGTAACTTGATATCTCAGTCACAAAAGTCCCCCCCCCCCCCCCCCCTACCTGTAGTACACCAAACGAAACGCGCCAACGTCATCTCGTTTCATTTAATACAAAAATAAACGCGCGCGCAAAAATAAACGCATACACGCGTACGCGCGCGTCGAATTAAAGCGCGTAATTACTATCGCAAATATAAATACGTTATACTTTACGTGAGAAGAAACCTCTCCGTTTTTCATGTTCTCGAACCCTCGAGATGCAGCGTGTATCACAACGCGGCCTTGTGTGAGTCTTTGAACGATTCATATATATACGTGTACGGAAATGAACGATTTTTGTAAAAATTAGACAAACAGAGAGAGAGAGATTGCAAAAATGTGTTTACTCGATACCGCGTTATACACAGCGAGCTCGTTTCAATTATCTCGCTTCTCGCTTTTTGCGCTCGAAAAACTTAAGCGAGAGAGAAGAGGAAAAAAGAATCAACCTGCTCCCGGAGCATAAAGATGACCTTCGGGCGGTGCTGCGCGCGCGCGCGCGAGAGAAACTAGTTGCTACGCGAAGCTTTTTTATTTCTCCGCGCGCGCGCGCGCAACTCCAAGCTGCTGCACTTTGTTTCGTAAAGAAAACGCTCGGGTCTCGTCCGCTCGATTAATCTTGGCGCTTTTGTGCGTAATTCATCCTCGCTGTATATATCTCTATATTCCAGCAAAGGTTTTAATTTAAAAAAAATGAAAATGAGGCATTTGAATCGTGGCACACGTTCTCTCCCATACGCAGCTGCCATTAGCGAATGATACAAATCGATCGGCAATACGCTTAAATATTCAATACCCCGCGCGATGCCCCGTGCATATATATTATATATATATATATACGTACGTACGTATTGTGTGTCCGACAGCGAGAGATAGGGCCGTTAGAATACTTCAGTTACTCCCGTCGACCTTCGGGGCGCACATGACAGTGACAATTGTACAGGCTCACACACACGCACACGCGTACGCGAGCGAGTGAGGATTTTTTTTCTCCGTCGCACAGTGCATTCGACCAAACGAGTCTGATTAATCGTTATCGCTCGGACGCGCGAGGGATAGACACAGAGGCGAATTCGTGACATCGCGCATACTGCATACGCGCGAGAACAGGATGATAATAATTAACCGTTGTGTATATGTAAAACGTCGGCCGCGCGCATAAATATTATCTAGACCGAGAGCAAGTTATTCGCGCGCCCGGTCACCGATGATTGATTAATTTCGATGTTTTATTTGTTATATAAATGCATTATATTATACATATATATATGTACATTTTGTAGTCTGTGTGCGTTGCGCCTGTGTTTTTGTGTATTATTTGGCCTACGACACACTTGGGGGCTGGTTGCGGTGGGGGGTGGTTTACATTATTATATAATATATACGTACACGACACACACGTGTGTGGGGGCATATCGGTGGTGATGGTTGTTCATAATATGAATGTATCTTTATATGTTTTTTTATCATTATTATCATAAAATTGAGACAAAAAAAAAAAAAAAAAGAATCGAAGATTTGATGAATGAATAAGAAAAAAATATTAAAATAAAACCTGCATATAAGAATATATTAATTATAATAACGAAACTAATCTTTTGTTTTGTTTTCTTTCTTTTTTTATAATTGTCGCATCTTTTCTGCATTTGTTGTGCGCAAAATTCACCCACCTACCATCCACAATTAAAAAAAAACAAAACACATTGATGATCGTTGTTGTCTATGGTTGCGCGCGGCTACTTCCCTTCTCAACTACTTACCAACGCACCAAAAAAAAAAAAAACTTACTACTTACTACCACCTACTTCTCGTAATCTTCTATATCCCCGGGGCATGAACGGCATGCGAATCTTCTACTATTATTCGTTGGATGATGTAAAAATATTACGCACACGCAATGCCAATACGTATAGGAGGTGAGTCACTAAAAAATTAATAAAATTAATTAACTCTGCCTTTTGAGTTTTTTTTTTTTTTTTTTTTGTTATTTTGATGCAACTTTGACGATAGATTTTTTTTGTAACCATATTAAATTAATTATCAAGTCAACGGCACATATTGTTGTACTATCACTTGATCTTTATCATGTAAATATATAGATTTGAAACGCACTCGCTTTATAGTAACTCGTCTTTGCATTATTATTTGTAAATACGCATCGATTTGTTATACGCCTCATAACTAGACTTGAAATAACGAAAAATGCTTTTGACAATTGAATGATGGCTCACTTTTTAATCGAATTAACGCGACGTCGCGAGCTTTGGCGGAATTTACCCGTAATATAATACTATAACACGAAAGAAAAAAGTGAACGAGGGGGGCGGGGGTGAAAAATGAAATGCGTAATACATATTATGCGACAGCTCATGTGCATGGCCGAAAGAGCGCCACTCGAATATTCATGCCATTATAAATCACGCATTATGTATCATACGAATTTACAGTAGTACTACTGTGTGTTGTGTATGGTACAACGACTACCTTTTATATATTGTGTGACGTTAATACGCCATCAACCTCATTTGTGCGCGATCATTCATTTCGTTCAAAAGCTTACCAGTGTTGTACATACATTATCATGACTTATTTGTGTACAATTGTCAAGAGTATATTATAAATTGATTTTCCAAGTAAAATTCTTCACGATTATCATGAAAATTTGAGAAATCGTTCCGTATCATACCGTTATCAGCTTTATTTCTTACTTTTTATTTGAAAATCTAATCATCCTTGACTAATTACGATTGATTTTCCTCCTCCCTCGTGGCGTTCCGATTCGACGACGATGAGCAGAAGCAGCAAGAGCTGAACAAGAACAAAGAGATCATCGTGCTGGATCCCAAGCGCTCCAACGCCATCAACATCGGCATGACCAAGCTGCCACCGCCGAGATCCATCAAGACGGCGATCTTAAAGATGGACGCGACCATCGTGAACAGAGAGGGAATCGAGGTAAGGTCTACTTTTCATATGTCCTCAAAGCTTCGGTGGTTATTCTCACGTGCTCCTGTTTATTTTTTCGCTCCAGAAACTGTTGACAATGTTACCAACCGAGGAGGAGAGGTCGAAGATACAGGAGGAGCAGGCCGCCCATCCGGATCTGCCTCTGGGCTCGGCCGAGCAATTCTTACTGACGCTCGCGTCCATCTCCGAATTGCCGGCGAGACTGAAGCTCTGGGCGTTCAAGCTCGATTTTGAAAATTCCGAAAAGGTAAGCGAGGGGGGGGTGGGTGCAGACGATGCGATACGATCTAACTCGATTCGCGCCGCGCGTTAAATTTCGTTAGCGTCGACGCGTACAGAGAGAGAGACGCACTCGCACGTGCTCGCCTTGACTTTGACGCGCGCGCGCGCGTATAATCGCTCGACGAATCGATTCCCTTCAGACGTCGTCCGTGCCAAAGCGAGTGATTACTAACTAGCAGCTCTCGTCGTCGTTTCGAAAACTGGGCCCCTGCACGCAGGCAACACCCCCCAGCTCTTGCCGCAGCGAGAGAGCAAGAGAGAGAGGCACGTCTGCAGGAGCTTATCACTCGAGGGACACTTTAGACACATAGTTTACCAGGAGTTTCGCAAGACAGACAGACGGACGCACGACTCGCAGACGGGGCTTGTTACAAGCCGGCTTCGCCGCAATAATTGCCAAATTCTATTTCAAGCCCGAGTACGGTAGTTGCGTCCGCACCGATCGATATTACATATATACGGTGTAACTTTGTCGATGGGCGGGATGGAATCGTCGCGAATTTTTTCGCGACTTTTTGGTATCTCTTCTTGAAACTTTATTTATTGTATCTTCTAGTTCAACGAGAACTTGGATACCCGCGATGGTCACTCGAAAAACTACGAATCAAAAAACTTTTCGATCGTCAAAAAATAAATCAAAAAAATATAACGAACAGATTTACGAACGCCGCGTAACTCATATTGATGAGGATTTTTTTTTCACTCTCCACAGGAAATCGCAGACCCCCTAATGGATTTGAAGCAGGGCATGGAGACCCTGAAGAAGAATAATACCCTGCGCGGTATTCTCAGCACGCTTCTCTCGATCGGAATATTTCTCAACGGAAACGAGGTAACTTGTCTTAACCGTATATACGCGCGATTTAAAGACGCGCGAAAATTAATCGTATCCGTTTCGTTGACCATTTCCTTTTTTTTTTGTGCCGTATAGGTCAAAGGATTTCAATTGGAGTACTTGGCCAAGGTGCCGGAGGTCAAAGACACCGTGCACAAGCACTCGCTGCTGCACCATCTCTGCCACATGGTGATGGAGAAGTTTCCCGATTCCACGGATTTGTATTCGGAGGTAATTTTTATTTTCGTAAATTAAAGCAATATTTTTAATGGCACATTGAAGTTGTTTTTTTAACGTTGAATGCTGTTTTTTTTAACTCAAGATCGGAGCCGTGACCAGAGCGTCGAAAATCGACTTCGACGAGCTGGCATCGAACATCGTCAAACTCGAGAGCGAGTGCAAAGCGTCCTGGGACCATTTAAAACTAATCGCCAAACACGATGGATCGACCATGATCAAGAACAAGTGAGTATACACCATCTCCTGCGACGCGAGAAAATGTTTACGAATCAATGATTAATTTGTTTCCTCTTTTTCATCAGGATGTCGGACTTCTTGACCGACTGCGCGCAGCGCATCATCGTGCTGGGCATCGTGCATCGTCGCATCATCAATCGCTTCCACAAGTCCGTCAACTGGTTTGGCGTGCCGCTGCACCGCGTCGCGGACACCAAGCCCAACGAGTTCTGCCGGCTGATCTCGGAGTTCGCCCTCGAGTACAGGACGACGCGCGAGCGCGTCCTCCAGCAGCTGGAGAAGAAGGCGAATCATCGGGAGAGAAACAAAACTCGCGGCAAAATGATTACGGAGGTAGACGGATTTTTCCCTCATCTTGTATTACACTTTTCGCGGATCAAGCAAGCGTAAAATTAAACAATTTAAACTCGCTACGTACGAGCACGCGAGTTCATCTTGCTCGCGTCTCACTTTTTCAATCGCTCCACTGCACGACTTACAACCTTTTTTTTTCTTCTTTTTGCTAACTCGTCCTTACTCTCCCGCTCGTGTTTCAGGTTGGCAAATTTAGGACGAAGGAAGATCGAGCAGACGCGGAACTCAGGCAATTACTGGGAAACGATATCTCCGACGTCGAGAGCATCCACGGCACGCTACCGTGGCGTAGAGCCCGCAAGGATGGTGAGCAACTACTACTATACGTGTACTTTTTTTTTCTACTCTCTCAATCTCTCTCGCTCTCTGCACAAAGTTCCTCTGTCACAGTAGTGTGCTGCGAGGAAGAGAAAAAAAATTATACGCTTCGCGAGAGCCTCTCGGCTGAGATTGCGCTTCTCTAAATTTTCGATGCGCGAATATTATTCCAAAAAAAAAGAAAAAGTCTTGCCGAGGAGTGCCGCGCGCAAACTGATTTACCTTCGCAGCGATGCACACGGGGTTGTGCCTTGCCTTCCGTGTAAACTTTCTTATCAAGTGCTATATTAAAATACAGGATATATTTTTGGGCGAGAGAGATAGAGATAACTTGCCGAGTGTTTTAAACTCGACTTCCCGAAAAAGGCGCGTCGTCTCAAACGACTGTTTATACACACAGCGCTGCCGTATATATACACGGTGTATATGCAGCTGACGGGATAAGCCGGAGGTCGTGCTGCTGCTGCTGCTGCTGCCGCAGTACGGCGGCAATTCGACTATAATACCTGTTTCATACGATGAAAAGTAAAAAAAAAAAAAGAAGGGAACTAGGTTGCGAAAATGTTCTATACTTGCATAATTTTCTTCTCTCAACCCCTTTTTTTCTCTCCCTCTCCCTCTCTCTCTCTCGGTCCATTACTCCGTAATGATATTTCAACTTGGTCGAAAACCTTAAGTAGTTTTCAAATTGAACTTTTGCCGCCGTGTATTAAAGCCCCCCCCCGGGAGAGAGAATAATATCCTCGAGAATTTCGCCATCGGGATATGGAATCTTTGTACAATCAAAAACTTTATCAATCTAACAATTTTCAAAGGTGAAAAACTTGAACATTATATTAACGATTATGAAGCTTTCGCTACATACAATTTATAATAAGGTAACTGAAAATGTCCATTACATACATAGTTTGTATAGAAGTTCGAACGTGTCGTATCGGTAATGAAAAACCAATTGTATTATTCCACGAAAAGATCGAATGATAAGCGAACTCGTCGGATCGGGGGTTAAGTCGAAATAATTTGCTTTAAAAATTCCTTGACGCGCGCGCGGGCGCGCGACTAAAAGGGGGCCTCTTTAACTTGTCGTAAAGTCGAGTGCACGTCCTTGTGTGTGTGCGCGCGCGCGCGTTAGTGTTTGTGCAGCATAGCTCGCCTATCTCGGGCTCTTTAGCTTTGCCTCTGCGCGTGCTGCTCCCTCGGAGAAAGTCTCGTCTTCTCTCTCTCTTTGTGTGTGTGTCTGGTCGTAAGTTTGCCTTGTCGCGTGGTGTGCTCTTTAGATGTCTTACCCCCTTGCGTAACTACTACTGAGCAATAGCTGTACGAGAGAGAAAGAGAGAAGTGTTGTGTGTGTGCGTGTGCTACGCGGCGGAGGATACTTACTGCCTTGGGAGCATTCAGCCTTAGAAAGTAGAACGAGCCAAGAGATCGACTAAATGCTGCTGCAGAGACGAGGAGAGATACGAACGGGAATATAGTATATATATATTCAAATGATGCGCAGAGATATACACAAGAGCGAGCTCTCTCTCTGCGTTTGTGATATGATTTAATATTTCTCTCTCTCTCACTCCCTGGAACGTCTGACTGAACTCGCGCCTTATCTACTTAAAAGTCGCGAGCGCGCAGAGAAGCTACCTGAGACTTTATTTCATTAATCAAAGCGTTGCACTGCGCAGCACACTTTTATTATTATTATTATTATTATTTATTATTAAATCGCTTGGAACGTTCGTTCGTCGTTCGGGGCAAAAATATTTTTATATCGAGTGCATTTAATCGCGCGCCCAGATAAATAAAGTTCGAATACGAGAGAGCGGCTAGAGGCAGCGGCAGCAGCAACGATAAATAACATTAAATTGCCCTTTTTTTTCTAAATCTAACATACGGTGGCAATAAATATCCAAGATAAAGTTGCAAGGGGTCGGAGAAAGAAAGAGAGTGAGAGAGTTGCGGAGGTCAGGTATACGTGTGTATATATACGCGGGGAGGGAATGGAAAGTGAACTTGGCCAAACGGCGAACGTATACGGGGGGGTATAAAAAGTGGCCTCGAGTCGCTGCGCGAGGTAGAAGACGGACAAATAGTGCCGAGAGCGAGGAGTGTGTAAAAAACACTCGAAAAAAGGGCGTTTTAGAGAAGGGCCTACTTCTTGCCTTTTTACCTTATATATCTCTCTCTCTCCGTCGGCCACGCGAGTATAAACATTCCATGTAGCAGTCAGCCGAGGCATTTTCTTTCTGCTATTTCACTGAAAACAGCAGCAGCTCCTCCTACTGTTCGCAGCAGCGTGTATACACGATACAACACAAAAGCTCAAAAGCTTACCAATTTTCGCTGGTCTCGCGCCACTGCAGGCGCACGATGTATAATAATAAACGCGCCGCTTGTATTTCAGCGAATACATTCACGACGCGATTTACGCTGCATAAAATGTGCCTCTCCTCCTGCGCCTCCTCCTCCTCCCCCTATAGCTCGAGTCTATATATACTGTATGCATAACATAAAGTCCAGAGCCGCTGCTGCTTGACGCGCCGAGTATTTCGTTCGCAACTACCCCGCCTCGTTGGGAGTGGGCATATGCAGCGGTGGAGTACGTTATATATATATATATATAATATAAAACGCAATGCGCGTGTACGTTAACAGCGCCTTGAGCCCTTTTTGCAGCTCGTACAACGCACACACAGTCTCGGATATGTATGTTACATTCGTGCGCGCGCCTGCTACTTTTACGTTTCCGCTGCTCTTTCGTTTTTGCTTCAACTGATCCTAATTTTTTTCTTTTTTCACCTCACAAAGCACACCTGTGTCTGTCTGTGTGCGTGTAAAGAGCTGCTCGAGATGTTGCCGCCGCTGCGTTCATAAAATCGTAGTTTTTATACACGCACTCGTATTGCGTAGCCGGCTCTCTACTCGTTGCCCCTTACGCGCTTACAACTTTTCAATGTGTTGCTCGCTCGAGAGCTGACGCGCTGCGCTGCCTTTTTACGCTTGTTTTCGTTTACAGGCAGCTACTTAGGGAAATATTTATAGGATATCTTTCGGCTTCTCTGCCGACGCTCGAGCTTACGGAGCTTTTGTCGACGTCCGGATAAACACGCGTTTCGGTGCATGATTCGATGCAAATTACCTTTTTTTTTTAATTGATAAAGTTAGACTCGACGATCTGATTTTTATCCTTTTTTCAAGTACGATTTTGATTCATACAAGAAGAAGAAAAAAAATCAACCGCGGTAGAAAACGTATTTGCCCGCGCGCGTTGAATCAGGGGCCATTTACGAAGAGCAGCTCTCGCCGAGCGAGCGCATCGGCGAACTTTCGTACACCGCAACGAAAAAACTTTTTTTTCTAGTACCACGCGAAAGGTCACCTCCCGACCGACCCAGAGCAAGAGTTCATTTTCGAGAGGTGTGAAAAAAAAAACTTTTTTTTCCTCCGACCGCCGCGCGTGTATACGTCGTAAATTAGCTTATACACGAACGAAAAAAAATTTTCCACGTTACTACTTTTTCCATCTCCTTTTTTTTCTTTTCGCAGGTCGCACATCTCTCGGGCCGCTGATCAGGGACGAGCGACAGAACGGAAATCTGACGGACGGCGACGACGAGCTGCTGGAGTCGCTGGTGAAGACGGCCACGAAGACGCCCACGACGAGGACGACGCCGCGCGAGAGGAAGCGCACGCGACACGCCGATCGTAAGTCTTGTAAGTGGAATTTTCTGCACCCTGCACCTATCTTCTTATTTTACTATTATTATATTATTGTTATCATTGCGTGTACGTGTTGATTTCGTTGTTCTTTAACGTATACGGATTCATTCTTCGTTCGAGATTTTAGTTACCAGAATCAATTTGCGGGATGCGTACGGTACAACGAACGAGAAACCATGAATTTTTTGTTTGATTAGTTATCGATCTCGCCGGGTATGCGCCGGATAAAAGGAAGAGCTTGAGAGCCGCGCTGAAAAAGCTAGAGAGAAAGAGTAAAAAAAAAATAAAAAAAAAAAGCCGAGAGACAAAGTCGAGTCAAGAGGGATAAAAGTAAAGGAGACGACGCGCAGTATAGTGCCACTACGGTCGTGTGGAGGGTGCATCTGTCGATGCGCTGCGCTTCGACTCTTCGTTTTCTCTCGGAGAGATCGTGCTCGGGCTTGTATGTGTGTCTACGCGGTAAATCCAAGCCTGTCTGATTTTCCAGTCATTTATTGCACCTTATTTGCACCGAAATGTATAGATCTCAAGCTGTCTTAGATATATATATCTTTCATTTATTTTTTATTATTATGTTTTCTTGTATGCAGTACGAAGTTTCGCCGAAACTCGAATTGTCGCGAATGTGTACATCGCCGTCTCATCTCAATAACTCATTGATGTCCCTGATACCACGACAGAGATTAAATATTTCCCCATTCATTATACGCCCGTCGTACACCTCCGACTCGTATACGGTCGAGGAAACGCATCTATCTGTTATCATTACATAAGTCGCGATTTAGCATTTTCGATTAACCGTATGAGTGCGTAATTATTCTGGACCAAAAGTGTAATTACGGATTAAAATTAGTTAATTAACATTGGTGCTTGGTGTAGCAAATCCTACTACTGTAATTAAAATACTGTAATCACTGTATTATATGGTGATGGTTCTACTTTTTTATACCCATAGATACTATCATTTTTTCTATGTTTTTCCATGTTCCTTTTCAAAAAAAAAAAAAAAAATCGAACGATGATAAAAGATGTGAAACGATCGCGTACGAGAGAGAACATCGCAGCAGCGGAGGGTTATCGTTCCTGAAAAGAAAGAGGGGAAAGAACCGAAAATAAAAAAAAAATCTAAAAAGAGAAAAATCGGAGAATCTTGACCTGCTGATTTAAGGTTGGCTTTTGTTTTAAGGGTTTGCCTGTGCAGTGCTTTTTCCTTCCTTTCCTTTTCTTTCTTTCTATTTTTTTTTTTGCTGCTCTGTACATAACATGTTACTTTTTTTCCCCCTGAAAATTACTACTACTGCTGCTCTTTACACAAAAAAAAGTGGCCTTTGCTGGCCTTCTTCTTGTCTCGTGTTTGCGCGTGATAATAACATAAATAAAAGCTGATATTTTTCCTCTGATTTATTAACCGAAGTGAAAATTAACCAAGAAAAAAGGAATGGAGGGGGGCTCCACCCCACACACACACACACAGCCACATAAATAATCCGAACGGGTATAAACGGGGCACAAATACCAGCTACTGCCAGAGGAAACGAGCGATTTGAGTTCAATTAAGAATTCAATGTAAACTGCATATAAAAGGCCGCGCGTCGAGCTAACGCGAGCGAGCATAAATATAAGCACACGCGTGTACACTTTAGCGGTCGGGTTAAATCGCGTTTCGCGACGATTTTGCCGTAATCTGCATTAATCACCCATGGAACATAGGCAGGTTGTGCTGTTGCTGTGTTCTGCCCCCCCCCCCTTGCGCGAGCTGTACATATAGTGTCTGCAAATACTCGCAAATTAGCGCGAAATAATTGAAGTGCATGATCGAAGGGTTGTACATGTGTGTGTTCGTATGTAATATGGTCGGCTTGCATTGCACACACACACACACACACACACACACTATCACACGCCGGTACACCGACTCGAATGACTTATGAAGCGAAACGCGATTGGCCGCTTTGTGCGGTTTAACTCTTAATAGACATCGAATTATCAAATGGTCAAAAGGAATAAAATAATTTATCAGTCCGATCGGTTTTTCGACCGAACTTCGAGCCGTATTGTTGAACGCTGCTTTTTTTTTTTATTATTTATAGTTTTTCACTTAAATGATTTTCAATTTTTTCTTCTCGCAACTCGGTCCATAAAATTTCATCACGAACTTTGTACTTTACTTTTTCCCTTTGAAGCTTATTGCTTATCGATACTTTTTTTTCGCTCCATCCGAGACTTCAAAAAAAAAAAAAAAAAAACTCTTTGAAAATAACGCGAGTTCTCGAAGTCTACTTATGATAATGCAGTAGTATCAAAAAATAAATTTCGAATCGATAAGTGTACGTATACGCGCGTGGGGTTGCTTAAAACGTAGTCAAATGCGTCTAGTGAAAAAAAAAACCCGTAGAAAACAAGCGATCGCATGCCAGAATCAAAGAACGTGTACGTACGTCGTAGTAAGAGGAAAAAAAAAATTAAACGAGCATACGCGCGGATCCACGAACGCAATGCAATAACATCTTCGGGAAATCCTGCGCGCCAAGGTATCCCTTGCGCGTTTGGCAAATCCGATGGAATTTCAAAATTCTAGGGAGAGACGGAAGAGCGTCTAATGGAAAAAGAGCGGGTACAGAGTATAGAGCGATGTCTTCTCTCTCTCTCTCTCTCTGTCTCTCATGCGATCACGCGGATATATATGAAGTAGAGAGAAAGAAATAAGACATCGAGCCTTGAGTGCAGTATTATATCCCCCATCGTGCGCAGTGACTGGCAGTAGATAATGCATCCCAGAGAGTTGTACCTGCGAAAGGAAAATGGATTTTCAATTCTTTTTTTCTCGCGCCAGTCTCTCTCTCTCTCTATCCTCCAAAAAAAAAGGAGAGTAAAGAAAGAGAGAAATAGCGCGACGCGCATCACGCGCGCATTTCCTGCTGCCTCTCTCTCTCTCTCTCTCTTCTCCTTTCCCTTCTCCCCCTGACTAATGCCGCGCCGCGTCTCCTCTGTGTGTGAATATAGCAGTCTGTCTGGCGCACACGACGAGTTCTCCTGTATCGAATTGAGTTTGAGATGCGTGAAAAATATCCGATGCATTCTGTTTTTATGCTTGCATGAATTTTCATTTGTTTTGTTTTGTTTTTTATTGTTCTTATTTTTCTCTCGAAGCTGCGCACATACAATTTTTATTTCAATTCTTTTTTGTTTGATTTTTCTGCCCCTACAGTGCGTCGAACACTAAAGAACGGTCTCTCGGAAGAGGAGAAGAAACACATCGCTGCCTACATCAAGGGCTACTGACTGTGATAAACAAATAAAAAAAGAAGATTAAACGAAAAATGTTATCGGAGAACCATGTGGACGAAAAACAATGAAAATGAGAGATATGTGAATAGATAGATTTTACGATCGAGGACTTACTGAATGTAACTTACACGCAGGTTTATTTTACAATTCACGATGTTAATAATTCAATAACCGCGCAATCGAAATTTTATTTTTTTCCTTGTAAATCGATTATTAAGTTTTAATGTGTTACATTGTTGTTACTTTGTGGAAAGAAGAAAAAAAAAACTACCGCGTGGTGTGTGTGTCTCATATTTTGTTGTTCCATCTTGAGTTTTTCACCTATAATATTTAATTGTCTATTATTGAATTATTGTCATGTTTTATTATTTTATTATTATCGTTTCGCAGCCGTGCGTGCGAAATTACCGCTTGAAAATAGCTTGAAACACGGTTCAACATTATATAATTATTTGCGAAAATGCGTATGATATTATGCTCTCTTTGTCTCCTCCGATGCTCCTTTTTGCGTCGTTACATTTCCCACGTGATCTGTAAAACAAAAAAGTAAAGAAAAAGAGACTATGGGTATTCATATTGTTATTAAAAATACGAAGCAGACATAGTTGTTTTTTTCGTGATTCGAAAATGAAAAAGGGACAGTGTTGCGTTGCGAACAATCGTGAAAATAAAGAAGAAAGAGAGCGAGACAGAGAGTTTGACAAATGTGTAGCTAATTGATGATAATGTAATCTAGTTTTTAAACGGTGCTGAACCGCAGTTTTTCAGTAACTATGATTATTATTATATTTACTCATTGAAATTCGCTGCGAAAGAAGATAAAATGAAAATATAGTCACTAGTTAAAAGAAAAAAAAATTACAAATTAAAATTCGAGCAAATCGTAGAGCAAAGGTGAATTACAAAAAAAAACAAAATGAATACGCGTCAGCGTTTGCATTATATAGTTACTATTTATGAAAACCAAATAGTGTTGCACGAATCTATCATGATATCCTCCGAGATGATTTCATTATTACTATCGATAGCTTGAATTTAAGTTATTTTATAACTATCGTAAAAACAAATGTGTGTTATATTTTTCTTTTATTCGAATCGAAGAAAACGGCAACGAACTATTTTAAGATAATTAATGTTGGTATTAAAACAAAAAGTTAATTAGCAATCGATTTATTGATGTAAAGTAGGTAAATTATTGTAACACCTAGTCTTACATTAGCCTTGCTGAGAGATATTGTATGCTCGAAAGCTTGACGAGAAGTTCGATTTTCTCAGAATATTGTACCGAACAAAAAAATGAATGCCTTTTAAACATTGAAGTTTAACAGAAATTGCCTTGAAATTAGAAAAAGTAACCGTACTTCATATATTTTATGAAACTTT
Organism: Trichogramma dendrolimi; assembly: GCA_034770305.1. Taxonomy (NCBI): domain Eukaryota; kingdom Metazoa; phylum Arthropoda; class Insecta; order Hymenoptera; family Trichogrammatidae; genus Trichogramma; species Trichogramma dendrolimi. The sequence continues at coordinate 961,703 of JAPMIB010000065.1, read as the reverse complement.
TCGAAATTAAATTTTAAGTACAGTGCCTACATCGAACAAATTTGGGTAAAAACCATGAAAATGTATGCCGATGAACATGACTCATAAAAAGCGTTTCGAATTACAGCGTAGTAAATGAAAAAATAAAAAATAAATTGAAAATAATAAATATATCATTGATTGAATTGTATGTCAACGACACGTGCGTATATGCACAAAGCGAAATTGAATCGAAGTGAAAATCGATCGATTTTACTTCTCGGTGCGAAATTACGCCACACGACTGTACGTTAAATATTATTTGCTTTGTTCATGCAGATACGAATCAATGCTGCTGCTGTTTAAAATAAAAAAATTCAGCAAGTTAATAATAAGTTTAAAAATTAACAGGAATTTAAAATTTAGAAAAAGTGTTATTCAACAATACGAAAAAAAAGCAATCGACTACAATAAAGAACTGAAAATATTGCCTTAGAATTTTTGAGTAATTTATTTTAACCCCAATAATTATTTTTTCTATGAAGGTTGGAAAGTGGGTGAAAAATGAATTAGTAGAGTATTTTTTTTTTATAACAAAATGTGCTAGAGACGCACGATTTATTATTGACCTTTGTTCAACTTTAACAACATACAATATAATGTGAAAATAAAAGTTATTAATTTTACATTAATAATACTAGCAACTAGTGTGATGTTAATGCTTACTTCAGTCAACTTTCAACTTGATTTTCAAATGTATAAAATTATTCATTATTAAAATCGAATTGCTGAGGATCGAACGACATCGTATAATATATGGAAAATATAAAGCTTATAAAGGAACGGAGATGCACAACAAGTAAGTTTATAATTTCTATAAATATTTCATTTGATTTATTTTATCCAATTAAAAACATCTCTTGCAATAAAAATTTTACATGAGTATCGTATAAAAAGTTTCAACTTTACAAATTGTCGCTGCATTAAATGCTTTCTGGTCAAAGTTGAGAAAAAACGGTTAATCTCATTAACGAATTTTCAAGTGATAAAATTTATATATAAAAAAAAAAAGAAGTAAAAACACTCTCACTCATTTCATGTAGCATAGAATCATTTCGCTCGTAAAATTTGTTTCCCATATTTTCTTCTTTGTTTTGTTTTTCTTTTAGCAATAACCGAACACGCACTTATCCACATACCATATATCAATCATAGTATATTTATGTATATTGTAGTAAAAAAATTCATTCGCAACCTTGTACTCGTTTTTTCTTTCGTACGTCTATTACTTTACTTGCACGCAAAATGAGAGTCACTTCACATCGGAGAATATATCGGGATCACTGTGCACACCGTAAGTGTCTTTTAAACTGTGTTAAAATGTTTGCGTGTAATATGTATAAAAGTCGATAGTTTTTTTTCTTTAAATCTTCAATAAAATTCGCTCTCTGAATCTCTCTCTCTCTCTCTCTCTCTCTCTTTTATCATACAAAGTGTGAAAAAAAAAATGAAGAGTAAGTCATCGATTACGAGATATGCGCACGTATCTTAACAATGCGAAATTTTCCTAACCAAACGAAATTAGTCTCCGTCACATTAACAATGATTCCTAACAATGATATCAAACACTTTTATTTCACCATCAAAAACCTTAATTAATTAATCACTTGCACTCTGTTATATCTCTAAAATTTGTCGAGTCCTTCGTAACATCATAGATCCGTGTGCTGTTTTTGTATGTCTGTTTGTGTCTTATTTTTTTGTTTAGGATGAATGAAATTTTTTTGAAAATGTTTATTTCTCGTTGGCGGCGACGTTCAGAGCTCGTCGTGCTTGGGCCCGCTGAACTCGTCGTGCGAGATGAAGCCGTTCTTGTCCTTGTCCTCGTGCTGGAAAATCTCCTCGACGAGTTTGTCGTGATCGGCCAGCATCTTTTTCATCTCCTCGCTCTCGCCGGCGCCGGTCTGCTCGGCCTCGACCATCTGCTTCCTCAGGTATTCGCTAACCTTTAATAGGTTGAAAATAAATTCGACGGTTAAGTGATGGTTTCCTCCAAATTTTTTCTTGGATTAGTTATATCGACGACAATTTAATCGAGGTATGTTAGTACATAATAGTTGTGTTATTTTTTTTTAATAGTACATAAATTGACCGATCTTTCTTTCCTTTTAAAATTTTTAGGGTCAGGCAGAGTGAGTATTTTTAAAATGTGCAAAAGTCATGTTAAATATACATTGAAACAACTACGTACATGCAAATAATACAAATTCAGGAGTTTAATGCAAATATTGGCCATATTTACAAACTAAATCAGAAATAATTCGAGAGTCGAAAACTAAATTTATTACACGAGCGATCCGACGTGTTAATTCCGTGATTCGGTATTTATTCATGATTTAGCACAGACACAAATTTTCCAATCGATGCTACTATAACACCATCGATCAATAAATCTACACCTGCACCTGTTTGACCCCATTTGTAATAAAATAGAAAGAAGGATCCTTGCCATTAAGCTCACCTCCTCACGAGACAATTGATTGTCGCTGTCGGAGTCAATTTCCTTGAATACGTTGGCGTTCGGGGGCGAGTCGCTAATATTGATAAGTTCGACCTCGAAGTGCAGGGTGGCTCCTGAAAAATTGCAAACGAAAAATAAAAAAAAAATAAGGTTGAGAATCTCTTAGTCAAAAGCATTTTATCGGTCTGAAAATTTTTGTACGTAAAGAGTGAAAGAGACATAGAGACGGATGAGCTTGCGAACAGGCTCGGAAGCGCAGGTAGTACACGCGGACAATTTTCAAATGCTCTATACCGAGTAAACAAGTCCTTTTTCCGGAATCTTTTTGTACAATCGAGGCATTTTCTGTTGATAGCTATTTTTGAGATAATAACAGACGCTCTAAACAAAAGGACTTTTTTGTTATACAAAGAATAGAGTAGAACAATCTGTTGCTCGAAATTTTGAATTTTTCATCTTTTGTACGAGTTATGAATGGTTCGCGAATGTTTGTAAAATTATCAAATAATTTACGAGACTTTAAATTTTCAATCATTGAAATAATTCTATAAACTTGGCTATACAGCTTTAAAAGCACACGCGCGGGTTAATGTAAATACCGCAAAAGCTCCGCTGAATAAAGGGCAGAATTCATAATAACGAGGTGCCTTATCGCTTATCAGCTCCCGCGCGCGCGCGCGTACCAGAGAGAGCCTCTTGCAACACAATATAAACGGGCGTAATTTTCGACCTCGCGAACCGCAGCGAGTTGGATTTCGCTCGTTTAAAAGCCGCTCGCGCGCGTGATTCGTTCTTTAATTTTCTCCGATACCGCAAAGCTCGACGCTCACAATCATAATTATTCGTTCGAATTTCCCATATAACTATAGGACGCGAGCGAAAAGTCATAAAGCTTCAGCGCGGACGGCTGGAGGGGGGCCAATTTACAAATGTAATAATAGTAGTAAAGAAAAAAGAAGATAATCCGAGTAATTACGAAAAGCTTTTGTCCGTGGGTTCATTGAACTGCTAATTAAATAAAACCCGCTTAATTATTTTGATATTTATTACCCGGCACGCTCGGGAAGCTCTACGTTCATAATTATTTTTTGCTTGCCCCGCGCGTTGCATATAATTATAGTTCCATCCCGTTCGAATAGATGGAATACCTGTTGTTGAAGATTATATTTAACGCGTACATTCTCGTTTCGGGTCTTTCAAAGCTCGATTTTCATTCGTTTCAGGGCTGAGCCGTAACAGCGGCATCACGCGTTATTATCGAAGATAACAGTTGAAGAGATGAAAGGGGGTATTACCATAATGCGACGACGGATATAGCATTTTTCCCGGGCGAATAACGAAAAAAAAATTATTTTGAATCGAACTCGTTTTACCGGGTGAAAGCTTTTTCTCGCCGAGCTTTACAACGGCGCAGCGCTGCGCTGCGTTGTAATTATTTGAAAGGTTCGAGAGGCATTAATTGGCTTACACGCTATATACATAGTTGAAAAACACGCGAGTCCGTCTATTATAGTACAGTCGATGGCATTGGCTTACCTCCAGGGATGACGTTACCGGCTCCGCGCTCGCCGTAGCCGAGCTGAGGCGGAATGGTGAGCTTTCTCTTCTCGGTGACGCACATGTCGAGGAGGCCCTCGTCCCAGCCGCGGATCACTTGACCGACGCCCAATTGGAATGTGAACGGGGTGTCTCTGTCCAAACTGCGCACATGAAACGAGAGAGAGAAAAAAAAATCATTAAAAACATCGATTGCTATATTCGTTCGACTGGTTCCGGTGCAGCGATATATTCGAGCTGTTGGCAAGTGGAAACTATCGTTCTCGTCGTCGTCGTCTGCGATCGAGCGAACCGCTATTTTCACTTCATCGTTTGCGATCGAATTGTATTTGATTGGGGGACAAAAAAAAGAGAACGAGGTCGGTTGTAATGGAATTCGTCGGAGATCGCTTATGAACGTTTTGCATGTTTTTTTTACGATCAGTATCTGAATCAAATACATTTTTTTTTTAATACTGCAAAATTTGAAGCCAAGAGATAATTTTTTTTACTCAATTAAAATCAAGCAGCTTAATATGTATCTTATCTATTTTGATGGTGTGTTTACGATTAAATTACCTCTCGCCACCAATCGTTCGACGCAATAACCCTTGTTATTGCAGTTTACTACACGCTGTAGGTGGCGAGAGGTAATCAAATCGTAAACACGCGACCAAAATTCGCATTGACAGCGAATATTACGTGCGTAGATCAAACATAAATATTCATCGTATTTCATTATATAAAGGGCGCGAACGTCGAGCAAAATTTCAAAGAGCTTTTCAATTTTTTTTTTCATAAAAATAACTATTATACAGACACTTGAAAAACGGATATTTTTTCCCCGTCAAAAACTTTGCAAAAAAAAAAAATAATAATAATAACAATAAATAATGTTCGAACGCGTTCAGGAATCATCGCACGATAATGTGTCAAATATTTTTTCCCCTATTTTTTTTTTCCTCTGTGTGTTCGCACGCACACAGAGATCGACGCGCTCGATTTGAATTCCTTCAGCCGCGGCGCCTGTATGCTGCCAGTCGATCGCTCGCTCGCTCGTGTGTCAAGAATGTGTTGTGAATTTCTAATAGGGGCGCGCGGCGCATTTTTCACCGAACTACGCTCGCTCTCTCGCGCGCGCTCGCAAATCGAATAACGCGCAGTACGACTATTTTTCAATTTCTCCTGTGTGCAGTTATATTTCCGGGTGAAAATGTCAATCGATTAAAATTACATCCTTTTTGCACGATTTACCTCACTTTTCTCTCTCTCTCTCTCTCTCTCTTAATATTACGCAAAATGGGTAATCTCTCTGCTCGCTTGGCACATATGTAAATTTTGGGTCGTGTGCGAGACGTGCCACCCGCCAACGGCAGCTCGCGAGCTGACTCCAACTGCTTTTTATTAAATTTTTTGCGCGACTATACTGGCTCGATTTTTTTTTTCGTGTGTACGTCTCCTTTGCCCAGGTCGGCCCTCTGCCTGTCTGGCACGAATATAATATAAGATATCGCACCGGGAAACTTTGCATTCCCCGCGTATACGTCACTCATCTTTTTTTTGGATCAACTTGCCATACATAGGAGGCAATAATCTTCGATCGCAAATAATAAAACACAAATCTCGTTTGAAACTTACGAGCGCGCTCGGCTCGATAGAGGTATTCGATACCAGAAATACGTGTACTATTCGTCGTAATTAAGGATACGGCAGCGGAGTGTACGAAGGCAGTACTTCTTTTTTTTTATCGCCAATCATTTTTCATTATATCGCTGAACGGCCGCGAGCACGTATCTCTTTCTTGTTTATACCGACGTTGCTTTGTTTTTGCACTCCGCGACAATTAGTCAAAGAGTCCTAGGTTATACTTTTTTTTTGTTTTCATCGCTGCTATAACTATATATATACAAACAGAGAGATGTGAATTTTTATCGAGATGGGGCATGGTACACGCACAAAGCTCGTAGATTTTGCAACGCAGAACGATCCGGTCTGAGTAATGCGGCCCAAACACAAAGAGCAAAATACTTGCAAATTGTTAAAAAAAATATATATATCGCAAAACAGAGAGACAAGAAAAAAAGACGAATAGGAGGAGGAGGAGGTTCTTTTGAGGTTCGCTAGAGAATAGTCGAGCGCTGAGGAATACATTATAAAAGATCGACTCGTCCATGTTATATCAAAGAAAACTCTGTACAGCCTTTATTTCGATCGGTCGTCGTCTTTCTGTCTCGCTCTTTTTTCTCGATCTCCATACATATATACGCAGCGATTCGTTACCATATCAAAGTTAACATCTTATCCCTCGAGTCTATAATATTTAAATGCGCCTCGGCAACGTTTTCTTCGATAGAAAGAAGCCATGTGATCGGAGAGAAAGGCCAAAGCTGCTTCGTATGCTATAGCTCTTGTGTATGAATATGAATACGAAATTATGTTCCAAGTGCATGGGTATGTATGTGTATGCAAAAAAAAAACTGTCATATATCGACTGCGCGCAATAAAACAAAGACATTTTCAGTGACAAAAAAGTCAATCTATATTCCCTCGAATCGACACTTTATTTTGTTTCCTTTTTCTTTTTCTCATATATATCGAAGATAAATAAATGCGTCTCTCTCTCTCTCTCTCTACGCGTATGTACACACTGCTTTGATCGGCGATTTTCAAGTGTATCGGGCGCATCCAGCGTGTGAGCATGAGCATCAGCCGACGTTTTTCTTTGATGCCGGGTCTCAAAAGATAGAGAGAGAGAGAGGTATATAAAGCTGAGACATTGTGTTGGATAGTACACTTGTTCTTCCTCTTTTATATAGCGGAGAAAAATGACCCTCTAGGCTTGCAAAGAAAAGCAGCACGAACGTGTGTGCACGAAAGGATGAATTCTCGACCCCCTTCTTCTTCTTCTTTGATTGAAGAATGGTTGTGAAAGTAGCGGGTGAAAAGTGTTTTTAGAGTGTATTTTTCGGTTTACGTAATACATTGAAAAATGATCTGAAGATCTCTGTAATAAATATTTGCGCGGCAAATGGCGCGAATCGTCGACATTTTTTTTTTTCATTCTTCAGATTTCGACGGCGCGACAGATTGCGCGCGAAAAAAAATGATGTACAATTATAAATATAGACGATAAGACCATGCCCCAATCTTGTGGTTAAGCAAAACTACACGATTTGGCGAAAAATGAGAAACACAGTGAATTACGTCTGCACAAGTGACATGATAGATGTACGAGAAGAGCGAAAATAAACGGGTGACACACGATCTCTTCACGGGGGCACTCGCTTAGGCGTGTGTTATCACGTGCATAAGAGGGCCAGTAGGTAGGTATAGTAGGTGGCCTAGCTGCGACATATCGCGTGTAATATTCGCGCACAAACATAGCCTAGCAGCAGCAGCAGCAGCAGCAGCGGCACACGAGTGGCAGGCTCATATGCATTCATAAGATATTCACGAGTCTCGTCGCGCTATATACACGTGAGTGTGTGTGTGTGTGTGTGTACTAGACGAGCTTCGTAATCTTCTCCTTTAACCCCCACCAGTACCGGGACTCTACGTGTCCTCTTAATGGCAATTTTCGAGCTTGCAGCAGCAGCAGCACACTCGCAGTAAACCTGCTATTTTTCCTCTCCGCTACGAGGAAGAGAGAGAGAGAGAGGGAGAGATTCTTTATTCAGGGTGCTTTTTCGGCGGAAGGCTGCTTTGAAAATTGCATCAGAACTCGGTGTAATGAGTTTGAGGTACGACCTCTACGCCTGTTGGGCTTGAGAATATTACTTTGAACTTCGTCGCGTCTCGCTTTCGTTCAAAAATTTTTCTTTCTTTCTTTTATGCAAGCTCGTTGTGCGAGTCGTGATTTGACCCAAATAACGTTTTTTTTCTGATATTTACGCCGATCGTGATCTCAATGGCGCCTGTTCAACGCATTCAATTTGACGTTCAATCGCGCTCGGAGTTTTATACAATTATTTTGATTTTGCCACTCGCAGATTTACAGATAAAAGTACTCGCCATCCAGTGACAAGAAGCTTAAAGTGATGTTATCGTATTTGAAGTGGTTGAAAGCTGCTCTAAATTTGTTGAAACATTTAAATCATCATTTCCAGGTCATTTAAAATGCATTTAATAGTTCAAATTTTCAAACATATTTTATATTTTTATCGTAATTGTATTAAAAAAATTGTCAATATTTTTCATGATTGTTTCATGGCCATTATAGGGACACAAGAAATGTTGAGCATTACATCTACCAAAGCAACTGTTTACAATGTTCCCGTTGAAATTAACACGCCTGACGAACTATTCCTCGTGCAATCATAGCCGTCCGAGTTTCATACAATTGATCGGCAGTTTTATCAGATATCAAATTCGCGCAACGCAGCACGACGACTCGCGCAGAAATTGGTTGCAACAAAAGACCCGAAGACACATATGGGATTTTCTCGGCGGGACTATAAGCCCAGACACGCGTGTAAACACACGGCATAATTTATGAATATTTGATTTATCACCGAAGAATCAGCGAGAGAGCATATATATATGCGCCGCGTTGAAAGGCAGAAGCTCGCAGCTCTCATAAAAACTGGCACAAGAAAAGAAGCAAGCACACACCGACGCACACACACACACACGAGCTAGAGAAAGTTGCTGCTGCTTTTTCAAACGCCCCCTGCTGCTGCTGATGCAGAGAGCAAGAGCGTATGCGCAGAAAACAGAGGGCTAAAGCAGGTAGTTATCGCGCGTTTTTAAAGCTTTGAGTTCTCTCTCTCTCTCTCTCTCTCTCTGGCTGTGTGTGATGCCCTCAAGAGCTTACATACGAGCGAGCTTTATCGTGTAATAAAAAAAATGTGTGTGCTCTGAAATTGAATGTTCGCTGCTGGGCTGCTTTCTCGTTGTATGCGAGCTCGGCTCGAGGATTTGATATTTATGAGGGAATTTACCATCGAATGTTGTACGAGCGGATAAAGTATAAGTTTTACGGATTATATTTGAATTTTCATTCGCGTCAATTGCAACGTAGCCCCCCGTAAAAGCACACCCCTCCCCACCCACCCCGTCGTCGTCGATTGTTAGCTCCCTTTTCAGCAGCAATAAAAGAGATATATATATACGTGTACTTGTAGCTTCTGAACCGCAGACGACGACGAGAGTGTCACACCGAAAACCGATCGGCCTCTCGTAAACACGTCAAACGCGAACATTCGTATAGGGGCCAGAAATCGATCGTTTGTGTGCACGCGGTGTATCACCGCTATATACCTGTTCGTTCGTCTGCATATAGATTTTCCGCCTGTACTCGTGCCCGGACAGCAGCGGCAGTAGCAGTATGACAACACAACGGCGAATTACGCGGCCAAAACGACCGGCATTACGGGCCTTGCATATTTCATAGAGCTCGGGAATACGCATAGGTTGCATACACGAACACACACACACACAGAGAGAGAGAGAGAGAGACTTCCCGCTTGGGAAATCCAGGCGCGTTTCCGGCGCGTCGCCACCCGCGGGAATGTGACCTTACAACCCACCACCACCACCACCGACTATGCATAAAACCGAGCAACCCACCCGGATAGCATCTTGTTATTAGAGCATCGTGCGTTCGAGTGATATCGCTCGCCGCCGCGTCGATAAAAACACAGTGGCAGCGATCCGACTTTTTTATACCATAATTTTGATTTTGACTTGATTTCGTGGCGGGAGGCGTCAGTGCGTGTGGCAGCTAACAGCCTCTCGTTCTCAAAAATTACATACTGGGTATGTCTTGATTGCCATACCCCGCTGGAGCACGTGTGTGTCCCAACGCGCCATTGAAGTGGCGAGTACCCTTTTTATTGGCTCGAGCGCGGCGGCGGCCGGGCTCAAGTAGCGCCTCGGCCACAGGTCGTTTGTCGGCTGGATTTCGTCGCTTCCGCGCCGCGCAGTGGCACATCGACGAAGTATAAAGACACTAGATGACTAGTGGATTTGGAATCGCGCGGGGAATTGAAAAAGATACGGTACGCTCGAGGCGGGGATTTTTCTTCGCGTCATTAATGAACTTTTTTAATAACCGTGTCATATATTCGAGCAATAAAGCACATTATGAATCGCGCACGAAACGTCGTGTTTAGAGTAACTTCCTTTTTACGCGAAACCAAAAACGAGTATTTTAAAAGTTTTTTTCCTTTTACATCTATATATATCGCGCTCGCAAAACTTTTATTCTCCTCTTTCTACTCCGCTAGCCGCTGCTGCTCTGTGTTAGCTCTGGTACTTTGAAAAAATACAAAGTTTTGTGATTTTGCAATTAGCGTTCTATATTTTTTTTTTTGCGTTTTTAATAAAGACGGAGGAGAACATCTCGCTCGAAAGTCGATGAAAAGTTTTTTTTTTTTTGCTTAATTTAAACATTTTTACAGTGCACGTGAAAAAAAAATTATTACTTATCGTGCCTATAATTTTGCGAGGCTTTGTCCCAGTGCGCGATGTACGCGCGACAGAAAAATTAAAGAGCGCGAGAGAAAAGTCGGATGTATGTCTTTTAACCGATGTATTTTTCTTTTTTTACGATACTCGCCGCGGTGGTGTACGCAGTCCCAACATCTCGACACTCAACTTTTTCCGATAGTTCGCTCCTTCTTCCTCTCTCGCGATTCTTTTCTCTCTCTCCAAGAGTATTTTGCTTCGAACGAGAGCCGCAGCGCGAAGAAGACAGGTCGTGCCGCCGCTGCTGCTTTATTTAAGAATTTTTGCCCATAAAATACTCGTTTTTAAAGTTTTCAACCGCAACAAAACTTTTTTTTTCTCGCGTTTAAACTACCTTGGCGACAAAATTGAAAAAAAAGTAACAGATATATCTGTTTAACCATAAATCTTTCTTATTCGTTACAAGTAATTTTCGTGATAAACTTTCGCGGCCGCAACGACGATGCAGTAAATAAAAATATAGCTGTGAAATTCGAGGCACGTTTTTTCTCGCCCCCGCCCTCGCCGGGCCAAAGTTATGAGACCAACGATTCCTAATGAATATTATCTGATTACAGGGATAACTCGATCGCAGCGGGGGATTATATAGATCGTGGTACGGAACTGTTATTATATTAGGTCGAGCCACAGGGACGACGCGCGCGACACGCCGCTTGAATTCAAAGTCGCGCCCGAGCGCAAAGACGAATCTTTCATTAATTTATCGAGTTAAATTTTTCTTTTCTTATCGTCAAAAACTTTTCAACACTTCGAGCTCGTAGCAGGAAAAAAAACTTTTCGATATGAAAAAATCAGCCGTCTATCTCGTTACACGCGCTGTGTCGTCCCCTTGTAACAATTCGCTGAGAATACCTTGACGTAGACGAAAATCGACGAGCTGCAGCAGCAGCAGAAGCAGCTTGATTTCATTCATATATCTTACCTGAAACAAACGAAAATAAAGAAATGTTTAATTAATTCATCGATCTGAGAGAGAGAGAGAGAGAGAGAGAGAGAGAGAGTTGCGTGCATGAGAGATCGTAATTAAAACTTTGCCAATTTCCACTGAGCAAGTGTATACACAGATATATATTCGCACACGCTATGAATAGGGAAAGGGGTGGATGGTGAATCTCTCGCAGGATATGTCATCAAACTCTCAGCGTGAGAGAGGGAGAATCGTTAAAAGTCAAAAGCTCGGCACTACTTGAAGGCATATATCAAACATTAAAGCTCCATCCCAAAGTAATTTCTCAAATCGCATAGCGAATGTATATCTATACGCGCGGGCTGCGCTTTCCCCTCGCTCGGAAATGTAGTACTCACACACACACACATTACACGGAGGCATATATATATGTATGATTCAGTTTTCTCCCTTCGAGCCTATATGTATATGCATGCCCTCCGCGGTTAAATTTCCATACGTCCGGTGGTGTAGGTGCTATATATTTATACATGCTAGCGGTGTATCGCAAAACTGCAACTGTTCCCCCTACGCATCTTAAACCCGCAAACATTTGCATTTCTAAGTTATCCCCGCGTGCAGCCGGCTGCGTTATACCGCTAGAAAATCTCTTTCTGTACATCGTGGCTTACACTACTACTGTGTGATATGAGCGTGCAAAAGTTTGACCTTGTGTGCTCTTTGGCAAGCGTAAAGATTTGCATATTTCTGAAGCGACTCGTCTACACGGGTTTATGAATCAAAAGGTGAGAAAGAGCTCGACTCGTAGAGCATTCGCTTTTTTTCAAATAAAATGATTGAAAAGTTGCTGTGAATCACTCGATGCTTCCTGATAATTAATAAAACAGTTTTATGTTTTCAATTGAATGTAATTGGAACTCGGTATACACTTTGCCCAACACTACTATCGAAACAATAGTCAATGCCTCGCCTTGAGATTATTTACCCTGTGCATAATGAGCTTGATAAAAATGAATGTAATTCTTGGTTATACAAGTGCCTAATTAAATTCTAGCCAAACTGTATAGCTTCGGCAATTTTTTTCATGATTAATACAACCATATTGCGTTTTCAATGTTGATGTAAATTTTCTTCTCTCGCTCATGTTACGCTGTCACAGAGCGAACGCGAATTTCTTTTCGAGACATGTGATCTCTCGTGCTTTTTTTCTCATTTTATTTGTGCTCACGTGACACGTTGAAAAATAAAATGAGTATTCAAAAAAGTAATTTCTCATTTTTCCGTGGAATATATGTTTTCAGCGTTGATTAAAAAATTAAAAAAAAAGAAGGGTATTCTACTTCGTGCGTACGCGTTTCACGCTGCATTTCAAAAAGAGAAAATAATTAGTAAAGATAACTCTCAAAAATGATAAAGCTTTTTCTTTAGCTTTAACGCATTTACTTTGACTGTGGGCGATAAAATGTTTCATTCATCCTGGGCTCGCATAACCCAGAAAGGAGTAGTAAGACACAGGTAGAAAAAAAACATAAAATAAAAAGGTAAAAATTTTTAATACAACTTTCGTTCTGTGCGTGCGCGTGTGTGCGTGCGCCAGTCCACCGTGATTACGAGGCTTAATTAAAAAGATGACGCACAGAATATTTGCCATTCTTTTGTGCACGCGCTCCAGTACCAAGAGTAAAATAAATTTCTCTTGTAATTGCGCGACACACACACACACGCACACGAGGACATTCAAACAAAATTTTCACTTGTGGGCTCGGCTGTTTTTTCGAAAATTTTCCCCGCGCATGAGCATCGTCCTGATTGGAATGAAAAAACTGTGTTTTCAATCTCTCGCAAAGTCAAAAGCGGACTGGCGCGCGCGCGGTGATTCATTATGCACAAAGTAAAAAAACGATAAAGCTTTTCCAGGTAGAGCACTTTTGTTTGATTGTTTTTCATCTTTTTTTTTACCTTTTTTTAATTTGGAAATTCTATACTTTCATTTGTTTTTACGTGGATACTTGATTTTTTCATTTTTTTCGAAGTTGAAAAATGTAAAATGTTAAATAAACTTCGTTAAAAAATCCAGGTCAACGATCCGCGTTCGCCCCGTGCACGATTATGTTAAATGCTTAGTTTCATGCACGAGTTCCAAAAAATTCGATGCAATTTCTTTAATTCGAGCGACGAGTCGGCAGAAAAAATAAAATAAAACTTGTCTACGACCCCGTAGACGACCTTCGGATTTCGAGCTTCTCCCGCGACTCGCACGTGTATTTACGTAAAGGGAAAAAATCTCTCCAGCTCGCTGCTTAATGAGGGTCTTGCCTCTTCCGTGGCGGGGGACAAGAAAGGGCTGAATTTTCGCAAACGGGAACGTGACGAGTCGAAAAATTTCCACCGCTGACAGAGACACGTCTCCTCTCCGGGTTTTTTTTTCCGAAAATTAGCCCCACGAATTTCGAAATTAGCCGCGTGATGAATGACCCTCGCAGGTGTATATTAATCGAAAACTTTTAGGGGTGGAGGATGAAATTCATTTGGTAATTTTGCGCCTCGCGAATATTACAATCGGTCGCGTCCCGCGCGATAATGAATGGCCACAAAAGGATACTCGCGGTGTTATATAACCCAACAAATATGACTGTCCGCCGGAGTGAAATTGATACGACTCTTGGGCATGCGAGTCGCGTGTATTATATATGAATGAGTATACCGAGGCCAAATTGCGGAATTTTCGTCAATAGCCGTGATCAATAATTTGTAATGTATTCTCTTGCGATTTCTTATTTAAAGAATAAAAAAAAAAGGAGAACGAAATGAGCCGAGCTTCGGTTTGATTTATCACGTATCTAGCTGGTATACGTACACACTCGTGTTGATGCGTATGTAATATCGTTGAAACCCGAGCATGATCGATATAACTCCCTGCGCGGAGCCAAATCTATAACTCTTTGTTGATGTCGTCGTCGTCGTCGTTGTTGTGTTGTTGTTTTTTTTTTTGTTCCATCGAGCATCAAAAGCTGCGTTGTAATATTTCCTCCACCCCGTCGCGTCGCGTCTGTGAAACACGAAATGGCTTTCGGCTACGCACGCAGCGATATAAACGCATATTTTTTCGTGCTGTACACGCGACTCTTACTTATTGTTTATAACCAGGAGCTGCGCTGCGCATACAGCAAGAACAACAAAAAAACTCAATTTTAGTTAGTCATCGGCGATGCGTGTAACACACGCCCCCACTCGATATACCGCACACCACCGAAAAACGAGAGAGCTTGCGGGACTATAGGCGTTAGACAATATTTTTCACCACCTCTGCGTGTGAAAAAAGGCACGAGAATCAATCTTTTGTTGGAAAATAGCGAGCACACACACACACACACACACCCGCACACGTTTAACGTGGCCTTCCACGCGTCGCGATCCCCATTGTGTTGCGCGGCAAAAGATTTATCGCGCGGTCGGTCGTCGATCCTCTCTCGCGTGCACACAGCTCTGAGCCTATGAGCTTCGTCAGCGATTTCCCGTCACTCTCGTTAATAGTTATATAATTTGCAGGATCTTCCCATTCATGTACAGCTCGCAGCGCAGAGAGAGAGAAATTAGAAAGCGAGCTCGTATCATATCTATATTTGTATGTATGCATGATCCCGACGCAGCACGTGCAAATACATAATGTACCATCTCTCGCAACGAAAGTAAAAGCTCGCGTCCTTTCTATTGCGTTATACGCTGTATATGCGTAGCATTACGAACACGCGCGGGTTGAATAGTATATATATATATATATATTAAAAGCAAAAAGAAAAATCGTACATATAAAAACGGTAAAAACCCCGGGAGTCGATTATGAATATATCGAATGTGCACATGAGCGGGGAAAGTGCCGAGCGATAAAAGATTAACGTCCGGGTTTGAGAAGCAAAAAAAAAAAAAAAATCATAATCTCGAGAGATGATAAATTTTCGGTGTATATAGATACGATTATTATTATCATCATATTCGATTCGTCGTTTTCTACTACTACCACTTATGTATCGAACGCGAAAAGTCAATTGTTTTAAGTGATTACGGCCTTGTTTGCGCGGCGCAACATTAAATTGATCAGTTAGGCCCTGCACTGCGCGCGTGTGTTTATACACACGTTATAATATCGGAACTGTTAATTAATTTATTAATTATTATTCACTTCTGTTACGTATAGTACGAAGAACTTTGTGCACTTCGTGTTGTGTGTTTACGGTATATAATATATATAGCTCGTGCAGGGATCGATACAGCGCCTATAAATGTATATACGAGGCGTATATATATACAGCAGTAAACTAGAAACGAAGCTCTTCATCTCGGAAAGTTTAAAAGCCAAAGAGTGAAACGTATGTGCGCGGGGCTATTTTATATATACCTATAGGTAGAAAGGAGTTTATAGTCAAATAGAGGAAGAGAGAGAGAGAGAGAGAAAGATCGAAGATGTATAGAGAGAGCCGCTGTAGTACAGAGCTAGGGTAGCCCAAGGCGATGCTTTCGAGAAACCCAAATCGCTTTATGAACGGCCTGGTGAGCACTCAAATCGAAAGGAAAACTCGCGAAAGAAACAGCCCAGCCACTACAGTCTGACCGTAGTAGCAGCAGCAGCAAAAGGGGTGATTGCTTCTTATACCCGACAACTTCAACGTCTCCTTGGATGCTCTCGCTTCGTATATAAGCGCTATATATTATATATAGCGTTGGCGAGCGAAAGAAGAAAAGACAGCGTGAAATTTGATCACACGCGCACGAGTGCACGCGCGTGTTGATTGCGGCTTATACGGACACAGACGGACGGAGTAGCAGCAGCGGTCGAGCTTGCGACTAATCACGGGGCGCACACAAAAAAAGCTCGCGAGCGCGCATATAAAAGTCGTGTCGCGATCGCGAAACTTTTTAAATTTATTTTCTCTCTCTTTCTTTATCTTTCTTTTGGTTGTATCTATGCGAATGGTGCAGTGTGTGTGTGTGTGTGTGCGCGCGCGTGACAAACGGGGTGATTGCGGATTCCGCGCGGAATATCGTCGTGCGGTCATATAATTTCGGGGCTAAGAATAAATCTCGCAACTTTCGATATGCTCCGCTTCGAAGTAAGATGAAGTCGGTTATACACATACGTTCAATTTTTTTTTTTTTTTACATTTTTATTCGCGAACGGGAAATTTACGCTCGAGCTTGCGGTCGCTTTCAGTACCCTTCTTACTCATTTTTTTCTGTGTGCTTTTCTGCCGCTCCAAAAAAGCGTGTTTTTCTCGGTCGGATAGACGACGAGATTACGAGAGTAAAGTTTATCGCGAAAAAAAAAGAAATAATTTCTTCCGAAGTACGCGCGAGAGAGGAGAAAAAGTTGGGGAAATGTATCATTACTATCTCTAGTACGTCTCGAGCGAGCTCGTTTTTTTTCTAAATGAATCCTCGAATCATTGCCCCCCCCCCTCTTCAAGAAAATCCAATAAAAATACAAATTTAATATAACTACTTGCGCGCGAGGGAAAACTGAACGAGTATAAGTTGAGTTTACTGCCTGGGAAAGCCACACACGCGCGCAGGAGGAGCGCCCAGGTGAATAGTAAAATTTGCGCCTTTCGCAAAAGCTCTCGGCTAGCGAGTCCGATTCGCCGAGTTATAACGGTATAATATATATCGAGAAAATTTGCTCATTCCACCCAGAGCTCTAGTTTCTCGTTATCATTTTCTTCTTTCCAGAAACTCGCCAGGCCTATAGTCATCAAATTGTATATATACGCACTCGAGATCTAGACGCTCTGGATATTATATGGCTGTTCATTAAATTTCAGGTGAGTATACGCGCGCGTGGCCGTAAAAATTAGAAGGAGAAGAAAAAAACAGAACTGGTGTCGTGCACTTCGCAATAATAACGGCGATGAAAAAAAAAGTGCGCGTTGGAAACGAGCTCACAATAGCAGCAGCGGCAGCCGGGGGATAGGACACTTTTTTTCTCATTCTGCGCGCGCGCGCGGGTACATATTTTTGTCACATGCTTGACAGCTTCGTGCATGTGTGTGTAAAGTGTGTAGGTATAGAAAGAGCGCGAGGTGAAAGTTTTTCCCGCGAGCTCGACGACGGCGAACAACGACGCACTCACATAGACACACACAGGTAGTGTGCACTTGCCATCGCGGCTCGCGCAAGAAAGTTCCGATATTACTCTTTTTCTTAATAACGAGAAATGATGATAAAAAAAAAAGGAGAAAAATAACACGCAGACATCCTGCATCGTAAAATGTTTGCATTTTAAGAGGAAGCAGGCGCCGCTGATGCATATATATATTATAATTGAAACAAAGTGTATCGTCGATATCAAAATCGAGAGAATTATTTTTTTTTTGTCGAAATCGATCGCGAGCGCGAAAAGAATGTGAAAGTGCACGTTTGTATTATTTCGTTTCGAGTGATATTTTTTACGGGCTCTTGTAGTACGCGTGCGAAATACCATCGTAACGCATCCAAAATGATTTCAGTTTTTCAATCGGTGTGCTTGGCCGAAATTCACTAGACCGATACTCGGATAGAAAAGCTCAACATTTTATGTCTATAGTTTCTGGTCAACGAAAAAGTTTCTTGGACATAGAAGGGCTATTAGAGCTGGACACATAAGAGCCAAAAGTATAAGGTTTTCTTCAACACTTCACGGAGATATGATGCTCTACGTTTTTCTCTCTCGATATTTAATGACTATTTAAAATTCGTGCAAAAAAAAAACACTTAAACACACTTTCAATAATTGTTTGTGATTTTCTATAATTTAAAATTAACATATTATTATCAAGTGTTCGACGTACCAATAAGAAATCCCACATACAGTAAATTTAACCAAAGCAAACCGCGCTTTGACTTATACTTTTACTTTACCACTTGCAGATTTATAGATATAGATAGTCGCCATCTAGTGGTAGAATCGACCATGATTAATGCGTTCAACACATCTATCGTGTTCTACTCGTATTAATACTGAACGTTAAAAGCATTTGGTTCAGTTCCCGCTCGAGAATAATTTCAAAATGCAGCGGTATCGTAATTGAAGATAAATCGATAAAAAAAATTGCTGCACGAAAATTGGCGCGGTGAGCGATTGCGGCGCGTTTAACTTTCAAGCGTGCGAGGCGATTCGTTAAGTAAATTTCGCCACGATTTTTCGGGTTTAAAGCAAGCGAGGCGAAATAAGGCCTTGCGTATAAGTGCATTGTTAATTAGCGGTGTGTACAGCCAAAGAGAGAGATAGAAAGAGGGAAGTAGCAGGGTAAAGTCTTACGTTTCAGTAGCACGAGCGAGAGAGAGAGAGAGAGAGAGTTTGTGATGTTTGAGGAGCTGCAGGGAGCAGCAGCGTGCCGAGCTCTACCCGCAAAGAGCAATTAAAGCTCTGTGCGCAGCAAAAGCACACACCCAAGCACAACCGGCCGCCCGTCCGCCGGTGAGCTGAATCTCAACAAGCGGATCGCAAGCTCAGCTTGATTACTTTTTTTGTCTTGTTGCTAGTGCGCGCTCGGGGGATGGTGAAAGATTCTCTCTACAACCCGCGCCCGGTTTTCTATACCTTCGGCAAAGTTGGCAGAGATTTTTTTTTTTTTTGTATATACTCTTTTTTTGCATACTCTTTAATTTAGAGAAAAGCGACGATTTTGTTTGCGATATAAATACAAGAACAAAAATGCGTGACAATTTCTGCGGTGTCGGGACAGCTATATACGCGCGACTCGGATACCATGAAGCAAGCCCGCGCGTTTATTTTTTTATACAAGGATCACGCACGCGTGTCATCGTTCGCTGCACGGTAGTATATAGTGCGTCGTGTACGCACTCGGAATACATAATAAAAACGGGGCGAGCGACTCGCATAGTATTATATTGTAGCGGTGTACGACGACGACACTGCGCGCGGGCTATGCAGCCAAGCTTTTCGGGGTAACGTAATATTTTTCTTTCTTTTTTCTAGCTCCGCATGCACGAGTTGAAATTTATTGGCTCAACGGAGTATTTCGTAGCCGAACGTGTTTATGAATATATCGCAAGATACGCATTGTAAGAAGACTTTTAATTACTCGTTACAAAATTTATGTCTGTAAGATGTAATTGCCGATTGATCGAAAAGGTTGTACGAAATTTACTGCGATCACGTCTGAGCTGTGAAAGCTACGTGTATAAATACATTTCTGTCCTGGATATTAATCTAGGCTCGCTCGAAGCTTTTATTTTAGTCTTGCTACTATATAAAATCTCGTCCTTTATAGAAACGAGTTTCCCTCGCCATCTCCAAGGACTCCTCTTTTTTCATTCTTTCATCCGTAATCTCAGAGTCACCTTCGCGATCGACGCGAAGATCATCCGTTGGAATGTGGATGTTAATTTTTTTTAATCCTTTCTCATCTCGTAATCGTTATCGATTTTATCCGATTAGCTGTCCTCTTGATTACACAATGAATATATAATCGATATAATACATCGTATACGAAATCGAATTACCGAAGATGTCGACCTGCACTTACACACCTACTCGGTTTTGGGCACTCGCGATCGCGCGCACCGCCGCACTCGAGAAGAGAAAGAATATGCTAATGCGCCTTCGACGCCGGAGCATGTAAATTGACGAAAAGCGATCGCGAAGCTGCCTCGAAAGGGCTTGGGGGAAAGCTGCTCGACTCTCGGGTACGCTCTTAAAGCAGCTGTAGCTGCAACTTTCGACTTGTTGAATGGCGAAGTGTCTGTATACGAGAGCGAGGTGCGATCCCGACTTAACGAAACAATACGATTTTAATTAAAAGCAATCTAAACCTATCTAAATACTTTCAGGTCGTTAAAACCTTGCTTTGACTTATATACACTTATCTATTTTGCCACTAGCAGATTCTCAGGTAAAGGTACTCGCCATCTAGTGGTGAAGTACTTGAGGTGGTTGAAAACTGTTCTACATTTTTTGAAGCTGTTGAATTGTCATTTTCAGATCAAATAAAATGCACTAAATATTTGTAACTCAATTTTAGCAGAATAATCTCTAAAGCTGATTAATGATAATTGTTAATTAAGCTATTGTTATTATCAATCATTAAATATTAAGCTATCAAGTCATTCGCTGCGACACGAATATCGTCGATGTAATTTACACTCCTGATATCAAACAGTATAACAATCAAAAGCTCAAATTAACTCGAATCGTAAACGTTTTTTTGCAAACGACGGAAAAAGCTAATTAACGAAAGTGTACACATTCGCATGCATTATTATCCTTTTGTACGAGGCGAGATGAGGTATCATAACGACCGCTTTCAAAAACGAGGAATGGCTCGTGCCGTAATTTACTTTTTCCAATCCGATCGTTAATACATATCTCGGATACAATTATGCAGACGTGAAATATTTCCGCGAATGGAACTTCGAATTTACGACGGAGCGCGATCGTTTTTGTCCGAACTTGTATATATATACGATAATGCGCGCAGCTGGCCGTGCAATTAGATCGAGAATCGAAACTCATCCGCGCGACGATTAAAGTACGCGGGCTACGATCGATCGAGCGTCTTTTGTATCTGCTCGCACAATTATGCGTTTTACAAAAAAATAGTCGATGGAAAAAGATAATGCACGTGGCCAATCCTCGCGCGCGCAAATATTTTTTGTCGGCTCTTTGTCGTCGATTCTTTTTCCTCTTGTTTCGTCGTTGTACAATTAAAACCGCTTACAATTCCTTATAAAGCGCCCGAAACAATGACGCGATACACGAGATCGTGAATATTTAAACGACGAGAAGAAACAAAACAAAAAAAAGTACGTATTCTCCCTTCGGAAAATCTGAACTGCAGACCGCGAGCGTCAGTTTATCATCTTGTAGCTACAGCTCACTTATAATACTGGCAGCTCCGGCAGCCCCCGCAAGCTCTCTCGCAGTGCGTATTATATACAATACCGAGCTTGCAGCAGCAACGTATGTATCTGCGGCTTTTTGCAGCCAGTAGCAGCAGGTAAATTTGCAACGCACGAGTTCGCTCAGGCGGGGATAGAGAGAGAGAGAGAGAGAGAGAGAGAGATACAAGCGTAAAAACACGTATGCGGTATTAATATTGAAAATAGTACAGATAGCGCACCTGAACCCTTGGGTGAATCGAATTTTTCCAGCTGTATACCAACCGCACACCGGCTACACACACACGCGCGCGGATGTAAGTGTGTGTGTGTAAGAAGCTCTCGTCGTCGGGGGCGCGCTTGGACTCTCCGAGTCAATTTTCCCAGGCGGTTAAGGGCCGCGCGCACAAAAGACAACACGATGTCGCGATGTACAAATGCACACACACACACATTCAGACCCCCTTCAGCTCTCAGCCGTTTTCCTTCGCGCACTCGCGCGTACGTGCATATATGCATGAGGCGCGAGAGGAGATGGCACGGCGGTGGTAAGGGACGCAGCGACAACACGAGCTACGGGGGTTATACAACAGGGAGTAGAGCAGCTATAAGCTATTGTAGCAGCAGCAAGTTGCAAATTGCCTGTTTTGCTGCTGCTGCCAGTGCCAGTGTGCGGCGGTGGTTGCTCCTCTCTCTCTCTCTCTCTCTGGGTTTCCAATACGTTGCTGCATGTTTAAACGGTATAACGAGTATCTCTCTCGCTGCGCTGCACTGCTGCTCTATATTACAATGGCAGTCAGGCAGGCACTGCAACTGCGAAGTTAATGTATTATTGGTCCGGTTTCGATTAGAAATTGCATTATTTGTCTCCGTCCTCGCGGCGTTGATTATGAAAACGCGCAAGCTCGCTAAATTAAGCTCGAGCGATCGACTCCTTTGAAAGATGCATACTTTCATGAATTTTAATTGAATCTCAGGTAGCTTCATCCTGGAAGGAACTGCTTCTGCATGTATGCGCGGCAAACAACTTGTATATACCATAACGTATACCTAATGCTATGGATCGCGTCTTTCCTGCATCGCGTCCGGACACCACTAGGGGTCACGCAAGAAATGATATATATATATATATATATATATATATATATACGAGAAAGCTATTAAAGATTTTTCATTGCTCTCTCTCTCTCTCTCTTATTTCCGATCTGGTATATTGCCTTTTCATTTCCATCCTTTTCGGGATTGCAGCTGCCTGCACAGTGCCGGGAGGAAAACCGAATCCTATGTATCGATCCGCTCGTTTCTATCTCGTCCACGCAGCTCGAGCGCTGGAATTTGAATCGGAATCAACTCTTAAGCTTCTACACTGCAGCGTACGGCGTCGCACGATCGATTGGCAATTTTATTCCGCGACATCTTCGCGAGTGAATTCACAAATTAATAATCCCATTCGCATATGTACAGCACCTTATACAAACGCGACCTGTACGTTTATACTTAAATATTCCTGGTAACTCGTTTAATTCTTGCCTCGCGATGATGCACTCGCATACGCACGCGAGTATGTAAGCAGAATGAAAAAAAAAAAACTCGTCGCTCGTGTACACATACACATAGCTGCAGCAGCTGCATTCTTAGCGATCCGCAGCTTCTCCTTTCCTTTTTCTTTTTCTTTTTTTACTTCTCACTCGCAGTCTCGCCTGCCGCTGCTGCTGCAGCTACTGCCATACGTTCTCACAATAATGCGACACGAGTTGCTGCTGCTGCTGCTACTGCACTTGCTATACACATTATAAACTCGAGAGAGAGAGAGAGATGTGCATTAACGCGTATGCAGTACGAAGCAGCCTCGAGTAATGGCGGAATAAAAAAGAAGAAGAAGAAGAAACGAATAAATGAGCGAGCATCGAATACGTGATGATTTTGCTGCGTTGCTCGTCAAGAGCGAGCGAGTGAAAAAGGACACGTTTTACGCATACGCGCACAAAGGCACAAAGACAAAAGCAGCAGGAAGACTCGTCGAGCGAGAAAAGTCTCGGACGCAAAAAATCATCTCCGCGCTATATATAAGTATATAATACGACGCTCTACGATCTTTCGCAACGATATAATAACGATCGGTCCAAACACACACACACACGCACACACACGCACACAGCTCCACTCGAAATATTTCGGCTGTGTTGTTTTTCTTTTCGCACGCACTCGCGAGAAAGCCACCTTGGCCGTCGCCGCCGGCCAATTGACATACATCAGGTGCGCTGCGTATACACCTCTTCGTATTATCTTCACTGCTGAAAATTAACGGTACTCCATATATATATACACCATATACATATATGTATGCGGCGATATAACGGCGCTACGGCGTTGGCCGCGAGGCAACAATTCGGCGTCACGTACACTTGAACTCTCGTTGCGCTCTTGCTTTGCTGCGCCTTCGTCTCTTTCTCCGTATACACACACATACATATATACACTCGAGAGGCTCGTATGGCACTTTGTATATCGCGCCGCGTTTACTCAAGTACTTAGCGTCATATTCGATGTATTACATTTAATACTTGTGCGTATATATATGGCTACATACACGATGTGATTCTCGAGGGACCATCGCCCGGCCTCGCCGGGACGTAGACCTCTGTATCGCGGATAACAACTTGTGGCCGGCGCAAGACACTGATGTAATTATTCAGTAAGTATACCAGGACCTTATGTGCGAGAACATCGAGGATCGATTTATATTACCTCGAGACGATCGCGGCTATATGAAAACGAAACGCGCGTAATTGCACTCTGCATTATTGACTATTGGAACTCGATACGAGCTGCTGCTACATTAGGGCAGTATAAGTTTATATCGACCAAAGAATTTTCTCGAGTTTCGTAAATTACATACGCTTACAACGAAAATTGTATCAGTGATCGTTAAGCTCTCTCGTCTCATCCGTCACTTGGCGCGCCGATCTCGCCTGACTTTGTCGTCTGCTGCTGCTGCTGCTGCTCCGATACATAATCTATCTTCTCGAGACTAAAGTAATCGACAACGACGACGACGACGACGACGAAAAAAAAAAACAAATCTCGCGCTCGACTCGATTTCTTAAATCCCACTTCTGGAAGTCTTATAACTATCGGTGCTATGTTTACCCTCTTAAGAGACTCTTATACCGTGACTCTGCGAATTATCATAAATAAACGACTTTTTCATTCTTTCGCGCGCGCGCCTGAGAGAGAGAGAGAGAGAAAAAGCATAATCGAGTCGAGGCACTTTCATTTCAAGTTCGCACAGCAGCAGCAGCAGCAGCAGCAGTAGTCTACGTAGAGACTCGTGTGTGATAAATATAAAAGTTTAACGCGCCGCGCAGCAAAACAAGACTTTCACTGGCAATAAAAAGAAATAAATGAAATAAAACAAAGCGACAATAATATATAAGTAATCGTACGAGCATCCGCGATCTGAGATCTGTAGGATTTCAAGCTCGCTCGTTCGCTCGCTCGCGCGGTATTACAAAGCAGTGACGTGTACCTAGATATAATAACGTTTTATGCATTTCGTACGGCGGCGAATTAAAAATACACGTATACGTAATTGCACGCGCGTTGCGCCGTCGCAATCGCATGGAAAGTCTATAATGATAAACAATGTATGGCACCGATTGGAAATTGTTACATATGCGCTTGGCTGATTAGCAATGACACACTGACTACGAGCCACCTCCTCCTATACTCGCACGTAATGATCGCATGGATTGCCATCGCGCGCGATCGTCTCGGATAAATGCCGCGAAGCGCACGGCATATGGTTGGCAATGATTTCGAGCTTCGTCGTTCGACGTCGTTTCATCGTACACATTTACAACATACGTTTATATATTTTCCTTTTGTTCGTCGGGCGCTTATATATATACGAGAGAAAATCCCTTTCGCAGGCGCGCGCCTGAACTTTTAGCTCGGTTCCATATGGCGGTATATCGTATGTACGAAACGTCGCTCGTGGCTATGTAATGTATAGTAGTGGTACGTCCGCGAGATAACGATATCTATTCGCGCTCGCGTCCCATGTGCTACGCTACGCTATTACAATTCGGTGTTTCCGTCTGGAAAAAATAAGCTCATCTTCGTCGTATGCTCTAGCTCGTGTGTGCGTGAGTCAGCGGCGCTATTTTTAAAACTTTACTGCCGAACCGAGAGAACCCTTCGCTCCGGCGGTGTATTTTATATATTTATATATATCGCATTATAGCAGGCGCAACAGCAGCATGTGTATTATACACATCTTTCTCTCTCTCCCGATTCACTTCACGCGCGCGGCCGGGGCATACACAAACCGGTTGTCTGTCTGTGTGTGTGTGTGTGTCATTATATGCTCGCAGCAAAAGGAGTCGCGAAGCAACCAAATGTAAGAGAAGAAGAAGAAGAAGAAGCAAGAGGAGCCACTGACCTCGAGTCGAACTTGCTGCCGTTGTCGAGCGTGCCGGTGTAGTGCATCGTCAGCTGGTCGCCCTTCTTCGACTTGACGTCGCACACCTCGGGCACGTAGACCTTCTCGACCTTGAGCTCCTGCGCCGCCCACGCAGCGGCCCAGCACATCGCGGAAAGCACAAAGAATTTGGCGATCATCGTTTTGTCCTCTTCTTCTTTTTTTTTTTACGAAAAGAAAGTCAAAAAAGGGAAAAAAAAAAGGAAAAAAAAAACGCGGATCGGCGCGAAACGGAGCAGCTTTCCCGCCCGGTTTTCAAAAAAGCACAGCTTTTTTTTTTCTTGTTTCAAATAAAAAATAAAACAAGATAACTTTGGTTCGTGTGCGTATACGTTCGACGTGTTTTTATCTATATCTATATATATAGAGAGAGAGAAGAGGAGAGCTTCGACGCGACGTACTCGAGCTCGAACGAAGCACTACTGCACGAGCATCACATCGGAGGCACTGGCGGAGAGAGAGAGAGAGAGAGAGAGAGAGAGCACCCAGGCGGCTTCCACCAACGTGCTGCCGCTGCGCGTAACCACCGCCGCCGCCGCCGACGACGACGACGACGGCGGAGGATGACGACCTTTACGCGCGAGCAGCGAGCGCAAGAGGAGGAGGTAGTATATGTATACACGTCGGGCCACGCGCCGTCTCATGGCCCTCTGCGCCGACGCCGAGCGCTCTTCGTCTCTCTCTCTCTCTCTCTCCTCTTTTCCTCTCTCTCTCTCTCACTGCTGCCGCTGCTCCGATGTTCGTGTGCAATGTATTATTATATATGCTCGCTGCGCGAATATGTAGGTCTCGAGCGCGCAAAATGCCTGTATACGTGGCGGTGCGCGAGGTTTAATGACGCGCCGCCGCTGCTGATGCTGCGCTGCAGAATGCAAAATCGCCGTATCTCCGAGCCATATGGAGAGCTTTTTTTCGGACTTGCGAATTTCGGGGGCCCGGAGAGATATAGAGCTTTGGATTGCCTTCCAAGCGCGCGCGCGCGTTGCATTAGATTGGTTCATCGTCATCGTCGCGAAATAGTAGAGGTATCAAAATTTTGGCACGGAAAGCAATAAAAAAAAAAGATTAGCGGGTCGCGACGATGCGCGCGAGGGGATTAGCAGCTGCTGCATACGTGTGTAATAATGCTCGTATATACCGATATTGTCACGCGCGCGCTAGTATACATACGTAATATATAGAAATGTGCACTTGCAACGTGCGCACACGTGCAGATTGTGCGCGCAGCTCTCGAGGAAGTTTATAATCTCTCTCTCTCTCTCTCTCTCTCTCTCTTAAAGTAGCTGAGTGCGCTGATCTTGGGTGCAGCGCGTACAGAAATCGGAGTTTATGGACGAGTCGTTTTTCTTTTTAATGAGAAATAAATTCTGAAACTCTTTTTTTCTTTTCTTTTGAAATATAATCTATAGCTTATACGTTTGTATAATATGATTTGGCACATACAGGATAGAGAGGCATCGACCGATAAGACAGCTGCGCGTCTTCTTCGGCCCATTCGACCTCTCACGAAGTCGATTCGATGCATCTACTTATACATGCCTAAAACTGGAATACAGCTCCTGAAATAATTCAGTATACATAATATTCTAAATGTAACGTCACTGCCGTATTAATGCGCGCTAAACATTATCATTAAACTGTATACACGCCTCGTTACGGTACTAGACTTGTATTACAAGTTGTAACGTCGAACCGCGCCGCGCACTATATGGTGTATCATGGCGTGCGAAGTATGGCATTTATATGCATGTGCACCGGATATACACAGGTATTATAATACTTTCATGAATGAATCAAAAGGTTGTTATTTAGGTGCCGAGAGAGAGAGAGAGAGAGGCACCTGCACTTATATTAAAACATGATATACACGAAACGTTATTTCGAAAGAATGAAACAACGTAATCGTCTATTTTAACACGGCGTTGACGCGCTGCGCTGTGTTTCGATATAGATAGGTAACGCGATATGAAAAACGGCTGAAATTTGTGATAATTAGATGAGCTTTTATTTAAATAAGATAAGATAGTCGTTGAATTATTATTACCGCAGGTGGTAAACAATTAACGTATTATAAAAAAAAAGCTGTTTTTTATAGCCAAAGTCTCAAAGTTCAATTATCGCGCGCCTATAACCCGTGAAGGGACTTAAAAAAAAGAAAAAAAATAACGTCGACTGTCTAAAAAAAAAAAGTAGCTGATATGTACATCCCAGAGGCTCTCTTATTTGATATCATCCCACGTAGAGAGAGAGTACATCGCGCGCAACGCAAACAAGACACGCGTCGACTATAAGGCAGTAGGCACTACTACTACCGAGGCGAGAATCCAAGCGAGTGGAAAGATATCGCGTTCCAGAAATAACCAAGACAAACTTGGTGATTTCGCATGCCCACACACGTATACAGACATAGACTCGAGCGCACGAAAACACACACACACACACACACACACAGACACAAATACGCTTACAGAGGTGCACAATCTCCGTTTATGCTTATATTACAATAGCGATATATCGCGCACGTGTGTACGAACGAAGCTTCATATAAGTCGCCGTCAGCAGAGAGAGAGAGAGAGACGCGGATATATAGTATCAGTCGATTTTCTACTTTTATTCGTTAAACACGTGAATTTCGACGTCTTGGTCGTCGTCTGCGACGTTGTGCTTTCGGTGACTCGGTGAATTTTAGTTTTTGCGTGAAAATATTATGTATCAGTGAGTTTTCGTGCGTCGTTACAGTTGATCAAAGTTAAAAGTGAGGAATCGAAAAATCCGCGATCGAGACGCTTTATCGAGGGTTCGCGGCGTTGCAGCAGGTTATCTCGACGTAAGTTGATTATAAAAAAATTGCGTCTCTCGTCGCTTGTTGTGGTTATGGCGTTTATTACGCGACGCCGTGATTATTTGTTTTCTCTCTCTCTCTCCTCCCCTCCAACGATAAGAGCCCGTGTACATGATTATCATTGTCGTTCGTCTTGATGATAATTTTTGCTAACATTCGTCGCGTCGAGTGCATAACTCTCGTACCGCAACGAGGAGGCTGTCGCCGAGCCGAATCGTTGTTATTATTATCATTATTTATTTATTCATTTTTATTTTTATAAAAAAAAAAAAATGCATACGAAAGCAGGCAATAACCGTATATCGTAACGCCGCGCTGCCGCGTCTGCGAAACAAAACACCATAGCAGCAGCAGCAGCAGCAGCAGCTCTATAGACCAACAGCCTCTCGTGCTCTAACAATAAAAATACTTTTTTTGCCCGCGCGCGAAGCGCATAACACTCGCGCGTACATATAGAAATGCACAAAGCTCGGTGTGCAGTTGGTGTACGTTTGTGTATATAGAGGAAACCTTACTGTACAATACACGCGGCGGTATACGTATCAGCGCGACCGCCCGCAAGAGCAGTAGTAAGGGGGGGGGGGGTCTATATGCAAGCTCGAGATTCCGGAACTTCCGTTTCCCAACAGTTATATGCGCGCGACGTTCTTCGCTGCTGCTGCGAAGCTTTGAGGACAGAGAGAGAGAGAGAGACGCGAGTCTCGTGTACGATACTACAGAAAGAGGAGCGAGAGATGCGAAATACGTGTTTGTCTCGAGCATATATTTACTTTTCAAAAGAGAGAGAGAGAGAGATAGAGAAACTTCGAGTTAGAAGAAGGAAAGAAGAAGAAGACACGACTACGACTACTGCCGTCGACGACGTTTGGGAGCTTATGCATAGCTGCATACACAAACGCGTTTTATGTGTATACAGGCGCGGCGCGCGCGGCGTTGAAAATCTCATGTGTCTTAGGCTGCGCTGCGCTGTCGTATAAGCTTTACCACCGCTGCTGCTGCTGCGAGCTTAAGAAAGCTGCGACTGCGACGTGTTTATGGCGCGTTTGCCGAGAGATAGAGCGCAAAAGTTAATTTTTGCACCGAAAAATCCAATTTCTTTTATATATACGTACGGGGGGGGGATGTCATCCGAGGCGCGAGTCTGCTGCTCAATATTGTATTATTATATACGCGATATAAGCTTCCGATGCGCGAGACGCGATGCCGATTATATACGCACACATATAAAGGCATTATCATAAGCTCATTAATTCGCGTTATTTTTCTATTCCACGTAATTTTTCCCCGAGACCCGCACACGTTTTTCATAATCTCGAGACTCTGCTTAGTATTACTACTATACTAGTTGACACGTTACGTACACTTGCGGTGCAGCAGCAGCAACTACTGCACGCCAGACGCATCGGCAGCATAAAATGATACAACTACTCGCGTATACACACACACACACACACACGCGCGCGCGAAAACGCGTATATAAATTTGCGCGATCGAACGAGTCGTACGTGATGCTGCTGTTGCTGTGGCTGCTGCGTTGACTTTTGCATTATGCACCGATCTGCGTGCGCGAGTGCATTTCTCTCCCCTATAGCCCGCAAACGAACGAACGAACGAGAAAATATAAATCAAGCACATCGATCGTAATAATGTGCGAGACTTCGATATCATGGACTCGGATGGAGAGAATTACGAGCGAGCTCGCGAGTAATCGATATAGCATCTACTCCTTTTTTTTCCTCTGTCTTTTGGTGTAAGAGGAGAGCCACCCTATGTACACTTCGTTCTGAGAATTTTTCGCGCGCGTTGGGTTCACTCACTCACTGCTACTGCTGCTTATTACGGGCACGCGATCGAAACGCGCGAGTCTCTGTTTACATATTTATATGCCAGAGCCAAGTAGAGAAGCTGCGTGTGCATATTTTCCTTGACATGGTAATCCCTCTCTCTCGTATCAATAAGTTTTTTTTTAATGGTATCGGAGGCAGAAATAAAAAATAAAAAATAAAAAAATTTAGTAATTTTAAGGAAGCATCATTAATCCGAGATACTCTCTCTCTCTCTCTCTCGGAAGGAAACTTCGCGGTACCTTTTGTTTGCACAATTTATAGCGCGCAGGGGCTTATGTAGAAGTAAAGGCTTTCGCTTCATAATCGATTATCTTGGGGAAAATCCAATTTCCAAACTACTGCCGCTGCTGCTTCGGTTCTATAAGCTCTTCTTCGAGTACTCGATGCAGCCAAGCTTACACCTGTTTCACAATATATATCTCTCTCTCTCTCTCTTTCTCTCTCTGGTTTTCGATCGAAGAGGCTCAAGTCCCATTTTCGCCGTTTTCCAAGTCTATCTTTTTTTCTTCTTCTTCTTCTTCTTTTTTTATTAAGAATTAACCCTTCGGCGAAATCCAATATCGACTGCGGGACTCGAGCTCTGCTCGATGTTTGTGTGTGCAGTGTGTGTGATTTCGTCGTCGTCCACCTTTTTTCGTCGACTCGTTTAATTTTTAACGTAAATATCTTCGTTTCAGTGAATCCAACGAACATACCGATACATAAGACTATCCGTTAATCTCCCCTGGTTCCGGAAGGAGATAGCATGAGACTTCCATTTGTATTTCGGTTTTCTAACCTCTCGATATGTATACATGCGGACGCCGCGCGAATTTCGTGTTTATACACCGCCGCTACGCCTGGATATATATATCTTCGCGTTAAAATCGATTACGATCGTCCAATATTGACAGTTAATTTTGCGAAATTCTCTTCGGCCCCCGCTGCACAAAGTTCATATACAGGCAGGCAGTAATAGTACCAGCCTCGAAACTCCACGTACAGAGCGCGGATTAAGTCTCCTCGAAATCGTTTTGCCGTGTATATATATTATTGTGCACATAATCCTCGACTAAAACTCGTATCGTTTCCTACAAGCACACACACAGATTCCGCGCAAAGGTGTAAAATCGTGCCAATTTATTAATAATTATACGAAAAAAAAAAAACAACAGCAACAACGACGCGAAACGAAAGAAGTAACCATTAAAAATTTCCGAGGCGCCGCCAACGCCACGCGCGCGATTGCAATTAAAACTTTTAAATGCAGTGGCACGCGAGCGGCAATTGTCTCATTGTCTTTTATTTTAATGAAAGGAAGTTCCTGTGTGTGTGCGCGAACGTTTACTTTTTCCTTCTCCGCGCCTGCCTACCTGCCTACCTGCCTGCTGCTGCTGCCCAAGAGAGGATGAAAATTGCGGTGAAACTTTCTTTGCAATTATACGCTCTCGGAAAATAAGGTGTATGTGTATATAATTGTATCTATATCAGTTGGAGAGAGCAAAAAAAATCGGAAGATATTCGGGGTAAAAATAATATCCTCGTCGTCGTCGTCGTCGTTTAAAAAGTTGAGCGTATATCTTTCGTCTGCTGATGAATATTACATATATATATATATACAAAGTGTGCGTGCGTATATTACCCAGCGCCGGAGTCAAGAAACTTATGCTTTGCGCGCGAGGAGTAGTAGTAGTAGTAGTAGTTGCTAATAGCCGAGCTAAATAGTTTCCCGTAGCAGTATGAAAAGCCCCGGCCTTGTTTATAAGACGACGACTCGACGACGACGAGAGGTTCAAGATACTCCGGTGGCAAAAGGAAACTTTCGATTTTTTACCCATTAAATGCCTGCGCGCGTATTTATCGTTCAAGTTCGCCCCGCCGATGGATGATTGATAGCGTTAAGAAAAGAGAGAGAGAGAGAGATGAAAAAATTAAGAGACTCGACTCCCGACGTAACTTTGCGCGCGCATATACGACAAAATTTCTAATGAGCTTCATCTCGTTACATGTGTACGTACGATACCGCTGCAGGAAGAGACTTAGAAGGCACGAAGTAGGAAACAATTTTCCAAGTCCTCTTATCTCATTTGCCGTGGCAGTGAAAGTAACACACACACACACATACACAAGTGCAAGTATGAGCGTTAGATTTTTTTTTCTCGTTTAATAATATTAAACCATACTCATCCGCGGACGTTGATACATCGCGTGTGTGTGTATATGTGTGTACGTAGTTTTGCGTAACGCGAGAACGAATCATCCGCGTAAAAATAAGCGCGTCCGTGCTCGCGGCTTATATCATAATTACGATAGAGACCTACGGGCAATGTCATTACCATAAAGTATATATATATAACCCGTTCGTTTGGTACATACAGACGCACACTTTGTTTATATAGAAAGTAACACATATAAGAGTTGATGATGTGTGGTGGTGACTTTCACTTGTGCACACACATACGCATACACAGAAAATCCACGAGCGACTTGGTTATTGCGCGGGGTCATGGGCTTTATTTAATTCTTTTTATTTTATTTTTTACTTACTTACGGCGAAAGTAGACGCGAGAAGACAATCGAGTTTATGAAGAGTTAGCTGAGTTAGTGAGATACGCACTTCGTTGTTACTGGAAAATAGTTCGAATTTACAGGGGATATATATGTGGATATCGATTGTTTAACGTATTTTGGCAAACTCGTTAATTTAATTAACGTGACTTTGTTACATTGATGCTGCATTCGTAAAATCGATCAACGTATACAGCTCGTTCAACCAATGAAAATATTATAGCAGAAAAGGCGAGACAGTTGCGAATCTCGATGGAAAGATTACGATAAACTTGACAATAATTTGTTGAAAAATAGTAGCTTTACATGTACTATATATTATAAAAATATGTTCAATTGTAGTAAGAAATATTACTCAAACACTCCTAAAAACATTATTTCTATTGGAATTACCAATTATATATTCGATCGGACAAAATATTTCATTTTGTAGTTCGACATTTGCTCCTAGATGGCGTATTTCAAACCTCAAGTGAAATGTGTTCTAAAGAGTATTAAAGTACAACATTTACTTACAGGTATCAAAGTACAACTCCTTCTAATAAAGTAATTGATTGATTGTTTGATCGATGGATTGTTTATTTATGAGACCGGGGGGGTAGAACCCCGTGTGGCCCCGAAGTATATTACGGAAATTAAACGATGAGATTTGTAACCTAGAAATTCTTACCCCGACGTACTGCGTCGGTTACGTATGTCCTTTGGCTGCGGGTTCGTCCATATACGTCCGGGGTCTATCTGTGGAAATACATGCAAGCGGGACGGGGCATATTCACACACACACATTCATCAATAACTACTCATTCAGTTCTATTTTTAAACCAATAATCATAACGATTTATTTCTATTATTTAAACTGCATTTGGTCTCCGAGAGAGAGACCGGAACCGCCGGCGGCCGACGTCACAAACGTAGCTCGTTTCGAGCGTGCCGGGGATAATAATAACACGGCCCTGCCGTGATGCTCACCGACGTGCTCGTACTCGTCTCCAAGGGGGCTGATCGGCGGCTCGTCCGGGTCGTGGCTCCAAGTCCTCGCTCGCTCGGCTGTTGAATCCCTGCAACAGAAAACCGTCGTCGTCCGGTGTTGAGTCTCCACCCTCGTCTCCTCTGCAGCGGTGACAGGATGGCTCGCTCTCTCACTCACACACTAGCACGCACGCACGACCTCGAGCTCGCACATACACACCCCTCAACCGAGGGCTTAGCGATCACACTCTCGCGGCTCACACTCACACCTGCGGCTCGACGTAGGTAGTCACCCGGACTACCTCGTGCTCTCACTTACTTGGACACGTGTACACGAAATACAATTTAAGTCGCGAGACGCTATTTCTCAATGTCGGCCCTTGCCGTTTACCGGTTCAACGGTAACTGTCTGTTTTCCCGCGACTCTCGTGCTTTCGTATTTCTCCTTTCATTACATCCGATCTTCTTCTCCTTGCCAGACATACAACAGAAGAAAGAAAACATTGCGCAGAATCATCATCATTATATTTAACTTTATTCGGCCTTGACTGACAATGATTTGTCAGGCGACCTCTCACAAATAATACCGATTCGGCATTACAGATTATATAAATTATAAAATAATTTAAAAGTTAATTGAAGCAAGTAGCGCAGATGGGTAACACATTACATACAGATAGACATATAAAATTGAGAGAAAAAAAAATAAATTTACTTAGTAGCAGT
Source organism: Trichogramma dendrolimi (assembly GCA_034770305.1). Taxonomy (NCBI): domain Eukaryota; kingdom Metazoa; phylum Arthropoda; class Insecta; order Hymenoptera; family Trichogrammatidae; genus Trichogramma; species Trichogramma dendrolimi. Next base: position 927,026 of record JAPMIB010000065.1, on the reverse strand, counting down.
ACTTAATTCGGGCACTAATTCTCCTGAACGCCTTACTACCTGCCTCTCGAGGGCCTGCAGCAAGTCGTACAAATGCCTCGACTTCACCCTCCCCCCAAAATTAACGAGTTTCCGATCGACAAAGAGAGAAAGAGACGAGCGATGGCCTGAATCGAGCTCTCCTCTCGGCGCTCATGCATCCCTGGTACGTAGCCCGAAACTTGCTCGAGGTGTGGAGAGCGCAGGAATCCGCTTGATGCGAAACTATTTCGATTTATGTACGCGCTGCGAGGCCGCAAGAGACGTATATATATATACAATGTAATGCGGGCAGCTTGGCAGAAGGACCTGTGGACGGACGGACGGACGGACGGACGGACACGGCGCTGCGGAGGAAACTTTTTCCATTCTCGAGTTGTTGTTGCTTTTTTTGCAATGGGGAAACAAACTTTTCGACTTTTCAAGAGACAATGATAAAAAAATGTTAAAAATCCCCGACACAGAAAGTCCACAGGTTCAGCGTGTTTTAACGTTTCGTACGAGGGCGACTTGTGTATCGAGATCGGACTCTGCTGCTCACGAACATTTAAAAATTTTCAACTCGTCGTGTAGACACGATTGTTTTCAGAGTTCAATAAGCTCGACGCGTCGCGCGCTTCAAATTCATTAGAGATTACTACAGCGTATACTTTCATTTACAAAATTGTGTTCAAACACACACAAGCGTGTGGTGTCATACACTCAAAACTTAGTCTTAATTAAAAAAACCTCTTCAAGAGTCGCGAATTTCTTCCTTTGTTTTTGCTTCTTTCACAACTTTCACGTTCATTCACGATCGTGATCCCTTTAGTATCATCTTTTTTTTTTTTTTTTGCTGCTACCATTAAAAGTGTACACGCACGCACAGTCAGTAGTAGTAGTAGTAATGGGAAACGCGCGCGGAACATCTCTCGGGTAGCACCTTTCACGCATTCAGCATCAGCAGCAGCAACCGAGATCATATATGCGCGCCGCGCATGTAAAAGAGTTCAAAAGATAAAACGCCAGCAAAAAAAAAAGAGTCGGAAGGGAAAAATGGTGTTCAGCCCGGCGTCGCGTCGGTCGCTAATTAAGACCTCGCCACCGAAGCTTCCCTTCTGATAATGCGTACATACACGTGAACCTATATGTACGTGTGTGACATACACGCATTTTTTGGCTGTCGATGCCACCGCTGCTGCTGCTGCTGCTGCTGTCATTTGTTGGCCTCTCTTTTTCTTTTTAGAAAGGCGCAACGCACGCAATGCTTAATTGGCATGTCTGAGCGAGAGAGGAGTCATCGCACGATGATGCACTTCGCGCGTACATATGCATGCAAGTTTTCAGAGAAAACATAACATATCGTAGCGGTATTCGATTTAAGTATATAGCTAATTTGAGTTTTCGGGGGGGTTACTTACTTTTACCACGTATATATAAAATATAAGTGCGCGCGCGGAGAGAGAGAGATACTTTTCACGCGAAAAATATACCATTTCGAATAATGTATGATATACGTATAGTACAGGGACGTGCGCGCGCGGGCATACGAGATTATAAAATGGTATGTGTAACCCGTTCTTATAATACTATATATCGAGCGCCGATAAAAGCTTATCTCTCCTGGTGTATAGCTTACGATTCCTTACGCCGTGCAGGACTAATCTGTACGTGTGTGTGCGCGCGGTTATTTCACGCTAGGGTGGCTTCGTTTAACTGTGTACGCGAGAAGATTCATATATATATATATATATAGATTCGCGTGTGTGCGAAAGATTTTCAACGCGAGAAAAAGGGACGAGATGCAATTTTATATTTCTCAATTTTACCTATACGGGAGGAAAAATAAAAGATATTTAACGAAACTCACGCGACTCTTGGAGAAACTTAATGCGCTCGAGATTCATTTTGATTGTGATTCATGGAGGGAGTTCTGGTCTCGTTTGTTGGGATCGTAATGGGTTTCGATTTGTATAACTTGTAATAACGCGATTTACAATATTTCACTTTTCGCGGCGCTCGCGTACTTTTTTAAATTTAGTGGATTAATATCGTTTGAATATTTATTTGTATTAATCTCAATTTTATATAACTTAAGCTTATTCATTTAGAAAAATTTATTTATCAGTATTGTACTTAAAAAAGGATATTAAAAGTTGTTTTGTTGTTTTGAGGACTGTTGATAAAAAATAAATTTACATCTTATAGTACTCCATGCTTTGACTCATATACAATTATTTTCACTTTGCCACTTGCAGATTTACAGATAAAGGTACAATCACCATCTAACAGTAGAAGCTTCAAGTAATACTATCGAATTGAAGTGGTTAAAAATTGGTTTATCTTCGTGGAAATTGTAAACTGTCATTTTAAGGTCATTTAAAATACACTCAATATTTCCAACATAATAAGAACAGAAATTGACGACAAATAAGTTCAGTATAAATACTACTTAGTTTTTCCATTCTTATCGGTTTTTTTTCACAAACAATTGCTATAAAATCCAAACGAGTGAAAATAAACTCATTCAAATCTTTGTACAAAATTTCTTCGAATCTGATTTCTTCTGCTTATTCCGTTGGAAAAGTCGAGCCGATCCTCGCGTATAAAGATTCGTACGAATTTCGGGCGCGATTTATCGCGCGAAAAATATACTCCTTGGCCAAAAGAAAGAAAAAAAATGAAAAATGTCATTTTCTGCGAGTCGAGAAAATTTTCCGCTCGAGTTTATAAAATAACAAATCACTCGGGGCGATATACGGATTATACAAGCCGGAATATCGCAGACAGATGGCAGCCTATTATTCGCCGCCGCAAGAGCGGGCCCGGGCTAAAGCATAAGCTTCATATTTCTTTTCCAGCGCCGCCGCCGACGCTGCACTTTGCTCTGTACTCGCGCGCGCGCGTGGGCACTAAATGGCCAAACAAGAAAGCTCTCTCTCGCGCGCGGGCGCGGATCGTTTCGGAAAAAGTTTTTACGACGCGCTGCTCTCTTTCTTCTTCTTTTTTTTTCCGGCAGTCCTATACCCCATTATTACGGATTTATCGCGCGCGAGCTGCTCGAAACAAAAGGCGATTCGCGAGCGCGCGAAAAAAATAGTTCAATTACATGCGCGAGTACAGGAGAAGCTCTCGGTTTTTTTTTTCAAGCGTATCATATAGGCCGTGGCGAACGGGTGGATATTGGCACAGGGGGTTCGAGTCGATAATCGCAGCTTCGTTATGAAAAACTCCTCGCTCAAGAGATTACGATCCTCCCCCGGTGTTTTATGACCCAATGCTAGCTCCACTTAATTTTCTTTCTTTTGTGCAAAGAAAAGCCCTGTATAACTTTTGAATTCGTGTTATTCTTCACTCTCGATCGTACGCAATATTGAATTTGTTTACACGTATTTGTACATTTAATTCGGAGGTTATGAAAATACTTCAACGCACAATTGAATTTATTCAACGTACACTTATCTTATCGCGAATCCAAAAAAGATAAGAATGCAAAACATATAATCGTCATAACGATTCGCTGCAACCAACGCTCTCTCGCGCTCTCTCTCTCTCTCAAAAAAAAGCCAGCTGGTTTCACGTGCCTCATGAAATAGCGCCGTTTCCTAAATCCGTGAAAATTCGTGGGATTTTCCTGCGCTAATCTATCTATATACAAGCGAAGCCCGCAGCTTAAAATGCGGCTCGACCCCCGAAACTTATCATTATCTAATGGTAGTCTCTCCCAAGGATATTATGCGCGGGTGAGAGATACGTATTACTCGAAGCGTCTCGCACCGCCGCGAAGTTCTCGAGCTTTGCGCGTCCACTCGAACACTGCATTATAATATACAGGGTTGGAGGTGGATTCCTCGAATGTTGATTAGACGGTAGGTAACGCGATTTGCCGGTTTGTATTCTCGAGGAGAGCTGCCAACTTTGTTTTGGGGAATAATGAGGGTCCTTACGGTGGTGGTGTACTTACTATAGTATATACTCTACCCCGAAGCACACCGTCATTTGCGGGCATATGTATAATACCTAGATAATGTATATATAGTATATATGGAATATGGATTCGACGGCGATGTATCGAAGCGATATATAAAAGGGATCACTGAACTTGCGAGAGTTCACAATCGGATTACCGCAGTATAGCAGCAGCCGAGAGGTGGGTGTTATTAGGGCATGCACATATATATATATCAAAAGTTTCGCAGCCGAGAAAATCGTATATTTGCATATACGATGTAAGATTTGAAAAAGAAAATTCAGTTTCAACCGGTAGAATAATTTTCTGTACTCTCGGTGGTCGCGCGTTAACGTCACCAAATTAAAAGCCCGCGTGCGATAGTCGTATTTTTGGTGTATTAATCAATGCGTGCGCACTGCACACAACTATATATAACAAAAAAAGAGCCCGAGTAGTCGTAATATCGCGCGCCGTTCCACGAGAGAGTCATTATTGCTTCGTCTATTTATTGCCACGTACTCGTGATGGAGGCGTTTATGCATTCAATTTTTCGTACGGAAAATTATAGCCTCAAAGGTTATCGACGATCGGATCGTCGAGCTCTAATTTTTTACTCGTCGATGAACGAGCTCATACGTGTAAAACTTAACTATGTACAAGAACAACGCGGGAGGGTAAAGGCAATGAATACTTGAAAACGCGAGCTCCAGTCGGAAAACTAATCGGTTTTTCGTACAGCTCATGAAATATACAGGCGCGCGGCGCTCCGGATAGCAGCTTATACATATAGAGAAGTGCGAGAAAGAAGCTGTGATGCAAATACACACACACACTCACACACTTACACACACACACACAGGCACAGGCATGCAGCAGAGCCCCGAGAGTCTCGAGGCTCAAGGCGGAACAATGAATTTTTCACAAGCTGCATGGTGGAAAACTTCTGTCTTTGGCTCTGCGTGGGCGCGTGTGCAGGTGAGCTTTCTTCATTGTCTCCTTGCGCACACAGTCACAGAGCTAGGATAAGCTTGACACACACACACACACACACACACATACGTATAAAGCAGAGAGAGAGAGATGGAGAAACTTCGATGAAAATTTCCGAAAGCGGATAGAAAGAAAATGTTTATATGCGCGCCGCGGCGCCGTTGAATTAGTGATCGCATTAAAACTGCTCTGCGTGATAATGCACCTCGCGCGGAGCAGAGAGAGAGAGAGAGAGCAGAGACGCGTGAGAAACCTCCCTCGAGGCTTCTATATGGTACGTACTATACGTACACCACGCGGGCATATTCGCGTATAAAATAACTGTATATCCGTATACACGTACGTATCCGCGATGATGTATAATTTGTAAGATCGACTCTCGGCTCTGAAACTGAGAAACTCTCCTGTATAAAATTAAATGAAATTCGCGTATATCGAGTGTATACGTGGTGAAAAATCGGATTCGTTTGCAAAGCGAATAAGATCACTATTGAATCAATTAATTTTGATATTCAATGGTAAAGAGTATCTGAAAAATTAAACAATTGAGTAAATCTAAAATATTAACTTAGCTGTCTATGGATAGACATCAGAAGTTAAAAATTAATTAACTGAAAACATCGAAAAATGTAAGAAGAGAAATCTTGAACAATTTTAAAGAAAAGCATGAAAAATAGCAGAAAAAATTTTAAATAATCCACAAAAATTGTAGTTCAAGCAAGTCAAAAATTTAATTGATAAACAAACATTCAAAATCAAGAAAATTTAAAATTTCAGATAGAAAATTCAACGAAATAAAAGGACTCTGAAGTTTCACTTATGGTGTTTGGATGATCTAAAATTCATTTAACTTATATAAAACCACCAGAATTGAAATTTTATAGTACTTTTACTAGTTTGATTTTTCATTCTGAAATTTTAACTTTTCTCGATTTCAAACGTTTCTGTATCATCATAAATCTCTGTCTCTCTTGCTCTGCGCAAGTGCGTACGAGTGAAAGTCTAGTGCGACAGAGGCGTTGCCTATGCTTTCCACTGTCGAGTCGCATCTGCTCATATATAGCTCCGACCTCGTGTTTTTTACTCTCTTCATAGATCAAAGTGCGTGTCTATAGCCAGTACAAATTCAAACGTTGTAGTGTGAGCAGCAAAGTCTCATCTATTATAGCGAGTGGTTTTTTAAAGAAAAAAATTATACTTTTTAAATAATCAGTGTTTGAGTGTCGTGTGTTGGTGTTCGAAATATATAATGTCTTCGTCAAATAGCGAGAGGTTCGAAAGTGGAGCTGAGGCAGTCGACAAACACGTGGAGCATCCAAAATTAGAAAAATTAAAGAGGTTACGTAAAACTTACATTTGGAAGATTGAAAGCCATCGAATGCTATTTGCCCATGAATTGGAATCCTTAACTAGAGATTGGAAGGAAGAACTTCCAAATCTGCACGACATTTTAACAAAGCAAGAGATGGATTGGATTCTCATAAGAAGCATAAGAAGCAAAGCGAGATTTCTGGGTCAGGAAATCGTTGAGTTCGCCGTTCGCAGCGGCTACAAAGACCAACCCGACTTGAACGAAGACGGTAAGCCACTACTGCGTTGTACCACGGCAGTACACCATATAGCTGGACTCAGGCATAGTTTGAAAATCGAAGTGTTAAAAAATCTATTCGAAATTTACGACAAATTTCACGTAAATTATACCGACGAGTCGGGCTGCACACATTTCCAGGTGGCCTGCGAGTATGGCCTCGACGACGTCGTGGAGAAATTCCTCGAACTCGGGCAGGATCCCAATTGCCTCGTATCTCAAACGGGTGATTCGATGCTGTCCTTAGTTGCAGCCAAAAGCATGAAGGATTCAAACAAATCGATTATACGATTGCTGCTGAAATATGGCGCCGATCCCAATCAGACCAACGAGGACGCATCGACTCCTTTACACGACATTTGTCGGAAACACAACGATAAATATTCCGCGATCTCGATGCTACTTGAGAGCGCCGACGAACTCCAGCAGACGGTGCTGATCAACGCCCAAGACAAATGGGGTGACACACCATTGCATTTGGCTCTGAAGAACGGCAATGATATGTGGGCTGTCCGAGAGCTGCTGAGAAGAGGCGCCAATTCAAATATAACCAACAAGGCCGGATCGACTCCTCTGCATGTCATTTGTCAGAGCAACAGGAAAGATTACTTGTTACAGAAATTCTTCGATATCTGTGATCAAAAATGTCAGCCGGCTCTGCTCAATGTCCGAGACAATGAGGGCAATACGCCGTTGCACTTGGCTACTTCTAACGGAAGCGCAAAGATGATCGAATCGTTGCTGGGACGAGGCGCCGATCCGAGTTCGACCAATGCGAAAGGACTGACACCTCTGCTGATCACTGCCAGGAGAGACGTCCGCGGCGACATGATGGAGCTATTCTTCGGTGTAAACGGAGGAAGGCAGCCGATGGTGGGGATCGAAGCCCGGGACGACGAAGGCCGAACGGCGCTGGAATGGGCCGTGACGCGCTGCTGGCCGCAGACCGTCCTGAATCTTCTGGATCGTGGCGCCGACGTGTCCGGCTTCGTTTTTCCGACCCCGAGTGTCATTGATAGGTACAGGGACAACAAACGTCCGGGGAAAAATAATCTTGACAAGGGTTGTTCTCTAACTAAACTGACCACTGCCACTGGCCTGCTGGCCATCGTCGAACTGCTCGTGACAAAGGGCTTCGAAGTGGGCCGAGACGACGCTCTGAAGCTCATGGGATTTTTCGACCAGTACGGATTGTACGAAAGTACGGATTTTTCGACGAGTAAGGATGTCGATGATTTGGTCGATTCACTATTCGAAAAGATGGCGAAAAATCGCACGTTTATGGACGACTTCGAGTTCGCGAGATCGTACAAATTGTGTAAGCTTCCCCAAGAATCTAGGGAGGCCTGTTCTTTGCGCCTGTGCGAGAAAATATCGACGAGATTTTTCCGTGACTGGGCCCTGGATCCTTTTAGGAAATTGATACATTGTCTACTGCCGCTCGAGTGCTGTGAAATGATCATGGAGGAGCTGAAGAACAAGGATTTGTTCAACATTTGTCTGGCGGCTGCGGGTCGAAGCTCGCGACAATAATTATGTTTGCAATCATTTCGATGTACATTGTACGATGTTGGTTTATCAAATAAAAATGAATATATTTCAAAAAATGAGGTTTAATTGTTCCATTGATAATTACAAGACCATAATTCTCTTCCCATTGACTCTTCTATCTAGCCATCATCTCATCAATAATGCATTTTGGAAGAAAAGATTTTAATACTGGAAGCGCACCGACAGAATCCTTTAGTTTTGGCTCAACTAAAAACATAAAGTTTCATGTTCACTTACGGTGTCGCTAGGTGTCCCAGCTAGGCTATTTTTTAAGCTTGGAAAAGTGATGCAAAAATGTGCCAGCATCGCTGAATAAGATTATTTATGCGCCTACAGAAGTTTCGCGTCAAAACAAACGTACCAAATTCCAAAAGAGAAATTTAAGCGAAGAAAAGGACTCGTGAAGTTTCACTTCTGATGGTTAGATTCTCCAGAATGCATTGTATATGAATTAGAACCAGAAGTGAAAAATCCCGAGTCCTTTTTTTCGGTTGAATTTCCATTTTGGATTTTTAACCAGCAGCTGCTAGTTCCCTGTCTATATACAGTAGTCCAGTCAAATTAAAAATTTTCTGAACAAAATTAGTGACAGGACCGGACCATATGGGATATGTTGATCTCGATGAGTGCAACAAGTACCCTTGGCTGCGTAAATTTTTGAGTGGCGGTTGGGGTAGGGGGATGGTTAGAAGGGTGGAAAAATCACATTTTCGCCTCTGTAGCTTTTCCATGAACAGCAATCGAAAAAAAGTTCAAATGAAAGTTGTAGCTATTAATTAGACCTTTAATTTGAGCCCCAGAAAAAGGCACGGTAAAATTAAAAACAAACGATGCCATTCGTAATAATTTTTGACGACACCCCAAATTAAAAAAAAATCGTCTCAATCGGTAAAAAAATGACCGAGATATGTCAATTTTTTTTTCTTAATTACATTTGAACTCTCGGACTTAAACGTCGGGACGCCAGCGAGCGAGACGTAACCCCCGCCACTCGACAACGTAGAAATTGCGGTTTTGACTTTGTACGGTTTTATTATTGTTAAGATTTCGAGGAATCAAAATTATCATTATGTCATTGTAAAATATAAGTATTCAAGAATGTAACCACGTTGGTTTGATTCATTAATTGTTAATAACAACGAAGCAATGATTTTTGAAAAAAAAACCTATTTCCGTTAGGAAAGCACTTAGGCAAGTTTCTTTTTTTTTTAAATCTGCGTTTTAATGTCAGCTATTGAACAAATAAAAAATTTTTTAGCTAATTGTTATAATTGACCTTCTGGGTCTATTTGTTCATGACTTTAAAAGTACCGAATTTTCATCGCATTGTTTAACGTATGTTTTTTCGATTTTCCGTCTAAAACTTTTTGATACGTATAAGTATAAGTCTTAAACTTTCATTTGCACGTCGAACGGACTCGCTATTGTTATTAACAATCGAGATATAGCCTAGGTTCGAGGGAGAGTTTTTATAAACAAATGACTGTTTCTCAAAAACTAAACGTCCGATCTTAACTTTTAAAAGTTCATTGTTTTTGTCGCGAAAAGACGTACATTTTGATGTATTGTAAGTTCCGATTGAACTGAAATTGTTTATAATAAATGCAATTGGAAAAATGGCCATTGTAGAAGTTTTTTTTTGCATTTTTCTCGATAAATAATTAACGTAATCGATCGTGGTTGGGCTCAAATTAAAGGTCTAATCAATAGCTACAACTTTCATTTGAATTTTTTTTTCGATTGCTGTTCATGGAAAAGCTACAGAGGCGAAAATGTGATTTTTCCACCCTTCTAACCATCCTCCTACCCCAACCGCCACTCAAAAATTTACGCAGCTAATGGTACTTGTTGTACTCATCGAGACCACCATATCCCATATGGTCAGGTCCTGTCACTAATTTTGTCAGAAATAGCATTGGGTTGAGTCTAGTTTGACTGGACTACAGTCTATATTCCTACGATTATGGCGGCGGCCACCGCTCGCCCGTGCGTACGCTCGGTTTTCACAGTTTTACCCCTCATACCTAAAGCGACTAAAGACGTTTCACTTCGAAAAAAGAAGAGCAGTATTTACCTCCCCGGTGCACGGGGCAGCAGACGTCGTTGTTACTTGAAAAATCGCGCTCAGACCAGCGTGAAGAATCGCGCGTATTTTTAGCATAATAGTAGTTTTCCACTCTAATGGAAACTAATGGGGGTAGAGCTTGCGAGCGCGCCGATACATAATGAGCTTGCAAGCACGCGCGCGCGCGTTTTCCCATTTTTACTGCACTGCTGCTGCTGCTGCTGCTGCTACTAGTACACTACTTAAAGTTTACTGCCTGCAGCAGTAGCAACGCAACGCCTGCCTCTGAGCGCGGCGGCCCCTACAGCTCCTTAACGACTAGCTAAAGTCGAGTAGATTCAACGGGATATTTTTCACGCTTCACCGAGCCAGAGCCTCTCTTGAGAGAGAGAGAGACGAGAGAGATAGATATACCGAAGTAAAAAAATAGCTATACCGAAAACTCGATGCACCTTCTCTCCCTTTCCTCTTTTTTTTTCTTTATGCAAGAAGGAGAAGCTAAGACGGGAGAGTATAAGGTATGTACGGTTCGTTTAACGCTTCCTTGGCGCAAAAAAAAAAAAATAAATAAAGTAAAACGAGGGCATCCCACTTTTTCTTTCCTCTACTTAGTGGGAATTCGTTGGAGAAAAAAACGCGCGCGTCGCGTCGTGTCGTTTGCCAAGTATTGTGTGTGTGCCGCACGTCTCTTTTCATATATTTGTCTTCTTGGCCTCTCTCGCTCAGCGGCAGCTCCTTTTTTTTCTATCACAAAGTGGCATTTCGTCGGCCCGCAATGGCATCGTATTCGCTCGTTATTATCGGAACGGCCATACCGGAGCAATGTAACGAGCGAATAAAAATTTTACAAGGAATCTCTCAAAAGAGGAGATATTTTACATCGTACATATAAACGCAATTTGTACGTCATCCGCAGATTGCCGCGTCCGCACGGGGGGAAAAAAAACCATTCGCGAGCTCTGGGCTGGACTAAATGATAAAGGCATTTTAAAGGCTCGCTTGCGTAAAGTGACGCGCGCATTATTATACGCATCGTATTATTGTCCTCGCGGATTCGAAGCTGCGTTACGATGAGCTTACATCGTACATTATAGTAGTACATTCATTACGTTTCGCTCGCGCGCGCACAAAGCAGCTGTCAAATGCACAACGGCGCAGGGCCGTGATACGCGCGTCAAGGCGCGCGCCGTACAAAACGAATGAATGAGATATATTACCCTTAGTCTTTATTGGACCTAAAAAAAAAAAATATAATAATAAAATGAAAAGCTTTGGGAGAAGCAAGGTTGAATGCCTAGGAAATGACATTTAAAATGAAAAAGAACGTTTTCTCTTTCTTTTTGCAGGATCTTACACGCGCGCAGAGGAGGAGAAGGTGGAGAAGTTATATAACATGGCAGTAAACATGGATGAAGGAGCATCAACTTCTAAGTAAGATCATAAAACGTCATATACAATGAGTTTAATCTGGATATATATCTAGGTAGTACAGCATCGATGAAGTCTCCCCTCCTGCCCGAATCAGCTCGTGAAATTTTACTGTCTCCGCGTACCCACACACACACACACACATGTAGTACATCTCGTAATACCCGTGCGTTTATGTACTTGAAATTCTTCTTCTTCCTCTTCGTATATATACACGCGCGTTTACCGTCTCAACGACCAATCCTGCTTTATCATGTCGCTGGCCTTTTCCCCGATCATGATGGCCTGGGCGTTGGTGTTGCCGCGCGGCAGCTTCGGTATTACGCTCGCGTCGGCGACCCTCAGATTGCCGATGCCGTGGACCCTCAATCTGGGATCGACCACCGCCTCGGGATCCGAGCTCGGGCCCATTCGACAGGTGCCCGCGACGTGATGCAGCGGCTTGTAGTATCGGCGCGCCACGCACTCGTAGTACTCCTGCGTGCCGAAGGCCAGCCCGCGGTCGTCGCACAGCGGCGCCGGCGTCCTCGCCACGGCGAAGCCGCTCGCCCGGAACCTCCTGGTCCTGGTGAAGGCGAGCGAGGCGCGCAGGCCCTCGGCGAGCACCGCGAGATCTCGCGGGTCCGCGAAGAAGTTCGGATGGATGAGCGGCTTGCCGCGGACGGGATCCGTCTCGTTGAGCCGCAGCCAGCCTCGGCTACGGGGCGCAGTCAGAGACGGACTCACGGCCAGCAGATCGTAGTAGGCCATGGCTACGTAGCTGGATCGATTGCCGCCGGCACGGGGCTGGTCGTTGACGCCCGTGACGAAGAACACCTGGACGTCGGGCAGGCCGGGCCTCGTCTCGTGCGCCGTGCGCAGGAACGCCGTGACGCCCCACAGGCCCGACGGGCCGAAGGGCCCCGAGTGGTTACGCAGCCATTGGCGGGCCGAGGCCACCTTGTCGTCGACCAGCTCGAAGGAGGCTCGCGGCTCGTCCCGAGTTAAACTGACGGCGCTGGCCGTGATGTGCTCCTGCAGATTACGACCGACCGGCAGATTCGCCAGCAGCGGTATGCCGAACTTACGCAGCTCCTCGCTGGGCCCGATGCCCGACAGCATCAGCAGCCTGGCCGAGTCGATGGTGCCCGCCGACAGGATCACCTCCTTGCGGGCGTACACCCTCCTCGGGCGGATTCGCGCTCTCGACTCTTCCGCGCCGACGTACTCGACGCCTCGCGCCCGCTTCAAGCTCGGATCCACGATGACTCGGGTCGCTCGGGCTCGGGTCAGGATCTTGAGATTCCGTCGGCGGCCGCGAATCGGCCGTATGAAGGCCACGTTGGAGCTCTGGCGCACGCCGTTCCTCGTGTTGTACTGGAGCCGCGCGACGCCCACCTGCTTGCCGGAATTGTAATCCACCTCCCTGTAGCCGGCCTCCTTCCACGCCTCGATTATGGCGTCGATGTTGCGATCCGCGCGATCGACCTCGATGTTCAGGTAGCCGCCCTGGCCGTGATGCTCTCGTCTCGCGTTCGGCACCAGCTGCGAAGATACAACATTGGAGTCGAAAATATCGATAGACTTACGCATTCTACTCACTCGTCTCAAGTTCTCGGACTTTTTGAAGTAGGGCAGCACGTCTCGCCAGCTCCAGCCGACGTTGCCGTACTCGCTGGCCCAGCTGTCGTAGTCGTGCTCGTTGCCGCGCACGTAGGCCATGCCGTTGAGCACGCTGGTGCCGCCCATCACTCGGCCCCGCGGCTGTATGCACGAGGTCGGATTCTCCTCGCAGACGGACGCTGGCTCCGACTGGAACGCGTAGTTGTAGTCGATGCTGCTGTTGGGCAGCAGACCGACGAAGCCCGGCACCGTGGCCAGGATCGGCTCCTCGTCGCCGGCTTCCAGCAACAGTATCTATTAGGAAGAAATGAGCAAAGGTTGTTTCAACGTTTTTTAAGCTCTAGGGTTCGATTCGACATTTTTTGTTTTCGTTCACTTTACCTTCCATCGTTTGATCTCGCTGAGGCGATTGGCCACGACCGCGCCCGCGCTACCAGCCCCGACGACGATGAAGTCGAACACCTCGTCGTCCTCTATCGCATCCTTGGGAAATTTGTCGTCGTCCGAGCGGCTCATCCACTGGGTGACGATCGTCAGAAAGGTCAAGAACGCCGGCTGGCAGGTGGTTATGAAATTGTTCTGAAAGCAGGTGCCGTCGTGCAGGGCATTGGTCGACCAGGCCATGATACAGAAGCGCCGAGCTCGCTGCTCGACGAATAACTGTGCCGCGTCAGCGGGAAGCATCGAGAGAACAAAAAACAAAACGAGGAAAACACCTTGTGCGAGTTAAAAATAAGAATTAAAAAAAAAAAAAAAAAAAGACTCACCGTATACTGCACTCGTTACTCATGTGGCACACATTAATTAAACATTAATTAAAACGCGCGCGCAGGCCTGCACAAATAAGGAGAACAACGCGGGCTATTGCCGCGCGCGCGTGACATACCCGCGTGTATGTACGTATACGTACAGCAGCACAGTGCCGCAGAAGAAAGATAAATAAATATAGCAAAAAAAAAAAAGTCCCCCGAGAGTCAGTGCGGCATTATTATAAGGTATAATAATTATTATACTATCTTATCTCCGGCGATTGGTGCATAGTTGCGCTATTTTATCCAAAAAACACCCTGAAATTTTATACCTACCTATACCTATGTATGAAAAGCGCTGGGTCACGTACGGGGTATATTACATACATGTTTCTGATAGTTTTACATCGGCGAATCTTTTACTGCCTGTACGCCGCTGCTGCCGCCGCTGCTGGCGCGTGATTCGCATCCAACCGAGTTCGATTAGAGATCGCAAGAGTCGATGTTTTAGCACGCAAAAAGGCATGTGCCGTCGGGTAGACTTTATAAATTTGTATCTTACGACGCGGGGCTGGCTATATATAAACAACGTGCATAGATAAAAACCGCTTAAATATTTTAGGATTTCTCAAAGTCGTTTATCCAAAATTAAAGTAATTCAATGTTTATTGCAAAAATGCGCTCTCGCTTTTTATCGGGAAATTCATTTGTGTGACTCGATCGTTATCGAGATCGATCAAACGTGCAGTTTTTAGTGATATTTACCTTTCTCAACAGCTGTCAATTGATTTTTGTTTATAATCGTCGATTTATTTATTTAAACCTCGATAAAATACGATGAGATGCAGCTCGACGCGATAATTAGCGCGAGGCGATATGTACCCGGGCCAAATTGTACCCCACGAGCCCCGAAGCATGATACACACTCGTGTGTGCGTATCGGCGGTCGATCCAGGCGTTATACTACTCCTAATTAACAGGCGATGCTCTCTCTTTCTCTCTCTCTGCGACAAGGTAGGTAGAGAGAAACACGACGAAGATAGATCTCTGTACGCCGAATGGAATGGAGCGAATGTTTGGAGCACACCGGTGTATAGAGCGACGCTGATTCAGCTCGAAGCAGCAGCTTTGAGCTCGCAATAAATTGATGAGACGCGAGCGAGCGAGCGAGCCAGTCAGGCAACAATCGTAGCGTAAGATTGAGCGTGGTTGCGGCAGTTAAGGGGCGCACCTCGACGCTGACAATATTGAACCAATATACGTATACGAATACAAGAGTCCGCACGAAAATATGCTGCCACCTTCCTCTTTCTATCGTTGCAATAAAAAAATTGACGCGTCCGAAGCGCGTTTAAAACATCTATTAAATTAAAAATAACATCTAAGAAATTTGAGTTAATCTATAATGTTAATTTATAGTTTCGACGTGCAGACGAAAAATTTGGACATCGGCTCACGGCGCAGATCGAGAGATACGAGTGTCGTTTTGAGGGCTATTGATCCACGCCGACATTTTTGGGCGCGACTTTCATTCGGTGCAGGGGGGAGGGGGTATTTAATTAAATTTAACGATGAATCAAATTAATTGATATTAACCTAAAACATTTTTACTTTTAATTCTAACAATTCGCTATTACCGATTCGAATTAATTTCTCTTCTATTAGTCCAATTGTCGAGTGCTCGAATACAGCTGGACTCTTTTTTTCTCTTCGATATAGTTGACAGATGACAGGAGACCTTTACGTGACTTGTTTTTGGCAAATAAAATAAAATTAAACCAGAAACGCATAAAACTTAAAATCCAAGCAAATAAATGCATTTATTATCTGTACAATTTAATCATTCGAACGATAGAATTTTAATAAAAATCAGCCGAAGAAAATTTCCGACGCAGCTCACAGGCTCGCAGCTTCCAAGCAAGAATTTAAAAATTCATCATCCACGAGGCGCGCGAGGGTCGTTCTCCATCGGGAGCAAAATCCTCTCGCCATTATCTGGCCCAGGCGAGCGGCAATGATCAGATCGGAACGCCGCATATAATCGTATGAACTCAGCCACGACATAAGCTCATTCCTGGTCGTCAATTCGTAGAAGTCCGTTGCGGTGAATCCGCGCGTCCTCGCCAGGTCGGGCTGGTTCAACAGATCGTGGTACGACAAGTCCGGCTTTATCATTAGATTTTTCGTTATTTCAATCATTGCTTTATCTTCCTTATAAATAAATAATATTCCTTGTCTTATAATTGCTTTCTGTGTCAACAATCGAACATTCGTCGACCGATCCAAGAATTTGCACCTAAGCAATAATTTCGCGATCGTCTGGGCGTCTCTCGGAGCCAGCTCGTATCCTTTCTTCGCGAGGAGCTCGACGCAGGCCAGCAGGCCGGACGCCAGACGCAATCTGCTGACGTTCAGCTCCGGCACCCACATCTCGGCGAAGTGTTCCGCGGGAAAAACGAAGCCGGTCAGATCGGCGCCACGTTCCAAGAGCGCCTCGACCGCCTCCGGCAGGAGATTCGTTATGGCCAGCTGCAGCGGTGTCCGACCATGGGGGACGTCGACGACATCGAGCTGCACCGGCCACCGACCGACCACGTCGTTGATCTGCAACAAGGTCTCCACCAAACCTTCGTCGTAGTATCTCTGGCAGATGATGTGCAGCGCTGTACCTCCCCGATGATCCCGGCTGACTAGATTCGGATCGGCGCCGTGGCTCAACAGCAGTTCCAAACCCAAGCGCCATGGTTTGTTGCTAGCCCACTGGTTAAGCTTATTGATCGACACCGAGCCGTGATGGTATATCTCGTATTCGAGACGCCTTATCGCAACATATCTTGCCTTGTCGCTGTCGCAGAGGATCGCGTCGTCTCTCTGGCAAATCCCGTGCAGAGGCGTCCATCCTCTGGTGTTGTGGGCGTTCGGATCGGCGCCCGACCTCAGCAGAGCCTGGGCCAAGATGAGGCGGCGACGAGACAGAGCCACCTCCAGCTGCCTGTCGCCTCGCTCGTTCGGAGTGTCGATCGTCGTACGAAACGCCTCGCTGCTGTCGTAGAATATCTGCAGAAATACGGCCGCCTCGATCTCGCTGTCTTTGCTGCAGATGACGTCCAGAGGTATCGATCCTTGGCCGTTGGCTGAATTCGGCACGGCGCCGTGTCTCAGCAGAGATCTGGCCACGATCGCGTGACCGTGAGCCACGGCCAGGTGCAGCGGAGAGTCTCCCGTCTTCGGCACGAGGCAGTTGGGATCTTGACCGAGCTCGAGGAATTTTCGGACGACGTCGTCCAGGCCGTGCTCGCAGGCCACGTGGAAATGCGTCAATCCATCTTCGTCGGTGTAATTGACGTCGAATTCGTTGTAAATCTTGAAGAGCCAATAGGCCACCAGGCCCCAGTCGCGAGTGGTCTGTCTGGCCAAGCGATGCACAGGCGTAGGGCGAAAAGTTATCGGATTGCCGAGTGGATCGAGTCTGGGCTCGTCCCTGTAGCCGCTTCGAGCCACGAAGCCGACAAAGCGCTCGATTAGATTATAGTATCGGAGCTCGGCCCAGTAATCTATGGACTCCGAGAGAAGACGCTCGATTTGTTCGGGCGTAAAAAAGTCTCGGAGATCGATCGGAAGTAAGCCCGGCCAAGCTTCGATCGAGGCATCGAATTTATCGAGAAGATCGCGTAGCCCGTTTACGTTCTCCAAATCGGCACGCTTGCACGAGTTCCTCAAGCTTTCTAATTTCTCATTGTTATGGCGATCCATGGCTTCGGACTGTCAGTGGTTTACGTTTTCTTGTGCACACACGATAAGAAAAAGTCGACTAAAATATAAACATATATTTGACAATTTGGCGCGCGGGAATCGATATAGCTAAATTATTATAGCTAAATAAGATCGACGCGATCTCTCTCAGTTTACACTGAGGCGCCGTGACGGGTACTGACTATACCCAAATAATACGATCTAATTTGTGCCAGAAGCTGTGAGTGTATACGAGCGATACAACTAACGGAAAATTCATGCGTAAAACCAGTCGTGTTGACATATATTAACCTATACAATATTAATAAGTTCAATAATTTTAATAAGTCTAATTTTCAACTCGGCTGTACGGAACTTTTATTGTTCAATAATTTTATTTTTTTTCCCGACTCGACATCGATTGATGGAATACAGCTGGACTCCTCCTTTTTTCTTTTCAAAAGGCACAGCAACTAGATGTGAATTTTCAGCGTGACCATTTTTTTGCTAAACAATAAAATGGAAATAAAACAGAAACACATGAAACTTAAAATCCAAGCAAATAAATGCATTTATTATCTGTACAATTTAATCATTCGAACGACACGAAAATTCTACAGAATTTTAATAAAAATCAGTCATCAAAAACTATTTCCAATTATCTATAAGTTTTACTATTTACATAGTACATTTTCTTCTAACTGTGTCACACTTTTAATAGGAACAATTGCAACTTTTACCGTGCAGGTTTCTCCGTTGTAAATTTTTTTGCAATGATCTAAATTTCACAATGGTGGTGAATAATTTCAACATACGAAAAACTGCGATTCTCCATGAGAGCCCGTAGGCCAAAGATTGAATTTAATTATTTTCGACTTTTGTAGAGAATCCGAAATTTTGGTTACCAATGAATTTCAAATAATAGAAACAATCGCGAACCAAAATTTTACTGCGATGGTGAAAGAGCCTCATAAATTTTAATAAAAAAAGTCAGTTTATTTAATTGAAGAGATTCAAAAGCAACTACGTGAAAATTGATTTAAGCGCGTAAAAAGTTTTTTTTCCTTCAACTACATGAATCTACTTTCGTGTAAAAGAATTAAAATTAATGCAAAATAATTTAACTCTATACTGAAATGTAAACAGTTTGATTGAAAAGTAACGTATCAGTATACTGATCTACTTTTGGCTTCGACAGCTAAAAAAATGTTTGAAAATTCAATCATAATTAAAACCAGCTTCCACCGCTAGATGGCGAGTAGCTTTATTCGCAAATCTTCAAGTAAAGCGCTCTGGCAACATAATGTACATTTAAGCCAATAAAAACCTACAAACTGAACTTCAAGTAGTAAAATGAAAATAATTGTATAAATTTTCATCTAGTTTTACTTTATAATCGATGATAATTGAATATTTGCAATTTTAAAATTCTCTATAAATTTCCTCAACTTTTACACCCATTTCCATGTGTTTATTTACAACCGCGAACGCATTAAAGTATGACAAATTAGCCGATGAAATCAGCACCACCGAGTCGGAATATAAAATAGCTCGTCGAGTCTATATAATCAAAGTTTTGAGTAAAGAGCTCCTAAAGCAGCAGCAGCAGCAGTAGCAGCGAGCAGAGATATCGCACCGCGGGGAGTCACTAAGAATCGTAATACGAGCTCTCTCTCTCTCTCTCTAGCTCGAGTCGGAATAAGGAGCTGCCTCACGAGCGAGCGAATATTGAGGAAATGCAATTCGCTCGAGGCGCTTCTGCCGCTGCTACTCGCGCCAAATAATAGGAAAGGGAGATACCACTGCCACGGCGTATATAATTGCTTTGCCTGTACGTATTGTATGTATGCACGAGAAAGAGCAAATGGAGCCGGCGCGAGATTTCGATTGTGCGTCGGCTGCCTGTATAATAATATTATATATATTAACAGCGCTGCACACAGACGCGTACAAGAGCTTGAATATTTCAAGTGAATTTTCGAATATCTCACGCGAGCGTGACATTCGCATTAAGAGCGAATCGCGAGCAAACAACAAAAAAAAAAAAAAAGTAAATAAAAGCGTATGATGTACAACCGTTGCGGTTGGCGCGCGCGAGACGCGCCATATTTCAATGTGTATAAAAAGACGACAACGACAACAAAAAAGTAAATAAATAAACACGAGAGAGAAGCGTGTAACGCACGACGTCGTCTTGCTAGCGAGTTTGCGATTCTCGCGCGTATAAAGCTTGTCACTCTCTCTCTCTCTCGCTGCATCGCGAAACAGTGGCACACAGTATATATATAAAATATAAGATCAGCACCTCGGCTCGCAAGCTGCACACACGAAAATTTTCGCGCGGAAATGCCGCAAGGAGCTGCTGCGACGACGTCTCCGGAGACCGCGTGCGAAAGAGGTTTTTTTTTGTTGTCGTTGTCCGCGTTTCCATTGCTTTTATTTTGATGTGCATATACGATATTTCGCTATCGAATTACGAGTTTTGCTACACATTGTCGCGCACACACCGACGCTCTATGTATCGTTTGCACGATGACAAAAAGCTCGAAACACATCGATTTGATTATTCTGCTCCGAGCGGCTGTAAGTGTGCAGTGTTGGACTCTATTCCAGCGTGACCGAGTTTAACACACAGACACACACACACTGTACGCTACAGGTCACTGACAAAAGAGCTAATGCTCTCTGCCCAACTGCACACACTGGACAGGCTCTCCCAAATGCGTAATTGAACATATTCCATGTGTGTGCCTGTACGTATGTGTGCACAGTAGCCGCTTTTGTGAACGACGACGACGAGCTGCCGCTGCCAACGGATGTGCCGCCGCCGCCGCCGTCGTAGTCTCGTATCGTCGACGCTTCGCGAAGCCCACGACGTGTCTCGTCGCTTTGACAGTGTGTATATTATACATGTGTGCGTGAGTGCGTGTGTGCGGTTAAATGCGCTCGTTAAACGCGTGGACGCGCTGCGTTATCAACGTTATTATTATTAATAATAATATATATAGGCGTGACGATGCCCACCGGCGCGTCGACGAGTGAGATCGGTGGCGGTGTCGTCGTTGGTGGCGGCGGTGGCGGTGGTGGTGGTGAAAAAAAAATCTGCGGTGACGGTGAATCTTCGTCGTTGCCGTGCTCGATCGCGGCCTATCACGGCACCAACGTCAAGCTCGAGCGCGACGTCTACGTGATCGAGCCCGCCAAGGTATCGTTCAACGAGACAATCTCGTGAGTATATAATAAACGCGACACGACGACGACGACGACGATAATGATAATTCAATGCCACAATGATAGTATAATGGATCGTCAAAATCCAATGTACGTTTATATCATATATATGCGGCGGTAGTGCGGCGTTTAAATATTATCTAGGATATGTAACAACGACAACGAACGAACGAACGAACAACAACATACGGACACATAATACTCGGTATACAGCTTTCGCGGTGGTGCCGCGCACATAATTCGAGCTTAATGAGCGCGAATCCTCCCCCTACCTTTATGCGGCGTTGCGTGCGCGCGCGCGCGAGTTCTGTATAGCTCTATACACGGTGCACGCATACATGCACACGATAAAGAACTATTATGCACAAGAGTATAAAGGAGAGGAGAAGGCGAGTTTCGTACAAGGCATTAGCAGCAGCAGCTCGCTCGCACGCACGCACGGTCCATTATTTTGCAGCGGCTATATCCGCGCGCGATGTGCTCCGCGTATTATATCTCGAGAGCCGCAGACTCGCGTGCGCGGCTAGGATTTCAGTTGTACACGCATACACACACACATGCACGTGAGACACGAGTCCTTTATTTCCTACCCTTAGGATTACGCGAGCTCGACTTATATATATACGTGTCTGTGTGTATGTGTGCTGCGCTTGCAATTTCCAATTTGGAAAAAAGTGTACGTATATATGGGTCGTCGCCGCTGCCGTGAAAAGCCATAAGTTTTACTCCCTCCCTCCCTTTGCCCTGACTCGTTGCATAAATAATTTTAACGAGACCAGCAGCGGCGGCGGCAGCCCGGCATCCGTCAAGATTCCCAAGAAGCCTCTTCATCTTGCGTGCCGGCCCCCCCGTCCCGGCGAAATTCAGCTGCTGCGAGCTTTCTGCAGCCAGCCAGCACGACGGACTCGACTCGCCCCTCGACTTGCAGCAGTAGCACAAGTGCGAGTGGCTATAAATTTTAAAAGCAACTTTTGCCCGCTGCTATACGTACGTGTGTGTGTGTGTGTGTGCGTGTGGATGTCCAGCCGATCCCGACTGCGAGCCAAAAGTACGTCGAGTTTTTTCTTGACCGGGCGAAAAAAAAGCTCTCGTCATGCAATCGAGACGCGCGTGAAACGGCGCTATCGGATAAATCGGCCCTGCGCGGTCGAGCCAGCTCTGAATTCGGAAAGAAAGTATTTTGCTCTCGAAATTCGATTACGCATCGTGCACACACACACACACACACCGAGCTCGGCTCGCGCGATCTCTTCGCGAAATCAACTTACGACGATCGCGAGCCATCATTTTTCCTCCCCGACGCGAACATGACTTTCGCGTATACGAAACTCCGAGGAGAGGAGAAAAGAAAAGTCAAGAGAGCCGGCCGTTTCTTAATGAAATCCGCCGTAACGAAATTAGAAATCTCTGCGAGCTTGCAGGTTGTTTTTTTCCTTCTTCTTACTTCTTTACCTCTTCGCGGTTAAAAGATTATCTCCTCCCCCCCCCCCCCCCCCCCCCATCCTCCCGTAACCCGTATCACAAAAAGCTTACGCCGCACCTGTATATACTATATATGGTGCACACAGCTGAACACGACGTTTGTCTCTATTAGACGAACGTGTCGGGATTCTAAGCTAGCTCGTTCTTCACCCCCCCTGCCAAGTGAGAGAGCAGCAGCGTATGTAGCATACGTACATACCTGTATGTATGTATAACCCACCCCACGCGAGTACTGTTTTACAGGTCAGTTGAATCTTTCATGAGATTCTTCCCGGAGATATACCCTATGGCAAGAAATATATTCTCATTTTCGCTATGTGTAGCGCGAGCGAGATATTCTCGAAGATGGAGGTTTTTGCGCTCCTCGCGCGCGCACTTGTATAGTCTCGTGCACGCGCCATCCACCGAGCGAAAGATTCAATCGATTTGGTTTTTTTTTACAATTATGAGTTTTCGAGATTCGCGCGCGGCTATTTGTGAATCGTGTATATATAAATAGGGGAAAAGATTGAATTATTTCGCGTTTACGTATCGCGATCAAGCGCGTCAAGTTTTTTTTTAAAAGCCTTTTTTTGCGGATGTCTATGGTGGTAGCTATTTTTCGAGTATTCGTGTTCTTTTCAATGAAAATGTGAAGGGTGAAGGTGAAAGGTAAAAGTAGCCTTTGAGCATAGCATATTTTTCTTATTTTATTGTAATAAAATTTATGCATTATCAAATAGCTATAAATCATCAGCAAGTGCAATATCAAATTATACATATTGTGACAAAAATCATTTAAAGATAGATATGAGCGCGACACATTCAATCACACAATCATAACAATAGTACAGCAAGGCGTCTGGCTGTCTCTTTCTTGCATTAAGTAGGCAACTGCTCGCACTATTCGAAATCAATGATTTTACGCACATTTTGTTTAATTACTCATTATTAAGTACGGTAAGGGGTAATTTTTAACATACCAATCGAGAGGTAGTGACTTGAAGCATAACATATTCGTTTTTGGTTAAGATCTGTCGTTGAATAAAAAAGTTATGGCGTGAAATGTATGAAATTATGATGGCCTCCCATAAGAGCCCATGTTAAATTTGTCATTTTCAACGGCTTCGTTCTTAAAAATTAGTACGGTAACCCATGCTGAAATTTTGACAACACATCAAGAGCAATTTAAATGACTTTCTGTGAAGTTCTATAATCATCGGTTGTTGACCCCTTTTACTGATAAGCCTCCTTAAATTCTGAAATCTTCCGCTGTGTACATTAGAAATTATCTACCTTACCGACTCACAAGTCATTACCATTGATCAATCAATATATCTACTCTCAACTCGTTACTATGACTCAATTAATATATCGGTTGCCTCTTTTACCATGAACACTCTTATCATATATTATTTAGTTTTTTTGTTATAATTAAACAATTATAAAACAAAATAGAGTAAAAACATGTAAACTTCTTCTTAAAAATCAATACGCAGATAACTATAATTATTACAGATATTATATTGGCAAATAAAAGGAACGAATATTTAATAATAAGTTAAATAAATTTCGTAAAAATCCGATCCCTTTCTAACTTTACAGAGTCGTAAAATTAAACAATTGACTTATATCGCCGAATGAACAATTTTTCAATCATTTAATTGATTTTTTTCGTCTTAAAAAATTAAAAAAGGTGGCAATTTCAGTACTGTGAAACAATTGCGTAGGCTAAAACCAATGAAAGCATATACGTGATTTTACGGAAAAAAATCCTAGCAAAATATGCATTTTAAAAGCTCAAAATGTAAAAATACTCGAGTAGCTCGATCTAAAATAAATGCGCGTGCGTTTAATTTTTCAAATTTTCGAAGCTGTCGTTTTTGGTGAAAACAGATGTGCCATCGAATCTCTCTCTCTCTATTTCATGGTAGCTCGTGTACGCTACACGCTGCCATGTATAATAGCTCTCTCTCTCTCTTTCCACACACGTTTTCGACTTTCTGGAGTAGTGTATGTATAACCGCGGTACACGTCGCAACGCAGCAGCAGTAGCGTGAACGACTCGGCACAAGAGACTACATCGACCGCAGTGAGTGATTGAAACTGAAAGAAAAGAAAAAAATTTTTTTTTTAACATAATTAGTGTCCGCGTTCTGTGCGCGATCGGTCGGAACAATGTCCACGTTGGAACAATTGCAAAGTCTTGTACGAAAAAGAGTCGATCTCGAGAACGAAAATGTGGGACTATCGTATTATTATGAAGTTTACAAGCTAGTCAAACTTTTAATAAATCCTTGTGGCCTCCGGGAAATTTTTCGATTCGAAGAGATCAACCGTTTCCTCGCGGATATGATGAATTTCTACCGTTTATTATGGGATTGGCAACCTCGAGAAAGCCGTAAGTGTAATTCCGCCAGCGTCGTGCACGAGCACAACCTGGCAGCTATCATCAAGTTCGTAGTTCGCAACGGCCTCAAGGACGAGCCCCGCCTGGATCAAGACGGCCGGCCGATGACGCGTCGCACCACTGCGCTGCATCACGCGGTCAGATGCAAACCTCGATTAATCCGCTGTCTCATCGAAGACGGTATCATCTCGGATCTCTTCACGATATACGACAAGTTCGAGGCGAACTACGCCGACGAGTTCGACCTGACGCATCTGCACGCGGCCTGCCGCTTCGGCCGCAGAGACATCGTCGAGAAGTTCCTGGAGCGAGGCGCCGATCCCAGCTGCGTCGAGTGGAGAACGGGCTTCTCGGCGCTGCACTACGCGCTGCAGGCGCCAAGCCTCAACGAGCGCAGATACGGGTTCAATTTGCTGATGAAGAACGGCGCCAATCCGAATTTGGCGGACTTGGAGGGACGGACGGCGCTGCACGTCATTTGCGAGCAAATGGACGACGATTGGTTCTTGGCGAGGGTCCTGATCGGGCTCTGCGACGAAAAGTATCGGCCGTTGCAGATCGATGCTATGGACAAGATGGGCAACACACCGCTGAACTTGGCTCTGAAGAACGGATACGAGCACGTGGCCCAGTTGCTGATCAAAAATGGAGCCGATCCGAATTTGACCGATTTTCCCGAGGAAATTCTCGGTCGCAAAATGGCGAAGATATTATTGGAATGAGGCGCTGTGAAACCATCATCCAGCAGCTGGCTCAGAATTTCTTAATTTTATCATGTGATATTGAATGTTGTAAATTTTCTAAATGATGCAAATGAATAAATTGAAAAATTAAAAAAAATTGAATAATGGAAAATAAAATTAATAACTGAACAATTTTAAAGATTAGCTGTGTAAAAAAAGCTGTGAGGTGTGCCACGTCTTTATGTAAAAATTTAATCAAATATTAAACAATTTAATTTATAATCCAACTAAAACGAAAAAATATTTGTCATTTCGATTGAAAATTCATGCTGTCATACTGATTAATTTTGTGTATCAGTTGCTCAAAAAAGTATAAACATTCAATCATAATTCATTCGCAGCTACCTATATAGGTACTCACATTCTATCCTCAAGTTGTAACAAAAAAAATTGAGTTGACGAATGAAAAAGGATCAATTCGCGCATACCATACGAGTCGAAGATACAAACACGTGCCCCAAAGAAAGTTGCATGCAAAGTCGCATGCATATAGTTCCCTCCAAAATACAGAATAACTCTTCGAATTTTGATCTCGACAATGCACTTCGTCTAAACTTCGGTACATTCCGGAATTTTTGAAAATCGGAGTAGTTCAAAGTGAAACATGAAAAGTCTTGAAACTTAAAATATTTCTACTATTTTAATGATTCAATGCGGGGCAGAGTTATTTCAGTCTGTGTGGAACTACATTTTGCTGGATTGGGTAAAAAAGGAGTCTGAATTTTTCATTCAAAATTTCGAATTTTCAGACACCCCCCCCCCCCCCCCTTCTACCCCGAAATGATTAATTTCCGAAATCCTGTCTACCGAATTTTTTAAGTTTAGCCTCGAACATTCTTTTTTTTTTAAATATCACGAATACGATATTGATGAACAAAAATCGAATTTCTTGACAAAGTTCTCTTCAAAAAACTATGAATATAAACATTTTTTTTCGACCGACCGCAAAGGTTTACAGGTAACAAATGTCAATTGAAGATCCATACAATGATGTCTTCTACAAGTCTCAAATTTTCAGGACTTTTGTTATTCAAGAGTACACTTATATCTTAAGCTTTTCATGAATCACTTTTTATCCCTTCTACTTTTGTAACACATGAGTGTTACATCGCACATAATAGAATATCGACAATGAAACTAAAAAATTAAATTTCGACTATACACCAAGTTTCTCGCATTACTACAGGCGCGTAAGCGAGGAAACTTCTTATGTCAGTGCTCATACGGGTAATGAATAGTTTATACCCGCCATCGATACAGCTGCACCCTACCTAACCATCGACGAGTCCTTTACCGATCGCCCCTTGCGCGCCGATTATTAATATAGCTCGCGTCCAAGCTCGCGGAAAATTACGTTTGAAACCATAGCATAAGCTTCACATATAAAATATAGTTTACTTTGCAGACGACGGAACTCAAGGTAAGTGACGTACATACATTTCGTACCGTGAAAGTTACTTCGTTTAGAAGGAGTCGTAGTCCTGCGCGTCAGGTGCCTCCACTCGCGGCTTTTCCAGGAACTTCGTATATATAAGTAGTGTATAGAATCTCTTGGACGCCTGCACTACTGCTGCACTACAGAGCTTTGAAGCCAGAAAGAGATGGAGGGAGTGAAAAAGCCAGACACACACATACACTCGCAAGACAACGACGCGCATCTCGGGTGGCGACTCTATATACTCTATGCTCTACCCATTGACCAGGCAACGGCTGCGCGCAACGATGCCAAAGCCAAGCAGCAGCAGCAGGCGAACGATATAGCTAGCTCGCTCCCGACTTTGTAGCCAACTTTTGCCAGTGCTATATACGGTGTGCCTTCGAGACGACGGACGACGGCGTGTGCGTCTCTTCTCTCTCTCTCTCACTCACTCTCCGCGTTTAAAGAGCGAATACATAGAGAAAATAATATTAATCGCGTATAATCGCGGAAAGGAGATACATCGGATCGTGCGCGTCTCTGTATCGGTTGTTCGAGCGGGGGAGAAGACAACAACAACGACGACGACGACGACAAGTAAAAAATAGTGTGCGCGTGAGGATTTTTTAAAGGCGAAAAAAAAAGTGAATGGTCGAAAAAATAGAGGAGCCGCCGAAGGCCATTTAATAAAGGAAGACGATTCTCGCGGTGTTGACCAGCGCGAGTTGTGCATGTAATAATAGTCGTCGACGACTGCGGATGCTACTGTAGCAGGAGCAGCACTAATACACCAACACACGTATATATATATGTAGACAAGCTGATTGCAGCTGACAGCTCCGCATAGTCTGCTGTGTGTGTGCGCGCGTGTATATATATATATATATGCACATACAGAGCGCACCAGAGTTTTAGAGAGCAGAAGACGCATAGAGAAAGAAGGCAAAGGAGCAGAATATATAAAATATACAAAAAAGTTTGACGTTGTGTAGTCATCGTCGTCTGCGTTGTCGTTGCCGTAGCTGCTTTTCCTAGGGATCTTTCAAAGAACCCGTATCACATCGAAGGTAAGCTTTCTCTCTATTTCGCTGCCATAGAATATCTCTCTCTCTGGCTCTCCAAAGCGTTTCGAGTAAATCTTTGTTTTTTCTCTTCTCTTCTCGTGTTCTCTCTATATTATTTACGTCGAACGCGTCGAGAGAGCCAGAGAGAGAACCCCGTACGATGAACGCATTAAAAAAAAAAAAAAGAAAAAAAAAGAAATAGACCTAAGCGAATCAAACGAAGGCAATAAAGTGCTACACACTGTGCCGCGTGTGTGTGTGTGTGTGTGTGTGTGTGTGTGTGTGTGTGTGTGTATCAAAGTCTCGTTTGGTTTTGTACGTATATGTGTCTGTACGAGTATGTATGTATGTGTGTGTCTGTCTCTGCGTGCAATGGTGGTAAATCGATCGGTGCGGGCGCGCACACACGACTCTAGTCTGCTCTCGCGCGAGTCCGTCCGTCTGCTGTACATATATATATATATCTGTGTATATGTATATATAATATGCAATGCACACAAGACTCCGACTCGCGACTGTGTCTGGCTCTATTCGCTTCCCAATAACACACGTATATATTTTATTCTCTCTCTCTATCTCATAGTAAGAAAACTACATTATATACTCTCTTTTATATCTTCCACGAGCTTACGACGACGACGACGACGACGATGGCCTTTTTCGCGTGTATATTATACTCTGCATCTCTTCTCTCGGGCGGGCTAAAGCAGCATCAGCAGCTCCAAAACGTCATCGTCGACGTCGATCGTGTCGCGTGACGTTAATAGTAGCAGTACCCGCACACGGCACCACCCGCCCGAATTTATACATCATCGTTATTATATACATGTATATTTTTAAAGTAACACGAGAGATCGATCGCCGCGACGAGCATTACATGTATATACGTGTGTACGTTTATAATATATATAAAATATGATGTAACGCGCGAGTATAGTCGAGCGACGCGGCGCGCGGGTCGATACAACACACATATGTAATAATACTCCCGCGCGGCCGCGTGCGCGGTAAGGAATTGTTCAAAGTTTCGTGGATTTTTTTTTTTTTTTCACCTATCGTTGTATATATTTTACGACGAACGAAGCGAAGATCTTCGCCGCGCGATCATTGTACGCGATCGTTCGCGATAAGCGCACCACCGTATGGAGCATAGCCGCGCGCATTTATCTCGGCACCGAAATCGAGCGGTAACCCGATTGAACTGGATTGAACTCGGACGTAACTCGTAATAATGGAGAAAATAAAAAGAAGATGTGTTTCCCAAAGAGAACTTCCTTTTCTCTCTCTCTCTCTCTCTCGTATTCAAAAATTTTGTACTTATATCTATGTATACCGATTCGTACTTGGCCATTACCTTACAGCGAAGGGACCGAATTTACATTTCGCATAATAAAGTCGTAAGAGAGAGATAAAGCCGGAGCAGAAACGGCATCAATTTCGGAGCGCAAATGCAATCCACTAAAAAAAAAAAAAAAAAGAAAAGAAAAAAGTTTCCAAAAAATGCCCACTTTTTACTTTCCAGTCACGTCATTTCAAAGAGTCAAGTGTAGCTAATAGCAATTACACTTACTCGCCTCTATTCTCTTCTTCTTTTTTTTTGCCTTCTCAAGAGAGCGAAAAAAAACATGGACAATAGAGCGCGTCGATTTTGTGACTTTAATCACGCCTCGAGTAGAATTGCCAATGCTCAAACGAGAGAGAGAGAAAGAGAGAATATAACCGAGACAAAACAGAGCGAAAAAGGACCGTACGTACATGTATATAGCTAGTGCGCTCGGGCGGGGGCGGAGGTAGGAACAAAAGTAGGCTTTTTCTTACTTGAAATGCGCAGACGGCTAGTGTAGAGGCAGTAGCCGGCTATGCTTGCACACGTACACACTCGCACACGATTTATGCTTGTGCATGTGTGTGTGTGTAAGTATGTGTTGGGGTGATAGGCCCGAGTTAACCTCGATTCCTCGCAACGGGTATATAATGCAGCCGCCGCCGCACACACGAGTTTATATACACGCGAAAAATCAATACGAACAACAGACTTTATAAACGTATGTGAGAGCAGCAGCAGAAGCAGTTAATGTGTATTCGAGAAAGTCGTACGTATAGGCTCGAGTGTGTGTTTGTGTTTGTGTGCATAGCACTGCCGCGAACAAATGGGGTATAATTACCCCCCGAGGCGAATGAGGGATATCGGGATCGGGATCGGTAGCAAAAAGAAAAGGAGATCGTTTTTCAAGGCACGCTACATCTATATAGCTCGGAACTTTTTGTCGCGTTGCCGCGGTCTCTCGAAAATTTTTTCATCTTATCGATAAGTCGATTTTCTTACACGAACGGAAGTTCTGCTCGCGAGCACAAAAATCGGCAAAAAAGCTCGATCGATATCGCGCGGCTCGAAACACATAATACAATATATAAGACGTCGTCCGCAAGAAAGTTCGAGGTCGTATCCCTCGCTCGCGAATGTATATATATCGTTGCGTCCTGCGCGCGGCGCTGATAACAAAAAATAATAATAATAATAAAAAAGTCCTCGTGTAATACCGACCGGGAGAAAAAGCTCGTGTGCTGCAGCAGCAGCAGCTTTTATTGAACTAATCTTGAGGGCTGCGTCCGATATCAAAAGTTTTTCGCGATCGTAAAATTGCCTCGGAGGGGTTTTTTTTTTTAAATTTCATTCGCGGTTTCGCGGTAAAAAAAGCCTCGACTCTGTGCGTCGGTCAAAAAAATCTCGCAGCGCGCTATTTCAATTGCGCCTCGAGACTCTTTGCTTTGCGTTATAAAAGTATATAAAAAAAAGGGCTTATATATTGTTCTAGCCCGGGTGTATCGTAATGAAAATAATGAAAATCTCGCGGCGGAGCGAAAATAATACGTATCTCGTTTCGACGCGGGCGAGACGCGGAGGCGCTGCAAAAATTTTCAATAAAGCCCCCAACGAACGATAAATAAAGCGTGCCAGTAAGCTCCTGTTTTTTTTTTTTTTTATTTCAATTATTTTTCTCTGCATTTTACGACGAAAAAATTTTTTCATTTTGATATATAAAAATTTTGAGCACGCATCGATGGTCGCGCGCCAATTTAAGCTCTAGAAAAATAGCGCGAAATACAACAACGACACGTCGACGTTACTGCCTTCTCTTCTTCTTCATTTTTTTGTGCTTGACACTATCGGCATTGGATTGAAATAGGTACATTTACTGCGGGCCCATCGCAGTACACGGAGAAAATAAAAGAGAGTATATATTATATCGGAGAGCCTAGACGTTGTGAGTCCGCGCCAGCCTTCACACGACAAATCCCCGATATTCCGTGTATTTACCGTGTGGATGCGTCTGTATGTGTATGTGTGTGCATATACAGCTTCGATACCCCATTGTGCGCCGAGACTGTCTGACTATGTACACATTTTGTGTGTATCACATTGTGCACAGGTGGAGCGTGTAGTGAATTTTGATATATATCAGAGGACGTAAGTCCGAGTTAATAGAGTTTCTTTGAAATGTCAATAAGTACATTTCATCCTTCTTTGTGCTCGCGTTCGGTGAAGGATGTACGTATCGGAACCATCTTTTTTTTTCTTCGTATATGAATCGCGAGTTCGAAATCGAAAATTTTTTACTTGCATATTTTCATGATTATAAGCTCCGCGCGCTCCAAGCTGTGTGTTTACACGCGTGTATATATGTTGAGCGAGTTATATATTATAGATCTGTTTACGAGTGTGTGTGTGTGTGTGTGTGTGTGTGTGTGTGTGTATTTGTGTGTGTATGTGTTTGAGTGAGTGCACCGAGCGACAAGCTGCAAACCTTGAATTTTTCATATATTATAAAAAAAGCACCGAGACTTTATCTCATCGTCATCATCATCATGGCATTATAGTTTTTTTTTCTTTTAATATTTTTTTTTGTTGTCGAAGCGCACTTTGAGTGGCTTTCTGCGTTCATCACGATAATAATAATAATAACGTTAATAATAATAATCACTCTTAACGAGCTCTCACGCATTTTTAATAATACAGAGTCATATGTATTCCACCGCCGGCCCGCACATATATAAACACACACGCAACACGGAATATTTTTTTTTCAATTTCGTTGTTATATACAATGTATATTATACATGTACCTCGTACCATTAATGGGATTGGCTCTGATTAGGTGTGCGTATGTGTATGTGTTTTTTGGCCGACCCACGAGCTTATGCGTCGAAATTTTCAATCATATAATAGCCACGACATGTGTTTCACGTATGAAAATTAAGAATTTTTTTTTTTCATAACGGCAAAGCAAAAGAGAACACGATACGATATTTTCCTCGTTCGCAAAACACTGTTCACTGAAAATATGAGAAAAAAACACGTAATACAACTACTCAGTATACATTTTGTTGTTTGATTCTTTTGATACTGTATTTTTATTCTTCTTCTCCTTTTTTTTTTGCATGTTTTTTATCTGTCGAGTTCTTTTGAAAATATTAAACTTTGTTTTATGGTATATACATCGTAATGTCGTCACGTGTATTTTTTTTTTCACGTAGTTCTCGTACAAAAATTTGTAATAAAACACGAGTGGCAAAATTGCATTGTTGTGATGAAAAGTTGCATGACGTATTAATAATGGATATGCGGCATGGTATATACGCGCGACTATACGCATTAAAAAAACAAAAAAAAAAATCACATCATCCTTTCACCGTCCACACATTATCTAGATTAAGTTTATTTAAGGAATGCATGATTGTGAGGATTATTATATATAATATAAAGTAGTACTATTTGATCATTACATTATATTTCATATTCATGCGCATTTATAAATGCGAATCAGGAGATCGGTTACAATTACCGGTGGGTACAGGTACTCAACGGATTTTTCTGTTTTTGTTTTTTCTCGTACTTCGATTTTTGTACAAAAACGTTGGGGACATTATCATCAAGATTTGTTAATATTATAATAACAATCGAGCATCATCATCGCCATCACCATCTACCACATATATAACCCAAAGTCTCATCCATAGATGTAAATGCCATCCAATCAAAAATATGCAGATAATTTTTACACACAGAAACATAACTGTCTCTCCTTAGTTATTGTGCCTCTGATCGACAAACGCCACCACCACAAACGCACAAGGTTCTTCATCGCATTCGGCAGATCGTGCGTGTGTCATCCGCTTCTTTTTCTCTCTCACACTCGATCTTCCTCCTCTTGTACTTGCCTGTCTCTCATCACTTTACACACTTCACTTGTACACACACTGCACCGCACGGCGTGACATTCAGTAGTCCGATGCGAGTCCGCTGCTGCTGCTGCTGCCGCCGCCGCACGTTGCCAAAGGCTTCAGAACGTTAAGTCGCCTGAGACGCAAGCTCGTCCGAGCCAATACAACCGCCGCTGCGACCGGAGTAGTAGTAAGCGAGCTCGAGGACCATCGCCGTCGTGAGAATACCAAGGAGGAAAAAGAAGCGGAAGAGGAGCAGCGAGCGGCGACCACTTGGTCGAATCGTCGGAGTTGGCGTCGCTCCGAGTACCGGAGAAGAGGCAGGGCGGCCACGATGCCGGCGGCCAGCGGTATCGGCGCCTCGTACAGGTCGCTCGGTGACCTGGGCGAGGACGTCTACAAGAGCACGACCGTAGCTGATAATAATGGCGGCGGAGGCGGCGGTGGTGGCAACACCACCACCGCGAGCGTGCTCGAGTCCGTGAAGAAGGCCTTCAGCTTCGCCGCGCCGGCAGTGATGAAGGTCGACTTCGCCCAGGGCAGGAAGAAAGAGCCGCTGATCGAGGAGCAGCAGCGACGCGAGACGATCTCGATCGTTTCCAGGTAAAATAGTTGCGCATAGAGATAAACGAAAGAAAGAAAGAAAGAAAGAAAGAAAAACTATGGTGATGGTGCTCTGGGCTGCCAGGTGATGGGTCAATTATTTTACCGGTGTAAAATATTCGTATACTCGCATTATGTTACTACCGTCCGCGCGCTTACAAGCTCTCGCGAGCTTTTACACGCCGCGAGGATATTTTCGGACATAGATGCTCCAAAGTGCCAATCGTTGTCTAACCGCATCCTTCACCTCTATTATATCCTCCTACTTCCTCCCTCGCGCCTCTTATACATACACCCAATCAATTATCAAGTCCATTTTTAGTTCTGCGCTCGCGTTCTCGAGCTCGAAAGACGCGGAAAAATAAATATCCGATTTTTTTTCTTTTTCTTTTTTGGCAACGATCGTAATGGTTCATTCGTCGGCGCGCGCGACGCTTAGACAAACTTTATAACCAAGGCTCGAGAGTCGAACCTTTTGCTCGTCGTTGACGATGCAAACTCTGGGAAAGGGGGCTCGAGAGAAGAGAGAGAAAAAAGAGAGAAATAGAGAGATAGATAGACACACACACACGCGCGCGCGCGCGTTTAACAAAAATATCAAGAGAGAGAAACGTGTGTGTCTGTGTGTGCGGAACG
This sequence comes from Trichogramma dendrolimi, assembly GCA_034770305.1. Taxonomy (NCBI): domain Eukaryota; kingdom Metazoa; phylum Arthropoda; class Insecta; order Hymenoptera; family Trichogrammatidae; genus Trichogramma; species Trichogramma dendrolimi. Next base: position 892,584 of record JAPMIB010000065.1, on the reverse strand, counting down.
TAGCAGAATCGTTTGCGTCAGGCAAAAGAGCGGAAGCTGGAAGGTACCGAAAGGGGTAGTAGCAGTAGTATTAGTAGATAGTAGCTACACTAGTAGTAGTAGGGGTAGCGTGCCTGAGTGCCAAGGATCGATCGTGACCCCACTACTCTGCGTTTTCAGACTCTCTCTCTCTCTTTCTCTCTCTTATTCTCTCTCTCTCTCGTACAAGAGTATAAATATTGCACAGGACGAAAAGCAGGCCGACCACGCTGACGCGCCAAGGTAAGCTTTCCTCCTCCTCCTCCTCCTCCTGACAGAGAGTCATGTATATATATATACGTACATACGTGACGCTAGTTGTATCCTTCTCTCTCTCTCTCTCTCTCCTCGTAGACGTGTGTATTTATACACACACGTGCCCGCACACAAGCTTGTATTATATGCATTTTGTCGCTCTATCTTTTACCTTCGCATTGCTGCTACCGCTGCGCTGCTGACACACCGCATGTGTATCTCTTTCGATCATCCAGAATTGATATAGACGTATGTATATATATATAACACACATGTGCGAGCAATCGATACTATATAGCACACGATACTGGACTATTAAAATCTTTCGACGCTCGAATAAACAAGTAGGCGAGATGTGTCGAGCCGCTTGAAATACGCGGCGTTCATATATATACACACTGCTCTACGTAACGCGCGCGCGAGCGACATAATTCACAAACGCGCGCCATGCTTAATTATAAGTTGGCCCCGCGCGCAGCCGTCAGCTCTTTCTCTCTCTCTCTCTCTCTCTCTCTCGGTGCGGTTTCGTGTGGTACGCGGGCTTGCGAGAGCTTGCAAAAGCTTAACCGTATACGGGTGGTGTGTTATTTACACCCCCCCCCCCCCCCACGGGATCTCGCGTAACGTGTGTTATAATAGCGTCGTCGTCGGGTTATCGCGTATCTCGTCTACTCGAACTCGACTCTCGAGGATCCCCCTATTTGCTGCTGTTACTGCGGAATAGCTAGCAACTTTTTAGCAGCGGAGAGAAGAGAGCTGCACAGTTGGAATATTTTAACTCGATTCCGCAGGCTGCCTCTGCGTGTAAGACCTGAAAATGCAACGTTCCAAAGAAGAAAGTAATTCTCTCTCTCTCTCTCTCGCTCACTTTTCGGGCAGCACCAGCGTGAGCGAGCGAGCGAGCGAGAGACGTGCCTGAACTTCTCCAGCATGCTATATAGTGGTAGCAGTAGACGCGGGACGCGCGTGAAAAGGAAAATGTGGCACGTGCTCGCTCGCTCACGCTGGTGCACGGTTAACGTGGCAGCAGCAGCTTCCCAATGCGCTTCTTATAACGCTCGCCCGCGCTCGTACATAACACTTGCGTCAGCTTTTAGCACTCAAAGCTTCCTCGCTGCCGCCGCGTCGTGTGTAACAATGAAGAGCAGCAGCGGTGGCTGCGGAGGCGATATGTGTTTCGGCAAAATCGTCGGCGCTGCAACTATTTATTAGCTCTGCGCTGCTGCTGCTGCTGCTACTACGTACTCCCTCGCCTGCTTCATATTATCTCGCCACCTGTCCTACTTTTCTCGTATCTCTCGCCCTCTAGCTTGTAGATGTGCTTTTGTGAGTTTCGATGTAATCATAATATTACATGCACACGTGTGTGTGTTTGTGTGTCACTCACACATATATACACAACAAACACACTGTAATTTTGTACATAAATCTACACGTAACGATAAGGAAACAAAAGTATGCGTAAAATAACGTACATGCGTAATGTAACTTTGTGTCGTCACGTATATATATCTAATCGCAAGTGATCGTGCATGCCGTATGCAAGTGGAGCTTTTTTGTTTGTTGTTTTCTTGGGGTATGCAAGTGTGTGCCAATGTATATATATATATAACGTAATGCGCTTGTGGGGTGAGCTTTGATATAATAGCATGATTAGAGGATTATCGTATATACAGCCAAAGAGAGGAATTGTGGTCGAATGTGAAAGGCGCAGACTTCTTTAGATATTTGAGAGAACGAAAAAAAAAAAAAAAAAAGAAAGAGAGAATAAGTGAACAAAGAGCTGTGCGACCAAGTCGACGGTGTGTGCGATTATACACGCCCCCTGTCCACTTCTGTTTTCAGAGATAAAGCCAAGATGCCGACCGCCGCCAGTGCTGAGGAATCGGCCCTTCTGGGGTAAGTTATATATATAACACACACACACAGCTTTTGGACTAATCGCCACGATGCCCCACGATCTGCGACTTTTGGCTGTATCACGCGTGTGCAGGCCCAAAGTCGTAGCGTGATGCACGATGGTGTTACACACGATTAATTAAAACGCATATCATACGAGAAACCGTATTTTGGATTTTTTGTGATTAACCGAGGATTTGACGTTTGGTTTTGATTTTATTTTTGATTAAAAAAAAAGAAAGAAAGATTACCGTAACGACGTTCCAGGCGAGCGAATCCGATTGTTCGATTCCGAACGAAAAAACTTTTTCGATCGAGTCGTCGAAAGTGAGAATAAGGTAATTTTTTTGTATCGATCAAGTTTTTAGTCTATGGTTTCAAACGTACTCGAGAAAGTCCGTATCTTATTTATTTATTTATTATTATAGTACTTTGATGCCAGAAATTACTATTTCCACATTCTTGATTGAGTATTGTTTTTGTACAATATAAAGTAGATAATGCCATTTATATTTTATTTACTTATTATGATATGAAAATTTGAATAAAATAGTTATTAGCAGTAGAAAACCAAAAAAAAAAACAAGCATTTACACGTTGAAAATAAAAACACAAGATTTATACTCTACAAAAAAGAAACTATATATACAACCGCCCGTAACTACATAAGATACATTTATACGAAAGGTGACCTTATCCCCCAAAAAAAGGAAACGAAACCTTCAGCGTGAAACCCAAGAGATCCAACGTTTTTTTCGAAAATATATAAAGCGTCACCGGAATTATATCCAGATTTTGGGCTTTGCCCGCGGCCAAAGCTGCGTACATAGGTGCTGACGAGAGCAGGACTTATATCACGAATATATACTCCTTTGTTTACCAGAAAATAATGTCCCGGATTAAGTCGGTCGCCGCTGCTGAAAATTCAAACTTGCTTATATACAGCTGCACGCATGGTTGAATCGATTCGCTGCGCTATAACTCCTTTGTGCCGTATCATATATGTGTGTGTCCATTGTGTCGTTATATTCGGGAGTCGATTCGTTTATAATATATTTTTGAATATTATATCGTTTCGATGGATATAATGTATTCTTTGAGCAGTTGTGTGCGGTACACAATATATTATACAAAGAAGTCGAATTCTAAAAATGTCCCCGTCGTCCCGATAGAGCGATATATCCTCGCTCGCGCGGCGCAATTGACCTCTCTCTCTCTTGGAAAATCGACTGGTACTTAATGCAACTTTAACGACCGGCTCTCCTCGAGAGCTCGTAATAAAAGAAAAAAAAAAGAACCTCTCCTAGCTCGCGGCTGCTGTCAGAGTATGTATACGATTATCTCGACGAGCCTGTCTACGTGGAGTTGTATAAACACACTTACACACACACACACACACGAAGGTATATGTACATTGCGCTCGTCTCATTAGACGTAATTATGAGTCTTATGCAAGCTGCGCACCTCGAAACAAAGACGATCTCTCTTTTCCTCCTCCTCGTCGCGGTGCGCAGTGTGTGTGTGTGTGTGTGTATAATAACGTCCTCTTAGCGAACGGACGGACGGACGGTTCATCGGCCTCGCTCCGTTTAGTGTCCGCTACGTTAGCGAGGATATGACGCGTCGCAACGCATATTTTATACATATATACATGTATATATACGGGGTGGTGTCGCGTATCGTTCGCGAACGATCATCCGAGGAGACAATGAGCCGTCGACGACGACGACGGCGACGCGTGACTAGGAATACATTATTTATTATTATTACCGTCGCGGCTACCGCATAAATATAAACATTCGGTAGCAGCAGCGGCAGCAGCAGCTCCGCTTATCGCGACGTAGACGACTATATATATATAGTTAAACGCATTGTACGCGCGATATCTTCGCGAAAAATAATACATTAAACATTTTTTTACTGCCTCCATGACTCAATAATCGACTCACGGCTTATACTTATATGTATATCGCGAGCAAACCGATATACATTTCGCGCGCTGCAAGCTCGCAATTTATACAAATGCCAGTCGAGAGATTCTTTTTTTTGTTATAAAAAAAAAAACAGGAGAAGGATCGCGAAAGAAGAGAAACACACTCGTGTCTCTCTGTTTTCCTTCATTTTTTTATCTCAAATCCAATATATAATCCATTTCTTTCGGCGCGATCGATCTATCGGGTTATAATAATACCGAATTATATCCATCGCGCGCGCCGAGCGTATAATACGCGAAATATAGGTCACGGTGCGCGCGGGCGAGCGAGCTTGCAGCACTAGCGCTAATTAATATTATATATATATATTATATATATATTGCGCGCGCTCGATGATCGACTTCCCGCTTTTTAATAATTAACAAGTTCTTATGTGCGCGATCGCCCGTGGCTAATTTGAATCAGCTGTTTTTTTTTTTTTTTTTTTAAAAGCTCTCGGAACGCAAGCCGCTGCGCATCGCTCCTCGAATTGTGCAGCGCATTTCAATGAACCTCGTAAATTCGTATAATGCATCATAATGGAATTTAGACCGACGGTAGGGAAATTTCGACCTCGGTTCGAACACAATATCGTTCTCCATTTTTGAAAAGCGTGTTCACTGATTCTATTCAGTCGTACGCGGACGCACACGTTATAATCCGCGAAGAGCTTGCGCGGAGATAACATGTGTGCGCGCGCGATCAAAAATGCGCAATCCGGTATCGTCGCGTCGGCTCGAATATTTTCCAAAAAAAATAGATCGACGATAAAGCCGATAAGGTTCTTTTTATTCTGAAGGGGAGGAAGAAAAACGAGAAAAGCACACACATACACAAGCGCGTCACTACTCTTGATAAATGGTACATAAAATTAGGTACGCGCTGGGTCACGAGTGCTAGCTGCTGCTCTCTTCGAGAAAATAAAAAAAAAAGGGAAAAACGTTGATCCGCTGCGTCAGCTTTTGGCAAGGGTTTTATCGAATTACACCCGATTTACATTTTTATTGCTCTCGAGATGTGTATTGTATAGGCAAAATCAAGATTCGATCGAAAAGTATTTATCCAACCTGTATTATATATCTCAGAGTCGTTGGTATTTAATTGGTAAATGGGTTAAATTGCATCAGGCTCGTCTCGAACGCACTTAGCATCTCCTAAGGCATCTCTTGGTGTATATAAATCATGACTCGCTCGCGAGCCGATACAGGAACTCGATAAAGCCACACATACACACATGTGTGTGTAGCCGAGACGGAAATGGTATGTACCACGCGCGACGGAAAGCACACACACACACACCCACCCACCCACTACCACTGCTGTACCGATGCGATACGTGCCTGGAAAATCCGTCGAGAGCTTATGTCGCTGCCGCTGCGAACGGCTCGAACGGATATGTATACGTGTGCGCGATTTAAAGCGCGAAAAAGAGAAACAACGCGACACTGTGTAATATATAATATGTATACGTTGTATCTATACGAGCAGGTGTGCGATCGCTCGCAAAGAGTTTTTATTCATTCGAGTCTCGCTCGCTCGCTCGGCAATAATAAGTCCTATGAAAAAAGTTTCGCGAGAGCTTTTTTTTCTACTTTTTCAAGAGCAGCAGCAGCAGCAGCAGCGCGTCGGGGAGGAAAAAAAAGTTTTCATACGCTGGAAATATACGTATATAAAATATAATTACAAGAGTAGTGCGCTGGAGAAAAAAAAAGTCGACTCGAGTGGGCCGACTGTGCTTTTTTTCTCTTCTCTTTCCGCTCTCGCGAGGCTTAATCTCTTCAAAAAAACGCGTATATATATCGCGGGTATAGGTGTGTAATACGGCCAGGAAATGACATGATTAATCGTTATTACACGAGAGTTATTATCTCATCGATTTATCGATCTCCGATAGAATATGTATGTCCGAGTGCGTGACGTAGACTGAAAAATTTTCTTTTCACGATAACGAGATATATGATAGTTTCGTAGCAGCTTTTTCACGCTATATGATCCTGCAAAAAAAATAATAATCATAATATCAGCAAAAAATCGCAATGAAAATTGAATTGGGTTTTCGGGAAAAAACAAGTAAGTCGAACGAATTTCGCAATGGAATATCACGAGACTATACGCGGTACGGGATTTGCCGCGGCACGTCCTCCTGGCGGGATCGCGAACGAACATCATCATCATCATATTTCTTAATATAATGGAAAAATAGCACAAAAAAAAAACGTGCGTAGTAGTATATACACCTGTGCTGTGGGGCGCGTACGAGCGCGCGCGAAGAAAAACATTTTTCAATTTAATATTCATCTTGGCTCGAGGGAAAAATACGTTGCGCGCGAAATGATCATCGCGCAGGGGGTGCCCTTTCGAGGACGCGCGAAACGAGACACACACACACACACAACACACGTCTCTCTGCGTTATTATGTAGGTCAGAAGCGTGCAATAATGATAATAATATCGCTCGCAGCGCACCTTGAGAGTGAGAGATACTACGCTATGATTCTCTCTCTCTCTCTCAATTATTATATATTTCATATAATATTTGTCGCACGTGTAACCCGAAGACGCAATTGCGACGATTGATTTTCGCTCGACAATCGCGTTCCGACGATAATATAATCCTCCGCGATATTGCGCAACTTTTTTTTCCTTCATAAACTCCACTCGAAAAGTGCCCGTAACTCGATGGACTGGAGGAGGAAAAAAAAAAGGGCGGAAAGTACGATAAGTATTTTTCGACCTTTGCGAAAAGATGTAAAAGGTGATAAGGAAAAAAAATAATAATGTCGGTGCAAAAGTGCAACGAAAAAAAAAAAAAAAAAACAGTTTTACCCTGACATTTTCAAGAACGTTGCTCGGCTACGTAGTACTTTTTATATTCGAAAAATACAAGGGGGGGGGGGGGTTGTGTGCTACTGCTCTCTCGCTGTACTATACACCGATGCGCGTAAAATAGAGTTACGTTTACGATCATTTTACGAATATGTAAGATGCGCTGTTTGTCTTTAAAATTCAACGCGCAGTGCTCGGAGCGTATGTACGTACGTGAAGCTGAATAAACTCGAGAGCTTACTCGTATGTATACGAATTCGCCATGCGCTCGAGTAGAAAAAATATTTATTTGCGCTTCCTGTATCACGATAAATGTTGTTGCGCGCGAGCCGAGTAAAAAATTTCAGGCGCACAACGCCTGAAACTGTATACATAATGCAGTCGTAACGTCGATATTCATCTTTTTTTTTTCTTTGCTTCGACGGCCGTCGATTATTTAATCATAAAAAAAAAGAGGAAAATCGAACGAGCTTGCACACGATGTGCAACTGTGTATGTCGCGTGACCTCTGGACACGCATACGTATCGTTCGTTACGGAAGATATTTCTGACTAAAAACTCGAGTACATACACGCTAGATGTGTCTGCTGCGTTCGAGCGTAAAGAAAGAGAAGAAGAAGAAGGAAAAAAGGGAGAACAAAACGAGCGGGGTCATTATCCCATTAACGCGATTAGCTCTCGTATAAGTGCACACGCGCGAATCTCGTGCAATGCGCTTTTCCGAGAAAAACTCGTTTATTTGATTAGGCTCCGAAAATCTGTGTCGATAAATATCACTCCCCTCCCTCCCGTGTGTGTATTTTGCTCCACTTGTGTGACACACGACGAGAGAAAGAAGAAGCAGCAGTAGCAGTAGTACAAAATCGGTAATTAAACAAAAAGCCAAAAAAAAAACGACTCTGACAAACAAATTATTTCAATTTCGAACAGACAAGCGAGAGTTATTAGGCTTGGCTCGCTCGCGCAGTTCCGCGCGCCAAAGTTAGTTTCCCTCGTTTAGAGAGTTGTTACCCACCCCTCCACACCCCCTTGCCCACACGCCTTTCGGATTGATGTGCACAAAAAGTTTATTCGCCCGATGCGCCGTGGCGCGCGCGCGAATCAGCAAAAACTGCCCCCTTCCTCGTGGGCCGCACAAAATCACATCTTATAAATGCAATTTTTTCTACTTCATTTTTTTTTATTTTTACGAGGAAACGAAGAGAGTAGCAGCAAAAAAAAAGCAAACAAACTGCCACGATGAGAGTCTCTCTCTCTACTTGCCGCGAGGAAGAAGAAGTTTATTACACCGCGCGCGCGATGACATAACACACACACGCCCGCAAGGTATATCCCGTGAAATTAATTGGGTCGTCGCATAAATCTGTCTCTCTCGTCGTATAAAGGGGTTCTCTCTCCGAGGAAGGGGGAATATGAGGTGTGTGTGTGTGCTCTGCTGCTGCTGCACTTTTGCACACTTTGCAGCACGCGCTTGAGCCTCGGCAATTTTCTCAGGACTCTACTACTACTACTTCTACCAACCTACCTCTATATAGCCGTTGTTGCTAAGGTATTACTCGTGATTAGCGAGGGGGTTGGGGGGTTGATATAATAACCAACCCTTCGCAAATCGATAAAGCTGCCGTGCATTTATGCGAAAAAAAAAATAAAAAAAAAAGTAAAAAGGTTGTTTCCGAGCGAGATTTTTTTCCGCTTCCACGCGCCGCGGCTCGAGCAGCTGAATTACAATTGCTCGTTAGTACTAATGAGTTTGCATCGGCGTATACACGGTACAAAAAGCAGCTTTTATCGCGGATAATTATAAAAATGGAAAATAAAATCGAACGACCGTTCTCTGGAAAAATCTAATTATCTCAACGATATCCCCAGATCCATCGGTATATAATGTATCATTACTCGAGGCTTATTCAACGGCTGACGGGGCGCATCTTCTTCCTCCCTCGTCGCGTGATCGCAATATTTGGCACGCACATGCAGCAGAAGCAGACACTTATTCCGTGTCTGTTCCTCCGCTATTGCTCAGCTGTGCACGAGGCACGCGGGCGTGGCCGACGCGACGACGATCGATGCCAACGGCCGCTGCTCTCTCTCTCTCTCTCTCGGGTGCACACACGAGCGCGAGCTGTATTTGTGCATTTATATACATGCACAAATAAACTCTGGTGGTGTACTTCCTGCATCTACATACGGCCCGCACGCGGTGGTGTATTTTAACCCCCGAAATTTCGCCGCGCGTCGAACGATAATAATGAAAATGTTTTTTCTTGCGATATTTTCTCCAGTCCTATATACCTCGAATATGAATACATATATCGGAATGAGACGAAGCTCTCTCGGAACGTTTCTGCGCTCGGGTTCGGTTGCGGAAAATATGCGCGCGGCGGCGGCGGCACTGGGAGAGTTTGAATTTCTCCGTTCCTTCGTGCGAGCCCATGCCTCGAGAGAGTAGTAGTGATATATATATATATATAGTGTATAAAGCTTCGAGAGCTGCATGATTTAATATTTCTGTGTGTGTATGTGTGTGGATCGTTGGCATATAGTAGCAGGAATTTCACGGTTTTATCGACGAGAGAGAGATTTGGTTTTAGAGCGAGAGGCATATCGCTCACATGAATTGGAGATCGACGTATATCGAGTTCGCATAAGATCGACTCAAATTTTTTCATTTTTCTCTCTTTTTTTATCGAAATGTGTTATTCAATAAACCGACGAAATACGAATATACACGCGGAAAAATTTATTGAGAAAAGTGCATACATCCGCACGCTCGTAAATTCAAAGTATAGCACTCGGCATAATTACATTCTGCGCAATGCAGGGGCTGCTGCTCGTATAGTTATACGCGTACATTAGTTTTACGCAAACAATCCGCAGCACAATCGAGCGCCGCGCGTGTAATCCCCGTTATATGAATTTTCGGGAAGAAAATGAAAACTCGACGAGAGACTCGGGGCCTAGCGGTCGTTGAACTTTGACGGCATACAGTATGTGTGTGTGTGTATCCATATACTGTAATTGCTGTATGGCAATATTCCCTCGTGGCTTCCGCTGCTGCAGTTTCAAACGTGTACCATCACAATATGAGCTTGCAGCAGCGGCGGTTTCGTTATATCCAGCCTCGAGGTCATCGAGTCCGAAATTTTCGTCGCTGATAAATACGTTAGTGCCACCTCGACGCGTGCGACACAACAAGATTGACGGCTAAATGGTTTTAATCGATGTGTGTGTGTGTGTGTGTGCTCTGCCCGGCGACAGCGCGACATCTCCCCCATCCTCCGCATCCCTCCACCCCCGCCCTGCGCCGTTGTTGTACCTACTATCGCTACTACACTATCCCGATCGATTTTGCTGCTGCTCATTTCCGGAAAATTCGATTGAAAAATTCCTTGCGTCCGCCTCCTCGTTGAGGGCTTCTTCTTTTTTCGCAGTCGCAAAGGCTCATATTGTCGGGTCTAAAGCTCTAGTCAAAAGCAATCTTCCGCGAGTTTCGATGCCTCGAGATATTTCTTTATTACTTTATCGGTGTAAATGCAAAAGGATATTCGCAAAGGGAGCAAATTTCTCTCCTTAGCCTTTTGCATTGTACACACATACACAACACGAACGAGCACATTACACAAAGGGGGTAGTAAATAGTACTGGCACATAATACGCTGCCGAGCAAGAGAGAGAGAGAGAGAGAGAGAGAGTCGAAGTAAAGGAATTACAATTTCCTCGTCGTTGAATATACAGCTCGGGATAATAATTTACTCGGTACCTACTCTATATATGTAATACTCTATATAATACTATACGTATGTATAAACTGACATCGCTTGTTGGATTTATCGATTGTGTAGTCGGCGCTAGTCGTGTACATAATTTTGCAGCTCTGACCCGTCTTACATATATATATATCTCGTAGGTATGTACGTGCAGCCTTATCAATAGGCTTGGCAGCTCTACTACTACCACTACCTGCCTCTTTTCTTCCCCCCTGCCCCCCCCCCCTGCTATATAGCCAGTCTTCTATAGCCCTGGAAGAAAATCCGAACGACGTCGCCGTCGTCTTCTTGCATCCGAAAAAGCCGAACCGAGCGACTATAATACATAATTAAAACCGATGAATTAATATCTTGATAATATACAAGTAATATGAATTCGAACGAGCCCAAAATTTATTCATTGCCTTTTCTTCGACATGACACACAAAAAACAGCGCCATGCCGTCGGACAGTATGGACGACATCGAGCTGAAGAACATCCAGCTGCAGTTCCCGGCCCTGAGGTACCTGTCGAGGGACGACGGCTCGGTGCACGAGGAGCGAGTGGAGACCGACAAGGGCTCAGTCGTGGTCGCCGTCCAGGGCAATCGTGCGAAACCTGCCATTATCACGTATCATGATCTAGGCCTTAACTGTACGTATTATTGTTGCTCTTATTTTGATATATATACACTTGATTTGGTTAATTTCTTCTTTTTTTTTTGGCGCAAGGATCGATATTACTCGAGGGCGCGGGGTGGGTTGGATCTCGTTAAAATTAAGTGTGCAGCTCGACGTTATAGCGCAAAAGTTGGACGCTTTCCAAAACTTACACAACGCAGCAGCAGCAGCAGCAGCAGCACCTCGGCTGCTGCTGCTGCCACCCGCGCCGGGACTTGATTTTCTTCTTACTTTTTTTTTTTTTTCGTACGATTCAGACTGAAAAAGGAGGGGAAAAAATTATACCTTTTCGACTCCTTGATAAATGTCGCGCCGGCGCGACTCACTCTATATACATCCCCAAATTATTCAAGAGCCTGTGCGACTTATCATGCAAATTTTACTTCTCTTACTTACCCCCGCCAGCGCGTGGCGATAAATCTTATTAAGTGCACCGCACCACCACCGCTTCTATAAATGCGTATACGAATGAGAGAGAAAAAATTAAAATAAAACGTTTGTGCGTATTTTTGCGCTCTGTGTGTGCTGCAGATATCTCGAGCTTCCAGGCGTTTTTCAATTACATCGATATGCGAGTCCTGCTGGAGAACTTCTGCGTCTATCACGTGAACGCACCCGGCCAAGAGGAGGGAGCGCCGTCGTTCTCCGACGAGTAAGTATTTTTTTTTTTTTTTTGTTGTTTTTACACACAAGGTCGCGCGACGCATCCGCATGACAAAGTGTCGTTATACCCAGGAAAACTTTTCATGCATTAAGGTCGCGGCGGGGCTGCTCTGCCCAAATTATTATACATACTAAATGGCTAATATTCTCGAGTGTAGTTCGCGCGCGCTAATACATATTCCTCATCCTCCTCCTCCTCGTCTACATATAGAGTCGTGCTGTAAGAGCTAAGTTGCACAAGTGATTTCGACCGCATTGCAGATTTGCATGCTAAGCTCTTGCAACTCTCAGGCCACTTGGAGACACGACTCTATATAGAATACCAACGGCGGCGGCGGCGGCGTGTGCCAAATTTAAGGCAAATTTGCGAGCGGAAAATCGATGGGGAAATTCGATCTCGAACTTAAACTACATGTATATATTTGTTCGCCTTACAGCTACGTGTACCCGACGATGGACGAGCTCGCCGAGCAGCTGCTCTTCGTGATGGGCCACTTCAGGCTGCGCAACGCCATCGGCTTCGGGGTCGGCGTCGGCGCCAACGTCCTCGCGCGCTTCGCCCTGGCCCACCCGGACAAGGTCAACGCCCTGTGCCTCATCAATTGCGTCTCGACGCAGGCCGGCTGGATCGAGTGGGGCTACCAGAAGCTGAACTGTCGCCATCTGCGCTCGCAGGGCATGACCCAGGGCGTCCTCGATTATCTCATGTGGCATCATTTCGGCAGGGTGAGAGATTATTATTAACTTTCCAATCCGCGAAATCGAGTTAATTAAAGTCTACTTATACTCAGAGTGTGTGTGTGTGTGTGTGTGTGAGTAAAAATAATTCCTGCACTGAATTATTACCGAGCTCAGAAACGAGGAATATTGTCCGAAAAGTTAGCGCATTTACGGTAATTGAAAAAAAGGAGCAACGAAAATAAACAGGTCGAGGACAAATCCAGATGTTGCTGCTACTGCTACTGTGAGGAGGGCACACGCGCACACAAACACTTCCTTTGTACATTTATCTGTACGTGTGTGCGTGTTTTTTCCCGTCGAAGAAATTAATTGATATTCTTTGTTGCTCTCGACAAGTATGGAAAAGCTCACGAGTGAAAGAGAAAAAAGCTCGAACGTTCGGCTTGGCGTTTGGCTTAGATGTTTGCCAAGCACGAGATATTTCGCTCGAATGGCTCTCTATCCATTTGCTGCTTCGCCTCTCATTCTCTCCTCCTCTCTCATTCTGTCTGTGTCTCTCTCTCTCTCTCTCTTTCCCACGAGGCGAAAACTCATCATTTAAGTGGGCTTTACAGAGAGGGAGTGAAAGCTCGGAGCTGCTGCACTTCCCTCGCTCGAATTATCGACTTGCACTTGTCCATCTCTCACTCTGTATTAAATCTCTCTATTATAGAGTGCGCGCGAGGGAAAATTGGATTAGCGCGCGCGCGCGTCAGTCGAACGAAAAAAGAATAGAAAAAAAAAATTAGAGAGAAAGAATTAATAGTTTTCTCTTTTTTTTGTTCACCATCCCGCCCCTGAATCGACAGGACACCGACGAGCGCAATCACGACCTCGTGCAAGTCTACAAGAACTACTTCGAGCGGCGCGTCAATCCGACGAATCTGGCCCTGTTCATCGACAGCTACGTGCGCCGCACCGATCTCAACATCGTGCGCGAGCTCGACCCCACCCGCAAGAAGGACAACACGACCCTGAGCGTGCCGGTGATGAACATCACGGGCTCGCTGAGTCCCCACGTCGAGGACACGGTGACGCTCAACGGCCGCCTCGATCCCACCAACAGTTCGTGGATGAAGGTACGCGTACTCGATTTATTTTTATTTTTTTTTTTTTCGAGAGAGAGAGACTAACTCGAGCTCGCTGTGCGCTTGATCGTGTTCGGCAAACGTTCACATTTGCAGATATCCGATTGCGGAATGGTGCTGGAGGAGCAGCCCGGCAAAGTGAGCGAGGCCTTCCGATTGTTCCTGCAGGGTGAAGGATATGGTAAGTGAGCCGAGGAGAGATGCTTGACGAATTATACACTCTAACAGATATAATAGACCTTTATCGAGTATAATTTTATTGTGTATATGAGCGAAAATCAAGTGAATTGATCTTTATTGATTTTAAAAAATTGATTATTATCAACTACAAAAAAAAAAAGAAAATCACGAATCTCATCAATTTTTGTTTAGAATTATGTCTGTGTAGCGTAAAACGTGCTTATATATATTCGAAAAAAAGAATCAATTTTATGCTGAATTGGTGAGATGAAATGATGATGAGCTGTGTGAGAAAAAAAGGGACACTATAATAAGATATTTAACTATAAAGAGAGAGAGCAAAACGATTCATGGTCGATCGGTGCCGATCGATCTTTTTTTTTTCTTTTTTTTTTGACAGATTAAAAAAATTAATTGCCTCATCTAGTTGTTGATTCTATATATAATGCAAGTTGACAAACAAATGGCTCATTGGCGAAGAAAAAAAAACTGCATCATCACAATATATAATTGGCCAATGGTCATTGTAGCCGATGCAAAAAAAAAGTAGAAAACTGTTATCGTTGTTGTGGAGGGGTACAAAAAAAATAACCCCTGAAAAAAAAATGCAAAAATTTTTCCTCTTTTTACTTTAGTCAACAACTATGGCGCGTTACACGCATTGACACGTGTTTTTCTAAATAAGTGTTCCTCTTGGTCTAGATGGTAAAATATCTAGCTACATGTAAATTCGTATATTATAGCTGTACGACGCAATCTAAAAGCTTACATCGTTCATTCGCTGATATATAATAATGACTGTAATGATATCCGTAATCGACGACGACGACGATTGTAAAACGACGAAGGGAAATTCGAAAAGGGAAATATACTTTTTTATATAACGATAAATGATAATATCGAATCCTGGGCAGTTGGGTAATTCGTTGGTACATACGATTTTTGGAGGAAAATTAGTTTTGTAAGCGCAACTTTGATATACGTTTATCAACAACAATTTTTTGTATCTTTTTTCTGTTGATTTTTCTATCTTTGTGTAAAAAAATTCTCTAACGTTTTATGATTCGTACATAATTTTACATATCATTGATGAGTAAAGCAAATAAAAAAGAAAGCAACGTTAATCTCGATGGAACTGGCATGCTAAGAGCTTTTTCTGCTGTACTAATAAAAAAAAGTTTAAATGATGAAAAAAAAATACTCATAATTGATGTTCGAGGGTGTTATTATTAGCTTATTCACTTATGCTAAACTGTCCATTTTTTCGTAAAATATTAAAGTAAATGTATAATAAATATTAAACGAATATTTACATTCAACTTTTTGAAGCTTGAATAATCTAGTCTTTAAGCAAAAAAAATATTCGCGATACTTGCTATAAACAAGAGTTCATGTAAAATTTTTAGATTGCACGTACATAACTATTGAGTAGCTTTGAGAAAAAATAAAAAAATTTCAGAAACTTATTATGTAGTAAACTTAAATGATAAATGTTGCGCGTCAAACGAATGAAGACAACAACAACAACAAAAAATTAACGATTAAGAATGACAAAATATTTGCTGTCTTAGACGGTAATACGTTGTTCTGTTTGGCTTTTTGGTCACAGAAACACACCAGCACTTTTCACCTGTACACTACTTATACGCTTCTGTCACAGTAAACTGTACAACTGTACATCGGAGCAAAAATAAATAAGATCATTATTAAAAGAATAAACAATTTTTCGCCCGGTGATTAAAATAAGTCGAAATTCATTTAGGAGCCATATAATTTAAAACAAAAAATCAATAAAAAATTTTAAACCTATTATTGATTGTAAGTGTGGAAATTGATTTGTACTCGTTTACTAGTTCATCATGATTAAACGTTTCAGATTGAAAAAAAAGTTCTTTTCTTTTGTTGAAAGACCAAACAAATCTTTTTTTCTTTTTATGAATTATCGTTGGAATTTTTTCCTGTAGATTGTGAAACATGTTAAATCCTTTCATTGTTATTGTTATGAAATGTCATCTTGTTGTTAGTAAAATTATTAATTTCATGATTTATCACTGTCACTATTTAGTAATGGTTTTAAATCTGTCTTGTATGAATGAGTTAATAAAAACTGGTGTTGGATTTTAGATTGACGAGAAGTTTTCATTTCTGGAATTTTCATTACATTACAGTAAAGTATGAAATATTTTTTGTCGATCGAATTTTCCATGATCTTTCTAAAATTCGACCCTACTTTCAACGAATTTTCATTTTATTTTCAACATTATATTTTCTACTTTTACAAGGTTTATCAAAAATCATCACATATGATTTCTCGTCTCTGATCTATACTATATTACCGTAATATTTTTTTTTTACTTCATGTCATTCGTCACATTATGTTTTAAGTTGATTTTTATTAAAATAAATAATTTTAAATGAAAAGTAAAAACCTTGTTCACCGACTTGAGCTTTTATTTCCCACGCGTCTCGGATCGATCGAGTGGTATGTATAAAAACTTTACTTCTGAAATAGTAGAAAAATATGTCTATGCCGACTTCATGCTAGTTTCCTTTTCGTCGGAGATTTGCATTATTTTTCAATATTTTACGTGTCAACTCGCGTTTGAAATAGAAGCAGAGATTGAATCGTAATATACTGAATAAGAAAATTCTATTTGATTTGAGATGGAACATTTGTGAAAATAATATTACAATTATTCCATTGTAAATTAATATTATTTACTTTTAATAAGGTTTAATATAATGTTTCGATACCACAATGCATCAGAAAATTTTTGAAAATAATTATGTATCGCCAAGTGTCACCAAATTGATGATTATATTCGGCCTTATTAATTCTGTAGCAAAAGATAAATTCTTTATTTTTATTGTAAGAACTAAGTGAAAAGATTGCCTAATAAAACGAGTCATTTTTATTTCTTCTGCGTTTTAGTGCCGAACTGCTCGGGAAGACTCAGTACGGCGTCTACAACACCCGAAGGTAAATGTTATTAGGATTTGAAGCCGCAAAGGAGTTGAACGCGCTGTGTCGGTCAATTAGCCCACTTCTAATCGTTAAGTAAGTCGGAAACAAAAAAAATTATATTCGGAAAAATCTAAAATATTGACTAATCGAAACTAATCGGAAGTAACATTTAAGAGATTTATTAATATATAATGGTGGCTTCGTGGAATACTAAATTACTAACAAAATTCAGCCTCGTAACTTTTGGACTCATTAATGCTAGAAAATTGTGATTAAAAATTTAGAGCAGAACTTTTTGGGTTTTTTTTTCATAATAATAAGGCGCTTGAAGTTTTAGGATGATTATAATAAGTGAAAAATTCTAATCCTCAAAAAAAACTTTTAAAAATCCTTTAAATCTCTACTTATCTCATTCATAAGTTCTCAAATTTATCAAATTTACCATTATATTTTCTAGCCAAATATTAACACACTTTTTTTAAATTCTTTGACTCACTCCCTACTAGGTACTATCATTTTATGCATTTCTCAATTATTTGATGTGTCTCTTTCAATGTTTTCTTCAAGCTTATAGTAATGTGGTCTATTGTAATTGGTGTTTTATATGTTCATCTAACGGGTAATATCTGTTTTGAAAAAAGTAATCAGAGTTGGGTTTCATTACGAAATGATTAAATATAATTTAGCACCAATTGCTTCATAAATTCATTGAAAATTTTTTTCCCTACTTTGAACGTATTATATATTTTATATAGTTGGAAATATGTTTGCAATTAAGTTTCGAAACAGCACTGCACGTAAATTTTTCTAAAATAGGCCTTGGAATAAAAAACAAAAATAGTATCTATAATCTGCTTACTAACACAGTTATCATACACAATTTGTACAAGATAATTTATTCGAAGTGAAAAGAAGCTTGACAAATTGATGAACAATATTTTCTATTTCTTCTGTGGTAGAAAAATCATTACAAAACACCAAATTTTATGATTTTGTAAATAATCGTTAGTTTAACTTTGAAGATTTGTAAAATGAGAGACATAATGATCAAATTTTTTCAGACATACCTTCCTATCTTCATTACCTCACAAATCCGATTTTTAAGCCCAACTTGATGTATGATTCGACCCCGACCTTTCCTGTGGATAATTTAAAATCACTTTAAAAAACTGTACTTAATTATTTTAATTTTTATAGTGGCTCTTGAATTCACGCGCTAGGACACGCTATATTAACGTATGACGAATGAAAAATATACATCAATGGACAACGAAAAAACTAACTTATTCTATTGCACCGAGTAGTTCGTAGAAAATCTTTAATATTTGATAAATTGTTGTGTGACAACACTATGATAACACGACACACACCAAATCTTGCTGTTTCTCGCACACAACAGACCACAAAAACACACGCATTCTCCTTCTTTTTTATACTTTGCACGTTACGCTTGCGTTTGTTTTTATTTTTAATCCCTGCGTATAAAAAAATGCATATAAAGAAAAATCTTTTACTAATACAAAAATCTGATGTTTCGATCTCAAAATTACAATTGATACTTTCGCTACAAAATATTTTTTAGATTGTCTAATTAAATACAACTAACTAGACGTGTTATGTCGTGCCTCTTAAAAAGTAAAGTAGATGCAATGAAGATTTTTTTTAAGAAAGATCCAACTATTTAAATTTTTTTCTTTTTACAAAATTTTTACCTGCAGGAACTTGTCGAAGCAAATGTGTTCTACATGGAAATTGAGTCAAACCCTAACGCTTTAGAAATGCTAAATAACGTTTAACATATAATTTTGCTGAAAAATGTATATGGTAGAAAGAACTATTACCGATCATCATCGTTGCAATTGTCTTTTTTGTTTTAATTTTCCAGCCGCACCACTATCCCCGCTAAAAATGGCCGATTACAGACTAGCGTCGCTCGAAGGGCTGAATCATATCTGCAGCAAGAAAATAGACTGGCCCACCGCAACCATGCGCATCATTGAGAATCCCTTGCCAGAAACAGCCGTTTGTTAAGGCCAGTTATGAGAAGTTACGACACCCATCCACGTGCATCATTAATGAGCAGCGAAAATTCGCATTTCTATATAGAAAAAGAAGAAGATCGAGAAGGAAATCCGAACGAAAAATGTTTTCATCCTCCATCGCATGTACTTTTGCGTCTATATTGCTCTCTTGGCATTTGTGTATATTTTAACAAACTAGATCTGAGATATGAAACAAAACCAAAAAAAAAAGAAATAAAAAAATCTGTCGAGTTGATTGCTTTAAGCGCGACTGCGTCTGATTGTGTGTGCTTGTGTGCGAGTGCGAAAAGTGCGTATGCCGCAGATAAAAATGCAAATATAGACGATAGAAAACCTTCAAGATTTTCATTTCGCCCTTTCGAACTTATGCTGTTAAATAAAAGCATTGAATGTACTTCGCTCACACAAAATGACAAAAAAAAATATTAATAAATAAAATACAAAAGGGTTGTCGAAATTTCCTAAAAATTTCATTTTATAATCAACTCTAAGATGGATTACGATTAGATTTTAAGGGCTTTTTTCACTGAAAAATACAAAATCATATCTAAAACTAATGAAAAAAAAAAACTGTATTTTTTGCATTCCAATTTTTCTTCGAGAGATCTGTATTACCTTGAAGAGATCTGATGCTTTTGTCGAACACTTCTATAGTCCACTAAACATCACGTGTGTGTGTGCGCATAGTTTTGTAATTATCTTGAAAACGAGAAAAACAACGTCAGCCTCTACTTTTTTGAGTTCTTCGTGAATCAATCGCAGCAACGAGTGAGGAGAATAAAAAAATCGCTTTTTACGACACACGAGAGAGAAACGAGAGTGCGTGTTTGTGTGTGCGTTAGGCGTGTGTATAGGTAGCGAATTAATTCACACCGTGATTCATCGCGTTCCGTGGGTTTATTGCAGGCCGCGCGTGAAAATTTTCGACAGAGTCATGTTCCTGCTATCGCATCCAGTCGCTAATTGCACGGTGAACTGCGACGTTCGTTGTTGTTTTGCGACTCACACACACACATACATGTGGATTGTATACACTATATAAATGCGGCAGATGAATTGAAATGTATCGAGTACGCGGCGTTGCGCTCAAACTTTTGATTTTTAATCTTTACATGAGAGCGTGTATTCGTATAACTTATTTTCTCACAAACAAGAACGGGAGCATCGGGAAGAAGTGCTTCAATAGTATTTTCCAGTATTCATAATGACATATTTATATATACAACTATAATAATTTAAGCTAAAATGTGTATATTGTACCTAAATTATACGCCTTCTTGATAAGCTCACAAAACGCTTAGAAAACAAAAAAGAGAAAATTTTTGTTAACTCGAGTTTTTTTACACATACGCGTTGGTTAAAAAATATTTAATGGTCGTCTCTAATCAGATATAATTGTAATCGACGCAACAAAAAAAAAACAAATTATTCTATTTTAATCGTTATACAAAATGGTCTAAAGAATTGGCGAACAATTCAACCGTGAGAATTCTTCACACGAGCTTATTGCAAATATTATTACAAAATTGGCCTATAGAAAAACAAAATAACTAAGATTTAAACCTATGAAGGCCTACCACGAGGATGAGGTCACATGTGCTTTTCCGCTTCGGCAATATTATTAAATTATATTATAATTCTACGCCACTTATATTATATATTCATGCGTATGACCAAACCTCTGTCAAGTAATAGACTGGGACAACGATTTTTTTCTCGTGGGTTTTATAATGAACGTGCTGTTTTCCATGGCACGAGATACCATCACGTCCATTATATCATTTAGAGAAACATTTTTGACCTGACGAATTTCTCAGAGAATCGGTCATGAAATCAAGTGCATACGTACAGGGATCATGTAGTAAAAAAAATTATAAGGGCTCCAAAGAGTATTATTGTATTAAAAGTGCCACTTGTATAGCTGAGAGCTGATCTACTAAAGAAGATGGTTTTTTTCTTGCTTTTTCATCCATTTCCGTTGTTATTGTCCTATCGACAAATAATAAGCTAATTTATCGTCACTCGGCTTACACGTTTGATTTCACTTTTCGTTGTCTCGAAAACAACTGGATAGAGAGAGAGGAAAGTGTACGAAGAAAAAAAAAATTAAATTAATCATTTCCAGAAATATTGTAATTGAAAATCGATAAATTAATAATCGTACCAAATTCTATTGGGAAAAAAATAGATTTACGATAACAAAAATAAAATGTAACTGCAAAAAATATAGTTCAAAAGCGTTTTTACCATGCCTCTTATATGAATAGCTAAAGTGATATGAATAATGAAGAAATAAACGTGCCTGTTGTATCACGAAAAAACAAAAAATAAATGAAAGAAAAGAGATAGAGAGAAAGAGAGAAAAAGGAACGATAACCTACGTAGCTCATTAGCTTAGGAAGTTGTTGTCGAGAAATTTATGACAGTAAAAAAAAGTTATACCAAAAAAAACATTATATGATATATATAAATTATATATAAAGTATATTTAATCGATTGCCTTTAGTTTTCTATATACGATAGAGACAATATAACATTATCTACTATTTTCTGGGCTACGTGTCTCAACGAGTGCCGCGATATATTTATATTATAGTACGATATATGTGGTATTAAATATTATATTTCATGGATCATATTCTCTCCCACATGGGCAACTTTGCTTTTGCAATGCGGATGATAAGAATCTGTAACGTTCCTCACCGTAAATACACGCACACGATATACTGAGTTCACACTTACTAAGAAACTACTATGAAAACATATTTACGAAATTCTCTGTATTAGGAGCGAGAGATTTTTTTCTTTGATTATTTCGCATTGATTGTACTGTGCCGATCGATTGTGTGACCAAGGAATGCGTATGTAACTTGTCGTTTTTGTTTGTTTTGTTGTTATTAATGAAAATCGAACGGATATATACTATATTGCGTACTGACGAGGAGAGGGAGCTTCGTTTTGAGAATAAAAAGACGAGAATAATATTAAGGCATCGATATGCGGCATTCGTAAGTGAAAAAAGATTGATGAATATAAATAATATAGTTACTAGGCGTGTCGCGGGTGGTGATTTTATTTTTTAACAAACTAAATTGACTATAAAAAAGAGGAGAGAAAGATTGCATGAAGAATTAAGTCCTCTCCTTGAATATAAAAATAATAAAAAAATCTCATTCTAAAATGAAAAAAGCGCTTACTACAACAAAACCCTATGTAAAATATTCCAGTGTAAAAACCAGAACTGCTATATGTGTAGTATTTTGTTAATATCTAGTTTCTCCGTTTTTCGAATTGTGTGTAGCCGCGAGCAACAGCATTTCTATACTTGCTAATTGCGGATGGTTTTTCGATGTAAAACAAAAAAAAAACTTGTCCATAAAGATTCCATGATCACCGATGTTTAAGTGGATAAAAGTTAAGATATTTAATCGAACATTGTATGATCGTTGATCGTTTACCAAGTGTTATAACACGTATTATATATATATATATGATGATAAAACAAAAAAACAAAAACAAAACAAATCCAACAACTAATATAACATTCATGTTGTATCTCGATGGAATTCAAGTTATTTTATTATAATAAAATTAAAGAAGACGATAAAACAAATATACATCTTGTGCGTAAAAAATAATTAACTGTATAGGATATAAAGAATTTTATCGATAGAACAAACGAACATCCTTCTCTGAATTAATTTCACGATAAAGCAATGTGTAAATAAAAACGACATATGACCATTGAAAGTTTTGTAATAAAAAAAAACCTGTGTTACCTCTGATAAATGGATTACATAAGAAAAACACACAATATTGACAAGTTCTGAATGTATATCGTTGATTCATCCCTCCTCATATATGCTCAAGGATTGGAATATACAATTTTTTTGTACGAAAAATGTATCGTTTGTAACCGTTTTAACGCATTGACTCTTTGTTTTGAGAAAATTATCTCAAAAAATAAATAAATAAATAAAATACAAAATAAAGACTTTTGCTCGCGATTCGTGCTAATTGAACATAAATGCGAAATTGCACACACTTTGTACGCGCTCTACCCAAAAGGTATATTATAAAAATATTCGTTTTAAAGAGAAAAGCAAGGCAGAGCTAGGATAGAACTAGATGAGTTGAATAATAAAAAAAAAAGCAAAAGCGATACAATAAACAAAAAGTATTCGAAGCTGCAATTCGTAGATGATTTAACAAAAAAAAAAAATAAACAGCGTGAGACTTGCTTTTCTGATAATATACACACACGCGCGCGCAAAAAAACATAATAAGCCGAGATGGAATTACGAGTATAAGTTTGAACAAAATTCACACCTTATACATAAAAAAAAAATTATAGATGGAGCTTCAGAAATAATAAAAGAAAAAAAAACCAAAAAAATACCATTGTGTAAAAGTAAAGGTATAATGTAACAAAAAAAAAACACGTGCACACGATGATAATGCATCTTGTTATTTATAATAAACAGAATCAGAAAGATGAAAAAGCCTAACGATGTTTTTCTTTCGATTCCTTCCTACTTCAAAAAAAAAAATTCAAAATACTAAAAACACTGCGTCGAACGCGTCATTTTTTCAACTATAGGGTACTTGTACCAGTGATTGACCGCTTTCGACCAGTAAATGACCACTTTTGGATGTGCAATAATTATCGTTTTTCCTTGTTAAATTATGATCGAACATAGAAAACAAGATGCATCGTTCACTAAAGAATTGAATTACGTCCATACAAATATATTTTTAATTGTTTTTCATATGATATTTTCCAAAATGGTCATTCACTGGTACCCGGTCATTGATTGGTCTGACTACCCTACCTACCTGTCGCGTTTCGTCTTACCTGCCGAGCGAAAAATTCGCATCGGCAAAGGCAGCGCCACCTACGGGTCTTGGCACACAACAGCAGCAGCAGCAACAACGACGTCTCTACACGGTGGGCCCCGCTGCTACGATTCGCGCGAGGCTCGCGGCATTCGACGCTCGAGCGGCGTAGGAGTGAGTCCTATCCCAGCGATTTAATACACAATAATAACACACGGCAGCAGTCGGTGCGCGCGTTTGTGTTTATACACGCACGATAAACGCGTGTCGTCGTTGTTGTCGCTGTGTCGTTACGGATTTTCTCGCGAGCGCTCGATCTTTTTAAACAAAAAGTTGTGAGAAAAAGAAAGCACAAGATACATTTTGCGCGTCGTTCGTTCGTTCATCGCAAAAAGTGATACGAATTTTATCATCGTCGAGAGGAAAAAGTTACAACGAAGAAACATACAGGTCGATCGTTCGAAAGGTGGTGCGGCACAGGTGCAAATGTGCTGTGTGTGTGTGTGTGTAACTCGGTGTGATTCTTAATGTTTGTATATGATGAGAAAATATACGTAACAGTGTGTGTGTGCGCGCGTCTTGGTGAATAATAATATATAATATAAAATCAACGTGTGTGTGTGTGTGTATATACGAAGTGCGGCTCCCCGCGACCCTGCTTGGATTTTCTTGGAGAAAATTAAGGATAAACTGTGCGCGCTTGTGTGTGTGTGTGTCTTGGGCAGCAGCAAGTGATATTTAGTGTCTCACGGCGGCGCATCTCTCCGGCGCCCAGCGACATGTGCGATTCTCATCGGCGCGTCGTCGACGACGAGAATAATAATAATAATAATAATAACAACAACAACAAGCGACAAGGACTGAAGAAGCACCAGCAGCCGAAGAAATCGCGCGATCTGGTGCCGACGCCGAGCTGGAAACGATCGTCCTTGGCGTCCCGCTGCTGAAAAATAATTATTAATAAAATAATAATTAATATATATCTAGCATAAAGATATATAGCAACGAAATAAACGCACAGAACGTTTACGTATGCGCGATTACGTAGCAAAGAAGGAAGAAGACCAACTGCTGCAGCGACGACACATCTCGATCGGTGGTGGTGGTTGTGGTGGTGTTGTTGTTGTTGTTGTGTGCGGGTGCCAATTTACCGGTGCGATAAGCGGAGCGCGATTATTATAACGCGCCGAGAGCAGCAGCGTATCATATTGTTTTGTGTGTGTGTGATTGTGATTGTGTGTCGCGAGGTTGACGATGCTCCGACGAGCCGGAGGTTACCGTTGTTGCTGCTGTTGTTGGCTGCATAATACGTCGTCGGCGTGAGAGAGCACAACGCGCATACACACCCGAATATCAAGGATATTCCGTGAAAAAAAGAGAGAGAGAGAGAGAGAAAAGTGAATATAATAGTGCACGCGTTTACAAAGTGGTGGTGGTGGTGGTGGTGTATATATGCGAATACATCCCAAGAAGAGAAGAAGAAGAAGCGAGAGCAGCGACGTTAAAAAAAAAAAGAAAAGTAAAGAAGAAAAGAAGAAAGAATGACGCAGAAAAGGACGAGCACGATGGGGAGGCCGAGCCGCTGCTACCTGTTGCTGCTGTGCCTGCTCGTGGCCACGACGGCGCACCTGGCCCTCGCCGTTGTCAGAGAAGAAAGAGGTATTGTACACAGCGCGCGAGAAAAAAAAACTCATTGTGCATAAACATATATATACATATATATAGGATAGTATAGCGTAGGACGCGCCTAAAAAGAGTACAGAGCTCGAGGTTTTCGAGAGAACGAGAGCAATCGACGCGATCTGTTTTTTTTTCGGGAATTTTAAAGATCGACCGGCCGAGTGGTACGTCGACTCCGGCGGCGTTGAATCATTGAACAAATAGCTATAACGCGTTATAAAGGTCGAAACGAGAGAGAGAGAGAGAGCTCCGAAAATTGACTACTCGTCTTCGCGTCGTCGGATCAGACATCGCCGCCGACGCCGCTTCTTACACGTATAAAAACAACAGAACACGGCGATTGTAAAATGACCAAGCAACACTCGAAATACATATACACACATACTCCCGCGAGTATATAAAGCGTGCGATAAATCCGCGAGTCTGTACCTTGCTCTTGTGCCTGATACCTTATATAATTGGAAGAAACACGAGTGTCATCGCCGTTCGTTCGTCGCTCGTATTATCGATAATATATAACGTCCTTATCACAGCTCGCGGTGTACGATAACGGCAGCGGAGCAGCAGCAGCAGCAGCAGCAGAGAGCGCGAGAACAAAACTCGACGTATATTATAGTTTCCAAGCGAAAAGCCGTCGCGCGGGTACATACGGAGATATATTAACTTTTGCGCGGACCGTCTGTATAGAGTTCAGGTCTCGCTCGCTCTGTCTAACGCGGAAAATGTGTTTAATTAGCGGTTACGCGCTTTTGGCCTCGGCGCGTGAGAAAGTACAACACACACATACGCGCGCGCGGATTGTCCAAAGTAAAAGTTGTGCGTCTGTATATATATACCGTGGCGGCAATACGGCTTGATTATATAGCATCGGATGTATAGGAGGTATATATAATACGATGAAAATTTTGTACCTCGTAATATACGCTCGCTTTCACTCTGCGCGCAGTATCATTATCCTTATACCTGGGATACTGCGGCTGTAACGAAAAAAAATTTGATTAGGAAAGCGAAATGAGTCGAATTTTGAATACGCGAAATAAATGTAGTATACCCGCGTTATATATACCCTTGATACAATAATCGTAACAGGACTCGAGCGCAGCCTCCCACACACACACGAACGAACATGTATATATATGTATATAACACAGTGACAACACACAGCTCACTTTGTTCCCGCGATCTATTTATTTTGTACGCAGCACCACATTGCTGCTGTGTGCGGCTTGAACGCGCTGCGCGCGTGTTGTACGCCTCGCCGTTGGTTAAATATATCTCGTTAAACGGTTAATTAGACCTTTAATAAGATCGGTATAGAGCTAGTGTGTAGTTGTGTGTGTGTGTGTGCGAGCAACGGTGGCGGCTGGCTGCAACTATATACCACTACGGAATTCAGGCCAATGCTGGCCTTACGCCGCGCGGCTCTTTTACTATATATATATAAGCGACGAGACCGACGTAAAGCGCGTCTAGTGTATATAAAACGCATACCTATATAGGAGTAGACGATGGGCTCTCTATCTCGGGTACCTCTCTCTATATATGCGTAGCGGAAAATGTACAATGGACCTTATATGCAGTAATGCTTCGTGATGCAGTTTTAAAAAGGCAAAAGGGGAAGCCGAGATAGGCGAGTATTTATGAGGATATCCTCGTAATACGCGGCATGGTGTACGATATCGCCGCCGCCGCGTGTGCAAGCTTTACTACTACCACCACTAGTACGTATGCGACCCGGCCAATATGGAAAAGAGTCGTCTTACATTTCTATCGTCGTATTCGCAGCGGCAGCAGCGGCGGTGCACAGTCGGCTCGAATCCCCGGTGCCGATCGTGCGTCGACTCTTTTTTCGGCGCATTCTCATAATTGCTGTATACGCGCGCTAAATTATCGATTTCCGTGCGTAACGATCGGCAATAATATCGTAGTAAGTGTATAGCCGCACGCGTCGCAGTCGTGCGTTGGCAATTTTTTTTTTTTTTTTTTTTGGCGTTTTCTGCTGCGTAAGCCACGCGCGTGCATTCTTCGACTCGTATACCCTCTGCGTATATAATATACGCACTCGATAAATAAATACGCGTACACCATACGCATCGGTGAGAAAAGCTCGCGAGCGCTACGACGACCAGTTGACTGAACTCGGGCACGCGATCTTGCAAACATATAGTACGCGCGAAAAAAAATTCAGCAAACGAACGCAAAAATTTCAGAATCGCGAGCCGGCGAACAGCTCGCTCTCTGCGGTTCGTCGTCGGAAATAATGCATTATTTTTCGGTACTACTACTACTACTACTACTACTACTACACATAGGCGCGCGCGCGCGCGGGAATGCCAAGAGTGGAAAAAAAAAAAAATAACTGCGCTCGTACATGCGTGCGCGTACCCCCTTACGCGCGTCATAATTTCCATGCGCTTTGTTCGTATATGGTGTGCTGCATGTGCGTATAGTAGTAGTAGTAGTAGTAGCAACTGCACGCGAGTCGAGTTCATATAGGAGCTGCAGCGGAGAGCGTTTTGCGCGTTCCACTGTATATGTGTCTGCCTTTCTCCGCTATGATATATATATATATATATGTACGCGCGGTAGCGCAGCAGCGCAGGTATAATATATATATATATAAAGCAACGCGATCGGCTGCGCGAGGAAAGGTAAAACGTCTGTTTACGTGTGTTGTGTGTACTCGAACATGGACACATGCATTCACGCATACACACACACACACACACACACACACGTGTAAGCACGCAAGAGAGAGAGAGAGAGAAAGAGAGGAGCGGCGTACAGAGAGCAAGTATCCAGCCGAGCGCAACCGCAGAGCTCGTACCTATAATATGCATACGTATATAGGTACCCTGAAGTCCGTACAACGTCGTTGTAATATATGCTGAATACGCGTGTAAGAGAACTCGGGCAAAGATCGAGTAAATAATAATATTATAAATATATATCGACGTTGTCGACTTATCGAGGATTTTTCACGACGCTGTTTTTTAATTGGTCACTTCTATATCGCGCTGTTTACTCTTGTTTTTCCCTCGGTCGCGGATTTCCTCGATATTTTCCGCGTGCCTTCGACTCGCGATAAGAGCATCGATGCTATGATTCATGTCAACGATTTTTGATTCTCGTATACATGACTCTGTTGTCCATTACAATAATACAGTTGATCTAAAACACGAAGATGCACAGAACACGAGTAGTACACTTATTTTTATCGTGTTTATTATGTGTGTCCTACGTACGCAAAAAAAAAACAGTTGTTTTTTCTTATTGAGAAGACACGATTGGCAGAGCTATATCGAAGCTGTAGTTCTTTTCCGACGATTTTGAATCATTTTTAACGCAGCAGTACGCAGACGATATCGCACTTATACGAGTCGATTATATACTTTGACTCGCGATAATCGCCGCTACGAGGCTCCACCGCGTTAAAAGCCACATTCGCGCAAGAAAAAAGTATTTCTTCCCTTCATAATTGCCATCCCTTTCATGTGTATCGCAGATATAGCAGACCAAAAAAAATTGACGCGATCGCCAGGCGGCTATACATGTATATATATTCAATGCATCTTATATATATATGTACGCGACGTTGATCGGATCGCATGAACTCGCTCGCGTGCGTATACATGCACGTATAATACAAATGGACCAATCGGATCACGATATGGTGTACTTGTACACTCGATGTGTGTGGGCATTATGTATATATATACTATACACACACGCGCGCGCGTATAGTTACATACTCCAATTGTATCGTAATCGCGACGTGCCATCTTTCTGTGCACTGCCTATATGTGTATACGTAAGTCGAGTTAAATGTCTTGTTTACGAAAAATTCCATGTGCTCGCTCCGAAATTGAGATACACACGTCAACATTATATATTATATGAATCATGGCTCGAGTTGTGCTGCTGCTGCTGCTGCAGGTGCAACACGAACGAAAAAAAATAGAAACATCAATGAAAGTACGGCCGCGAATCAATTATCAAAATAATCAACGCAGATCATCGGTAGTAGTTGTAGTAGTAGCGTATCGTCGTCGAGCTGTGCGCATTAGTCAGCTAGAAAGCCAACGATTCCTTGTCCTTTATTATCCAATGAAATAATGTAGTGTGTGCCGTGCATGTGTTTATGAAAGGCGCTTGACATGCGCGGCGGCGGCTGCGGCCTATACCCGCAGAAGCAGGCAGTAATCATCAAGGGCCCCATTGGCGCGCACATTTTAAGATCCATATATGTTACGCACAAGACTCGAGTCGTACGCACATACCCGCAGTTATTCGTCGACGAATTGACGCGGGGGTTTATTTCTCTCTTACTCCACGAGGCTTTGGTCGCTTTGCCTTTTTGGAGCTAGCTCGCTGGTATGACGCGACGATGATAAAGCTGCAGATGACACGTGTCTCAGTGACCTCCTGACGACGACGACGACGACGACGACTAAGATGCATGAGTAACGCGTACTTAAGTAGCGCAAGCACACAAACTTGGCGATTGGTAATTTTTTTAATTATCTTGGCCACGCGTCGCTTATAATCTCGTGCGTCGAGTGAGAAGGCAAAAATTGCGATGATTTCGACCGCTCGGAATCATCGTGAATATTTAGAGAAAATTCGAGCGTGTATTCATCTGTTTTGATGCAGCGCGATCGATGAGTCGACGCTATATTTCTCCGATTGTTGCGTCGATTGTTTATAATAGATAAACGCTCGGAGTCTATTTCAAAGTCGTGAATAGCCGGAATTTTCTTCGTAGCCGTCTATCGCTCGAGCACAAATTTTCCATGCGGCGTTCACGCACTGTACCCTATATATAATAGTAGTCTAACGGCCGGGGCGCGTGAGAAACATCGATATATAATGTAATACCATCGTCATCGTCACTTTACGCAATTGCCTATCCAGCTCATCGATGCACCGACGATCATCTGGAGCATCTGAGTCGTCGTCGTCGTCGTCGTCGTCGTCGTCATGTCGCAAACGGGATGGAAATTGTGCTACACGAGCGATTTAAAGAAAAGAACAAAAAAAAAAAAAAAGACAATAATCGTGATATGTGCACCGAAGACACACACACAATATTCACGCGAACAGCAGTCGTCGTACATATGGCAAAGCGCTTAAAATTGACTGAGTCACCAGCGCGCGGCTTTATGTTCTAGGAAACTTTGTGTGGCGATGATGATGATGATGATCGTCGTCTATGCAAATACGCACAATTGATCTTGATTTTAATGACGAGCGCGAGTACATATTGACCCCGCCACATTCCGCACGCATGTGGCACGCGTGTATCGATTCAGAATAATGTATTATATATATATACGACTGTGTCCACTTGCAGCTGCACTAAAACGAGCGACAAATCGAAAAGTCGCCAGAGGCTCTTTACTCGTAATACGTGCAAAACAAGTGTCGTACGAGAAGACACGATGCGTAATATATAATAATAAAAAAAAAAGAAGAAGCTAGCTCGGACGACGTTTAAACACGTGCGACATATACATAAGAATTCTGGGAGGCGACAAGTGCACAGCAGCAGCAGCAGCAACAAGTGGCCACACCGGCTCGCGAGCGACGACGACGATCTATATAGACGCGCGGCGGCGTACAAATGACAACGAGAGCAGTGGCAGTAGCAGCTGCTTCTTTACTTACCAATCTAGACGTACTATATACGGTGCAGCAGCAGCAGCAGCAGTATAAGCACGAGCCAGTGCGCACATTGAAATCCCTATATGTGTGCTGCTGCTGCTGCTGCTGCTGCGATGGTCGAATCGTTTTGATGGACCCTAATGATTGCGACGCGACACATACGCGTACTTGTGTTACTGCTTACACTCTCGATCGCATGCTCGGTGTGTTATAATAATGCCAAATAGACGACGACACATGCGCGCGCCTTTTATATAGGTAGCAATGGCAATATACCACTTGTGGTATATGTATATAGTGCGTAAGGTGTAATATATAGGGATCTGATTATATTGGGTGGATTCGATTCCCAATGACGGATCGTAATGAAAGCACATTAAATATATATAATCACGGAATTATAACGAAGGTGTTGACAAGCCACCGAGCAAAATGAATATTATGCGTGGCTCGTGTCGTGGAAATAAAATATATAATCAATTTCACCGACGATATGTCCTCCGTCCGTGTATACAACGCCCAGCACACACAACGACATCCAGCTATATATGTACGTTTTGTTTTTTCTCTCCATCTCTCTCTCTCTCTCTCTCTCTCTCTCTCTTCGACGCACTCCGAGGCTTGTGTATCCTCATTTGCATGCGTGCCGAGAGGTCTTGTATTTTTTGGTCGAAATGACCGGTTCGCCGTGTCGCTGCGACATTTTTAAGGGACTTTTTTCGCGCATATCTTCCTTGGAATATAATCGTGCGCGATGATAATTTCGAAGGCAGCAGTTTTTAGGGTGCTGCCAGTTGGAGCATCGTTTGACAGCTCCTCCTCCTCCTCCTCCTCCTCGCGACGCATCGCATTCTAAATAGCGTGAATTTCGCGCGACTCGCTCGTCGCGTCGTTCTTCGATGCCTATCTCTCTCTCTCTCACTCACTCTCACTCGTGGCGGGACTCGTGTATTATTATGCACGCGCGAGCGTAATTGAAATTTTTGTCACGCGTGTTCTCGCTTCTCGCGACTGCTCCGATACGATTGTATGCAATGTAACCGAGGCGTGCATCGGATGAAATTTGGGCAACTCCGGTGTATATCGAGCGACCATATACTTAACGCACTCGTGTACTATATCCTCGAGACTCGAGGATTTCGCAGAGAAAACGAAATTTCGGGGGACTCCTACGTAGCCAGCCAGCCAGCCAAGCACTGCTATACACAAGCCGAAGGGTATCCCGAAATTCCTCGCGGGCATCGGGCCCCGGTACATTATAACACCGTATACATCGAGAAACTTGGCAACAGCGTACGGAATTTCAGCTCTCTGTGTGTGTCTGCGTGTATTATAGAGGTCCCGCGAGGCACACACGGCCAGGAAAAAGAAGAACGAAGAAGCAGAAGGAAGCGTATATATATAGCGCGCCAGGACCTTAAAAACTCGCACGCATGTATAGAGAGACAGAGAGAGAGAGAGAGAGAGGGAGGGCATGCGATGCGAATCTATTCATGCAGCCAAGATGAATGAAATGGTCCATAATACTGTATATAGGACGAACGAGGAACAGCGCCATTATACCTTCTCGTTTACAGTATACCTGAAGAATTCCACATACACACTGCACAGACACATGTCTGTCTGTGTGTGCGTATAGCTGCTACATAGCTATGCCTCGGAATCGTAACTTTTGACCGTGAGGTAGACTTTTTTTTATTTTATTTCATTTTATATTATACATGCGTACGTATATATATATATGCGCGCCACCGATGCAGGCTTTTCTTTTTTCTCGATCGCTTGGTGAACGCGCAGCACCAGAGCCCCGCGCGAGAAAGGCTTCTCTCTCTCTCGCTCGCGATTCACGTGTTTCAATATTGATATGCGCGTGCACGCGGTGCGTGCGCGTAAAAACGAGTTTTGTGTAATTTGCCCCGAGATCGATGTGATTGCGTATCGCATTATGCGCGCGTATATGATAATTTCGCGGGCAAAAATTTCTGCACTCTCTGCGCGCGAGTTGCGTTAGTGTATATATACGGCATAAATGACTATAACTTCATTGATTTGCCATGGATATATGTAATAAACGCGTTATATATGATCGCGTTGTATATTGTTATTATTATATATTAAAAGTTGATCGTTGAAGCAAAGTTTCAAAACAAAGGACGCTCGGA
Source organism: Trichogramma dendrolimi (assembly GCA_034770305.1). Classification (NCBI taxonomy): domain Eukaryota; kingdom Metazoa; phylum Arthropoda; class Insecta; order Hymenoptera; family Trichogrammatidae; genus Trichogramma; species Trichogramma dendrolimi. The sequence goes on along the minus strand of JAPMIB010000065.1, from coordinate 859,186 downwards.
TAACGATTAGGACGAAAATCAATGTTTACAACTCATTGTACCAAAATCGGCATCATACAAATCGTCCACTTTCTAAGTACGATATCGCATTCAGCTGCAATTTTCTTTCGATATTCACTCGCGCACCGAGCGGAGAGCGAAGAAAAACACTTGGCGCGTTTCGCGCGCAGCAATCGGCTCTTGTGTGTATGTGTGTGTCGAAAGAGAACTTGAAAATGTGCGTGCGTTGCAGCTTTCAATTGCGTACATAACGCACGCTGCTGCATTATACACACACGAAGGTCAGCGCGTCGTCGTCGTCGTCGTTGTTGTTGTTGCTCTTTATCAAAAGAAAACACAATTTCTCGCCGATCGGTGTGTATATTTTAACGCGCGCACAGAACAGTGTTTCCTGCCTCGATTTTTCTCTCCGTCTCGCTTGTATTACCACCTATATATAATGCACACCGGGTGACTCTCTTTTTTTCTTTTTTTTTACCTCCTCTCTCTCTCGCTCGCGCGCGACCGAAGAGAAGCCTATATCCGTCTTTTAAAAAAACATTATATACACGCAAAAATGTTTGTACTTACTCGCAAGCGAGAGAGGGGGGGGGAGGAAGAAAATCTCTCCTCTGTGTGCTGCTGTCTGTGGAAGACGCGAGACGTGCGAGAAGCCGCGTGGAATTTTAATCCAACTTCCGCTTTTTGAATGCACCGAAAAACCAGTTTTTAAGAGCGCAGAGAGAAGAGAGAGAGAGAATTGCAGCTCGCATGTAGTATGCACTGCGTCTTTTTATCTCGTCTCTGCTGCTGCTGCATAAATTACGCAAAGATTTTGATGAACATTATGCTTACACATATTTATACATCGTGTCGATTCGCGACACGCGTCTTATCGGCTATTTACACGCGTTTGACGCAATTTTAATTTATGCCATATAGCCGCAGCTATATAAGCTATATAATTTGCGATCGAGCCGATAAGACGAAGGAGAAAAAAAAACTCTAAAAATCATTAGCCTCCCCTGTGGTGTATGGACAAGTGTCAAAGACAAAGATACATATCCTCCCCTCTCGTGCATAATATGTACTTGGCGGTGACTGCTGGTGCTTTTTTTTTTCGTGCTCTCCACTGCGACTCGAAGGAATTCATCTCGCGGTTCGTTTCAGTGACGCGGCTCGGTACCGAGAAACTTGCGGTCGAGGCATGGATACGCGAGGGGCATCTCGACAGAAACGTTCGAGACTGAACATTATATTATCGACAAATTGGTACCGATTCATCCCCCTTTACGTCAATTGGCCGATTTTCGAGACACTTTTGTGAACTTTACCGTTTGACTAAAGAACAAGAAGAAGGAAGGGTCGGGAAGAAAGCCCGATCGCAATACCGAACTCGCGCGGGGCTGCTGCTGCTGCCAATTGCTAATGGAAAAAAAATGTTCACTGCGCGTCGTGTACGCAGTCGTACGTGCGCGCGTCGCGAGAGTAATCAAGAGTAAACACGACGACGACGACGACGACGACGATTGGCATCGAGTGAACTGCACCGGCTACACATATCCCACAAGAGGCAAGAAATAATAAAAAAGGGTCTCCGATGAGCTGCTGCGCAGTCGAGTATACATACACATATATGCGTGTATGCGTTTTATAGAGCTGCAGCAGCAGCAGCGAATTATATGTAGCGCTGCGCAACCTTCGCGCTACGGTAGTGCCGCTGTTATGCTATGCAGCGCAGCGCAGTAGAGTATAAGTATGTTTATAATAAAACCTCAGAGGAGAAAGACCGAGGTACATGTACGAGGAGAAAAAGAGAGAGAGAGAGAGAGAGAGAACCCGACACCCGCGGATTCATTTGTGTCACGATGTGGTAACTTGCGTAACTATATATAGTATATACGTACGCGTACATTGCTGTACCGAGCGCTGCACTGCACGCACCTTTCGCTTCTGTGTATATATGCCGCCTGTAGTGTGTGTGTGTGTGCATTCGAAGCTGCTCGACGCGACTCTCCGTTGCATTATTTATAAAATATTATAAGGATTCGCTGTACACGGTATATAACATAGAAATGCCTCGACAGAGGCGACGAGACGATACTTTTTTATTATTACTTTTTTTTTTTTGTATCATTCAGAGGCGGTATTATATCAATCTGTCTCCTCGAGCTAGACACGCAGCGGCTCTTCCCGAGCCTCTTTTCTGAATCTCTGCCTATCTCTACTACACGGCTGCTGCTTTATAGAGGTTCCGAAGCCGGACGGAAGTCAGACACGCGACCCTTTTTTCCCTCCTCGTTCGCTCATATACATGTATTATAAACACACACACACACACACATACACACATACAGCAAAGTAGCAACAATAATAATAAGTTCAAAGCCCTCCGTGAGTCGCATTTATCTCTTTCTCCCTCCTCCTCTCTCTCTCTCTCGTAGCGATGATCGCTTTTCAAAGTTCGCGTCGTTCCGCTGCTCACCGTATGCAACTACTACTACTACTACTACTACTACTACTACTATGAAGCTGTACTATACGTGCATGGACCCTCTTTTTGAAAAGGTCACAAGCCTCTCTCTCTCACTCTCTCTCTCTCTCTCTCTCCTGCGACTGTAATGAGTAACTGAGCCGCAAGTATCGTGCCGAGGCACGAGATACGAGGGTTTGCGCCTGGATGATAATAATAATAAAAATCGGCGGTGAAGAGCTGTGTGTGTATGCGATCGTGCATTTCCATATCGACTCTTGACTCCATGGTGACCTTTGAATCGTCGTCGTCGTGAGAGAGACAATTTCGCATTTATATTATAATTCTTGCACGCACATAGTCAAGCGCTTCCGTGTTTTTGTGTACAGCAACTTTTTTTTTTTATGAATTGCATAAGCCGCCTAATCTCGATTGCCCGTGTACATTTTTCGACACCATGGTACCGATATAATAAAAAAAAATGCACCCGCCATCGCCGCTGCTCTCTCTCTCTCTCTCTCTCTCTCTCTCTCTCTCTCTCTCTCGTGGGCGCCGATCGTGACGTTTAACTTAACTTATAATACCACGACGACGTGTCGCTATTAAATGGCATGCGGCAGCGGCGAGAGGCAATAACCCCGAATTTTTTTCTGCGAAACCCTGAATGCCAATCGGCACATTATATGCGTGTAGCTGCTTCGGAGCAGCAGCGGCAGCGGCAGCGGCAGCGGTCGTATATATAATAGAAAGAAATCGCATGACCAGACGTCTTTGACACTGCGGCTGCTGTTGCTGCTCATATGCTTTCATTCTTTATGCCCGGCTCTCTCTCTCTCTCTCTCTCTCTCTCGAGCTTTAACACACATACAAACTTGTATATCGCGTGCGTAAGAGCTGCTGCATCGAGTCATCTTGGGTCCTTTTTCTAAAATTTTGCCCGCACTGAAGTGGTATACGAGCTCGAGCAAAATTACTCACGAAATTCCATCTCTCTCTGTCTCTCTCGTTTTCGTCGCGATGATAATTTCGGTAAAAATCATCTCTCTCTCTCTCTCTGTGGGCACAAGCCAATTCACTTACACAGGGCGTGTGCACATGTATATTATACAACGAAAAACGGCCAAAACGTAAAAGTTAATTCGGCCGAGTTGCAGCGGCAGGCCCAGAGCTCATATATATACTCTTGGAGTCGGGTGCAAATTGCGAACACCAGAGAAAGCATCAGCATCAGTAGTACGTAGTACTACGCGGCGCAAGAGCGCGGGAGACTTTAATTGAGGTTGATGAGGGAGGCGCTCGGAATTCAATGCCGCAGCAGCGGACCAGCAGCAACAGCAGCAGCAGCAAAGACGTTATATGCTGCTTGCTGTCTCGCTCTTGCTCTCGTACCGCTGCTGCTCTTGCTTTTTTTTTTCTCTTTCCTCTTTTGTCATTACACAAAGCGTCGTCATCTTGACGCGGCGCGAAGCTGAACCCGAGAGAGTCTTTTCATGTGTGCGTGTGTGTGTGTATACGACGTCGCGTCGCGCGATTGCCTTGCGCGTATACTTGTGTTCGTGCGCTCGCAGCTCCCATATATTATATACGTATGTGTGTATGTGTGTGTGTGCGTATTATAAAGATATAGCACATATCCCAAGAAGACAAAAGTCGAGAGCCGCAGAAATCGCTCGAATGGTTTCTTCAAAGTTTTGGGTGATTTCTCGGTATTATAACGATCTTCACAAACGGCGCACTCCATTTTTCCAAGTGGAGGAAGTACATTTTCAACAATTTTTCGAAAACGACGATCCTACGATGTAGATATTATACATAATATGAAAATTCTCGATCGATGGGAAATAAACGCGTGAGATCGACATCGAGTACAAAATAATATAACATACGCGTCTCGTACATCGACCAATTTAAACTCGAATAAAATCCCGCACGATTGTTTTTCTCGCTCTCTGATTCTTCTCGATCTTCGATACGGCTATATATATATATAATGCATAACACGCGTTATACACATACGTAACTCTTATCGCGCGTCAAGGTCTGTCTCTCTCGGTGCGCGCGATAAATATGTTATAAATTGCTCATTGTAAATATATTCAAAACTCTCGTTACTCGCTATACGCATCGTTTACGTTCTTTCTCTCTTAACTTTGAAACAACTTTTTGTCCGGCCGACTTGGCTTTTAATAATACTTTATTTATATGCAACGTTTGTTTGCGCGAATTGTTTTTACGCGCTCGCACGCAGGTGTAAAAAATAAAGCGACTCTTATACTATACGTGTACTCGCGCCGCATTGCAACGACTGCGCTCGGAATGTTTATAGTTTCTCGGTGGCTATAATATAACTACTACTCGTAACGGATTGTAAATTCTACAATTGCCTCTCTCTGTGCGCGCGCGCTTCTTTCCCGCGTAAATTAATTCGCGATGAGAAAGAAAAGAGAGTCCGGGGGAATAGATATCGAGGATAGATGTATATACAGTTGAAGCTTAATAACAACAATCGCGAATCGAAAATTCAGCTGTGGAGCTCGGCTCGTTTTTTTTCCTTCGGCAACTGCAGCGTGTGCGGATCACCACGCCTCTCGGTCTCTCTCGCTGTGCGCGAGTAGAGGAGGCCCTTGTGAATGAACGAGGCCTGTGCTTTATTCGCACGCGAGCGCAGCGAAGCCTTCTCTCTTCTTTCCTCCTTGCGTGCGCGGCGCAAGATTTTAAAAAGTGCACTTTTTTCTGCTGATGCTTCTGTTGCAGGTTTTCTCTCTCTCTCTCCTCTTACTCGCTCTTTACTCATTCAAAGGCGAGCAACGACCAGGCCTCACTCTCTCGCATTAAACTATGCAGTTTCCCAGAGCAGTGCTTCTTTAATGGTGCTTAAAGATTACCCGCTGCCACACGAACGGAGAGAAAGAAAGAGCGAGAGAGAGAGAGAGAGAGAAAAGGTTGGTCCTCTCGCGTGTCCGAGATTCGCCCTCCTCCTTGTCTCTTATATATATACTTACTTTCTTTGCCGTGTATAAGCTCTTTTATTCGCAGCTCTGACATCTCTGCATTGTTTACTTGTGTTTACCTCGATTTTCAGTTGCGCGACATGCGCGTACACGTGAATGAAGCGCGATGCAGGTATAACCCCTATTAAATCGGCAGCAGCCCCTATCATTAAACTGTATATATATATATATATATACGTTTGTCAAAGCATTTTATTTTTTCCCCAAACGAATCGAGCCGCGCTACATTTCCTTCGCGCGCAGTATATAGAGGACTCGTGTTTAATTTAATAATTAGGCTTCGGCCCTCTGCCGCGTACACATGGGCATCATTCAATTAAATACGATCCATCAGAGCCTGAGCTAATATATAATATATCATGAAAAACCGCAGGGTATATACGTATAATACGGACTACGTGGGCTACACCTCTTCGTCTCGAGCCCGCAACTCTTTTTCTCGTTCTCAAGATGTTCTGGCTCTCTCTCTCTCTCCTTTCTTCTCTCCTCTCGCGCACTGTGCTGCACAACACAGCCTCCTTCGTACCTTTTTCAGGCCCCGTCTCACGCACGCACACACACACACACACACGCTCAACTTGTTGTGCTGTGCTCCTTGAGAGGGTGGAGAACGAAGAAGAAGAAGAAGAAAATAGCAACGGGGCGCTACGCTGCTGCTGCTGTTGCTGTAATCGGAGAGTAGTACTCCGCTGCCTCTTCGCGTATATATACGCTCAATGGCAGGCCTTTCGTAGAACACACGGCAGAGTATATATACTGGCCGCCCCAAATTATACGCTTTCGCGCTTGCTATACGCGAGTCCTTGATTGTTCTTACTGCTGCTGCTCAAATACGCGCGTGCAGCAGCAGCAGCAGCGGAGGAAAATTAATCACATACGTGTTTTCGGACTACCGTAATGTACTGCTGCTGCTGCCACTGCTACGTGCGAAGGACGTCTCGAAGGTTGGCAGATTCAAAACACAATCGGTAGTAGCTTACACGCTGATTCGTTAGTTAAACTTGCTGAAAAAACACGTCATTATATCTCGGGTTGGCAATAATTAAAAATAAATCAATCAACGGCGGTGATTTTCTATATAAACGAAACGATCCTCCGTGTGCGCGCGCAAAAAACAGCTTCGACAATAATCTATTTCATGCGCGGCATCTCGGCAGGATAGCAGCAGCGTCGGAGCCGATTAAACGCAATCCTCAGCGTGTATCCCATCGTCTTTAATTTTTCGCTCCGCGCCACGACGCTCGTCCGCAGCGATCGGTCATTATCATCGATTAACCATATACGCTTTTTCACTGCTGCTCCGTGTACGCGTGCGCACGTGGCGCAGAGCTCGTGTGTATAATAATACTTCGATCGGTGCGATCGTCCCGACTACGGAGTCCGCGAGGAAGTCGGTAGCCTTGCGACGCGATGCAAAAAAGCCAGAGAGAGAGAGAGAGAGAGAGGCTGGAAGGCATCGAGTAGCTCTCAATGCGGTGATTATTCCATGCACATCGACCGATCCTTCGCGCTCGTCGTGTGTCCGCGTACGTACCTATATCCACGACACGATGACTGCACTATGTGCACGAGAGAGAGAGAGAGAAGGTTTTTTTCAGCCGCGATCGAATGCCAAGGATCGCTTTTTTGGTGGGTATAGCATAGCGCGCAGAGCTCGATTCGACTTTTCATTATTTCTTAGAGGTCGAGTATACTCGAGGCGCACGTACACACGATTCATCGATCGACTTTAAGTACGCGCAGTACTTTGAAAAATCCTGTTCTGTATATATAGATACGAACGCGATCATAGAGCGGGATATGTATAGAAAAAAATTTTGCGCGTGCACACGAGGCAGAGACTGCGTGCAATGCTGCGCCGTCGTCCGACTGCTCCGAACCCGCCCCAACCGAGAGGGCATGCGTGTATAATAATACACGAAATCGCGAATAAACGAGGCACATCCTTTTGCGGTCACTTCGTCTCTCTCTCTCTCTCTCTCTCTTTTCTTCTCAGATGCTGCTATGCCGTGATATTTTCTGCGCGCTCGGCACCGAAAACGTACTCGAGGCCTGCAAAAATGTCTCGAGCCAACTCGGCGAGCAGCAGAGCGATCGTGTGTGCTCCAAAGATGGCAAATGTACAGCGCTCGGAGCCGATGCTTTTTTTTGTTGACGCGTGAAAAATATATTTCGTGTACTGCACGAATAAAAGTGTACACAGCTCGTACAGCCACCTGCGCGCGTACTCGATCCTTTTAATCTAGTCAATTTATACATCAACTACACACGGCGGGGCTCGCTGAACATTGTATGAGAAACGTAAAAAAAAAGAGAAGAGAAAAAGAACAGCTACATGGAAAGACAAAGGGCCCCGGCCCATCACACACACACACACACAAGGTGGCGTGCTCCTGTTTGAAGGCCGCTAGAGTTTACGTCTCGGGTTTATTATTATACGTGTACTGCGTATGTGAGTGTATGGGTATGTTGCGGGCGAGCTCGTCGAGGAGACTGCGGTAACTCAAGCTCTCGCATGCACGCGTACTTATAATATCTCTGTATATACTCCGAGGGAGGGACTTTTCTTCCCCCCTCTTCCCTCTTTTTTTTTTTTTTTTTTTTTTTTTTTTTCATTCAATGCATAAGAGCATCTCAGCTCGGATGCGAGTGCAGCACGGCGTATCGCCTATATATATATATTAAAAGTGCAGTCTCTGCTCCACGCGTTTCTTACACATATTTCGCTATTTATAATCGATAAATCCGCCAATCTATACAGGCGAATTCTTCCGTTTTTTTATTACTATATCATAGCCGCGCGCATAGACTTTCTCATAGATCCTGCGCGGTACGTGAAAATTTCACAAATTACATTCTCGCGCCCATAAAGTCGAAGCGGGACATAATATAAACCGTTGCTCGCTTTTGCTTGGCTTGGCTTGCTTGCACGTCGACGCGATCGACGCGTTCATTAACACGTTTTATTTAATAAACCGCCGCCGCCGCCGCCGCCGCCCACCCGCACGCCAGAATTTGCCTGAGAACTGCGACGAGAGCTGCAGCAGCAGCAGCGTAGAGTGCAAGTACATAATAACGTAATATATAGAATATAAGCGCGAAACTTGGTCTCACTTTTTTTTTTTTTTTTCATTTTCGTCCAGAGTATAACGTTTCGTGTGTGTGTGTGTGTGCATGGGGCAGGCAGCGACGCAGTACACGCATCAAAAGCGCACCATATAGCCAACTCTTCTTTCTCTCCTCCTCTCCTCTTCTCTCTATGGTTATAACGTGTCTCGCGTTCGTATACACGAGCTGTGGGAACTCCGATGAGGCTATACATATATGTGTGTGTAAGCGCGCACACACTTGCATATAAGCCACAAAGCAGCAGCAGCAGCAGCAACACTAGAGGCTCCTCCTGGTGCAGCGACGCGAATATCTGCACGCTCTTACTTGCTTGCTGGGTGTTGTGTGTGTGAACCAGCCACTTGTCAACACGTCGCCTCTTCTCCCGCGTCTCTCTCTGTTGGTTCTTTATTTTCGTCCTTTTTTCGGGTCAACGTTTCTGCACATACGCGCATGTTCTCGAGATTAATAAAAAAAAAAGTAAATAAAATTTAAAAAAAAGAACAACAACAACGAGGTTTATAGATTCTTCCAATGAAATCGTATACGCACGATCTTATAATAAAAAAAAAAACTTATTAATCATATAGTTCGCATTATTATTCTCGAGTACGTGGCGCCTTCGGAGAAATTCTTCCTCTTCTTCTTCATCTCTCTCTCCCTCTCTCTCTCTCTTTCTTTCGCTTATAATATACATCGTACGTATCGGAGCAACATATGTTTCTTTCAACACTTGCTGCTCCGTACATAGCATATACATGCATATATACACGCAGCTTTTGCGTATACAAACATTTCGCACTTGAGATAACTGCGCGGGTTCGGCTCACACGCGCTCGGTGTGGGCGCGCGGAGAGAAATTTTTTTTGAACCGCTACTGCACTTCATCTTTTTTATATATATATAAGTCACCCCGAAAAAAAAGGCAATAACCGACTCTGTACGCGCGAGTCGATGGATTATATTATTATTTCCCAGCCATGTGAGAATCAGACACATGTGAAGTTTTTTCGCGCGCATTTTCGTTCTCACAGTTTAGTTCGTAATATGGGATTGCACAGTGTCAATGCCAACTACAATTAATACCGGCAAAGAGACTAAATTTAAAAAATCGTCTTGCATAGAGGAGCAACTCAACATCGCTCGCACATATCGATACGCTCGCGTATGCCCCCTTCGGACTTCATTGCTCTCTCTCTCTCTCTCTCTCTGATCGTCTGAAAGGCCAATAGACCTCGGGCGACGTGCAGCAGCAGCAGCAGCATCAGCTCTCCGCACGTACATATAAAACATTGCGCTCGCGCGCGGCAGGCGCATAGCTGCGGGTACACCGCGTAAATCAATCCCACATATATATATATATATAAACCATATAATGCGCTACTGGATGCTACTGCAGTCTCTCTCTCGCTCGTCCCGTTATGGGAAAGAAGCTACTATTCTCGAGGCAAGCCAACAGCAGCAGCAGCAGCAAGTAGTAGTTCGCACTCGCGAGTCCTTATACACATATCCTTCTTTGAACATCGTGCGGCGACGCGACGTAGAAAGAGAGAGAGAGAGAGAGAAAGATGCTATACATGGAAAGACTCGTTCTCGCGAGTCGAGTCGAGCAGCAGCGATTTTTAAAGGTGTCGATCTCTCTCTCTTCTCGATTTTTGCTCGAAGCGAAATTCAATATTATTACGCGGAGCAAAAATTCTTGACGGCGATGCATTTTCCTTATATATATGCGTATACGCGACGCGTAAATTCTTTTTAATAACAAAAATAATGTATATACGATCGACGTCGCGCCCGTGCCACATTGCGAGATCGAAGTTCGTATGCAAGAGAGAGGAAAAAAAGAAGAAAAATTCCTTTTCGCTCGAGAGCTGCTGAAAAACCCTCGTATACTCCTTGAAAATAAGATACAGGCGCACACACACACACACGGACAATTGTTGTGTCCGAATCGAGCTATAGTAGTATGAGGCACTTCAAAGTACGCATGAATACACACGCTTTTTACTCGGTCTTACAAACAAAAATGCTCGCGCGTACAACATCCATACACTGCTGCATCTCACCTGTCCAATGGTCTTTTCCAGTTTATAGAACTGCTCCAGCTCTCTTTCCCTCGCTGCAGGGGGCAGTGCGGCGGGGGCACTATGCGTGCCTTCTCTCTCTCTCTCTCTCTTTTTCTTCTTTTCCGAAGGAAACTCGCGTGCCTGCGCTCTTATATTGCAACTATGTGTAAGACTCGTATCGAATTGCGCGGCTAATTTTCTAGGAATGAGCGCGGTCGATCCTAGGGTTTTTCATTTCTTGCGTGTGCATCGCGAGGTACACAGAGTTCACTTTTCTGCCCATGCGAATATCATTTTTGATGCACAAAGTTAACATCAATTTGGCTAAGTTCAACTTACGCCAAGTAAATAGTATATATGATGCATGCATGTTAAAATGTCTTTTGTCGACGATTTCGCCCGTGTGCGCGTGTGCCTTTTATTTCTATCATCATCCGTAAGATCTTTTACGTTCAATTTTTTTTCTTTTTCTTTTTTTCTCGAATACGGCGTACGTATAACATACCAGCAACGGAAAAATGCAAAACACAAGAAGAAATAAAAGAAGAAGAAGAAGAAGAAGCGTCGAACAGACGCGCGCCTCATTGTAATATTTCAATACGTAGCAGTACGCGGCTCTAAGACAACATTTATAGATCGCAAAAACATCAATAAAGCCTCGACTTCTTCATACGTACATTATACATGCATACATCGTCGCCGCCGTCGTCATTAAGAATCGCGCGACGATATTAAACTATATAATGGACGGGGAAGCATTGCATAATTTTAAAAAGTACAATATAACATGTCGATTTATATGTATACCGGTAGGGGAAGAAAAGAATAGAACAACACGAGCACTTGTTATAAATCAGCGCCGCGCCGATGTATCACATTCGCCCAGCAGCAGCAGCAGCGGCTACATATATATAGTCGTCCTCTTCGTTCGCGACTGTTCATAACAATTTTTTCTTTTTCTTTTTTTTTTGCTCCGCCGCCGTGCTACTACTCTCTATTATATGTAGTCTCGTGCGGAGTTTATATATATATACTCGTCCTGTGCCCAAGCTCGTGTATAGGCCGAGGAATATAATTATTTACATTGCGAGTAGAGCTATATATGCGCAGCGAGAGTCAGTAATGCGTGTCTTATAATATAGGCGCTCATTCGTGCGCGGTATACAAGTACGACTTTTTCCTCTTCTCTCTCTCTCGTGTAGCAGGACGTCTTCGGTATACAGTCTAATGCAGCGCATCGCCATCGTCGACTTTATTACCCTCTCTCTCTCTCTCTCGTATATACACATTAGACCATTAAACGCTCGCTCGCTCGCGCGCATATATGCTCGATAATAAAATCGCATTATATATTTTCAACCATTGATTTTGCATAATAATCGAGTGGTACAAACGAGAGACGATCCGATCCGTCTGTATACAATAAACGATCGAATGAATTACTCGGTGTTTTACCGATAATTCGAGTATTGCGATACATATATGCTGCTGCCTCGTTTCCAGTATTATTTCTTCGACGTCGAGTGTATACGAGCGGGAAATTGCAGCACACGCGTACGAACGCGATGACATTCGAGACCGGTGCGTTTATTACGTACGCATTTTATATCGATCGATTATCTTCGTATATAAGCTCGACGCGCGAATCTGCGTAAGAAAAAAAAATTTGTTCTTGGTGAACTATGAGGGTATATAGAGGCAAAACGGGGCACACACAACAATACGGAGTCAAAAGCGTCCGATTCTTCGAACGACACACCAACCAGTGTGTGCGTGTGTGTACAAGCTCGATGGAAATAAGGCCCCGTGCGAGGACGTCGTCGTTCGTCTTCGTTCCGAAACGTTCCGAGAAAGCAGAGCAAAAAACATTTAATAAAGGCGATCGCACTTGAAAAGTTTTTCAATCGCTATGTAGCAGCAAAGAATCAAGAGGGTGTATGTAAAAGTCAATCGTATTTGAGTATAAATGCTGTGCGCGCGGGACAGACCGGTCACAAAAGAGGAGACTGATTAAAGCGAGAGAGAGAGAGAAAGAGAGGTCAACGGTGGCGATGGCGGCGGTGGCTGTAGCGAGATGGTCCTTTTTTTTCGGCGTGAGAGAAGTTGCTGGATAGCCTCTTTGCATGGCACATTATGTACCAGCATACAGCAGTTGATACACAAAAAGAGAGATAGACACACACACACACAGCATCTCTTTTCTCAAGTGGCAGAGGCGAGAGGAGCATCGTAATAAGGCAGATGTCCTGCGAGTGACGCCCCCGCGTATTATATACACTGCCTGGAAAATGTCACGCGTTCGCACGAGAGAATCGTACGAGTGAGAATTTGGAATCGTGCCGCCAAAAATACTGTCTCCGATCGTTCCTTTGATAAAATACCACCCATTTAGTTTCGTGGACAAATATTTCGATGCATCTTGGCCTCCGTTTCAAATTGGCTTCGAGTGTTTTTATAATTCGCATAAAAACGCTCAAGTATATATATACGCGTGAGATTCAACCCTAAAAGGCGTGCGTCCTCGCGTACGAAACAATCGCAAAGCTTCAGATCCACCAAGTGCTCTGTTTACTTTACTTTGCACGAAATAACCTCGCTCGATCGCTATAAACTCTCATCATCATCGTCGAGAGAAAGAGAGCAGCGGCAGCACATTTAGCGGTAATAAAAGCACCTTCTTACGTGCTCTGTACATAATATACCTGCGCGTCAGGTATATATACGCGTATAATAATGATGGAGTAGCGATCGCTGCTGCTGCTGCTGCTGCGCCAGGTGCCCTTGCGACGATGGGCACGCACGCACAGTACCTATATATATAATATACAACACACAGGGCAGCGGAACCCGGAAATATAAAGTACGCGTGTATGTGTACACGTCCTGTAGCACACAAACACACACACACACACACACAGACGTACACGCGTGACGATGCAGAATAGGTAGTCGTGTATAAGGGATGTACGCGCAGCTACGAGAGCAGCTGGACCGAGAGAGGGACCAGCAGCAGCAGCAGCAGCAGCAGCAGAGAGGTCAGGATCTCGTTTCACAGGAGCGCTTCGCGTTACGTGTACGTTGCTCGACGTGAATATATAGAGGGAGAGGATATGCGAGCGCGCAAAGTGGCGCAACTCAGTTTGCACGCGGCGAAGAAAACGCAGATTATATTATGTATTATTTTTAATTTTGTCATTTGGAATATATACACGACTCGAATGATCGTTGCGTGCCAATTAGCAGATGCGATTCGTAAGTAACTTTCCCGAAAAATCTCTCTCGATTCGCGCGCAAAACCATATACGCCTAGCGCTCGTTAAACACACACTCCCAAATAAGATCCGATCGTCATCGCCCGAACCGAGAGAGCGCGCCGGCTCACCCGCTCGCAGCTCTCTCGCCTTTTTTACTTCTTACATTAAAATATAAAATATTCTTCTTCGCTGTGGAGCCGTAGCTATGTATACTCTCGCATATACACGCGCGTATATAACGTAGCATAAGAAATTTCGAGACTTTTGCGCGCGCGAGCGCAACAATACACCCGCGCGCCCGCATTCGATGCGTGTATCTATACGATGATATTATATAAAAACTCTGCACGGATGAGTTTTAATGGGCTCTCTCTCTCTCTCCGTTATTCCCATAGGATCAATTGCCGATGTCTTTACACCCCTGCGCGTTCACCTTTTTGCTTAGCAAACACGTGTGTGTGTGTGTGTGTGTGCATCGGGCAGCACTGCAGAGCAGCGACAGCATGTCCCACGCCTCGCGTATTATACACGCACTCAGACGCAGGTGCGAGAAACAGAGAGAGAGAGAGAGAGAGAGAGAGAGAGAGAATCGCCTTCTTATTCCGTATACTCGCGCTCGAGTTCATTTCCACCTTCGCTCACTTCTTCTTTTTCCGGATGCTATTCGCCGGTACACGGGGGGATGCGTCGACCGTACGCGTTACGCAAAAAGTTCCAGCGCGCGCGATGTGACGCAACGCTAGCAGCACACCTGCGGGGATACGCGCGATCGTCGTCGTCGTCGTTGCACCCTGTAGGCATCTGGTTCTCATGATATTCTTCTTTTTTTTTTCGAAGGGACATTTTCAACAAATTTTTAGGGTAACCGATTGGCGCGCGCGCGCAATAATAAGGGAGTGCGAGGGGGTCGACGATGATTTCTTGAGAAAATAAATTTTCTCAAGACGATGCGCGCGCTCGCAGCCCGCTGGTTGTGTGCGGAGCAGATGCCCACCGGTCGTATCGTGGGTATTTTTTTTTTTTTTTGTCTTATTCTTATATTCCGCTCTTCGTCTTCTTCTGCGATCGGCCGTCGCTGATATAAATTCATAATATAAATCATCGAGAGTCTCGAAACTTTCGAAATGAGCTAATAATCGTACACGCTGACGCTAATTGCAAAGGTACCACCACCACCACCACCACCAGCTCCGCGACTATTATCAATAATCATCGACGAGCTGTAAAACCTGTTTCTCTATGAACCCGAAGAGCGACGCGCAATAATGTACACGACTATATTTAAGATCGTATCGGGCTCGTTTCGTTATCTCTCTGCCTCGTCTATGCTTGTCGCGACATTCCAAGAATCTTTGAACACGCACACACACACACGCACACACAGACACACATATGTTACAACGCGCGTGGAAAAAAGTTTTGCATTCGTAAAAGGCCTCGTGCAGTACATAATACAGGTGTATATATACACGACGCTCGACGCGTCCACGCGCTCATACAATATATAGTGGATAATTTAACGCGAATTAAAATTCGCCGAATGCCATTCTGCGACTGTCACCACCACCATCGGCCTTTTTGCTCTGCTCTCGAACAATACAAGTTTTCACTCTTTTTCCAATCGTGGCGCGCGCAGAAAATGTAATAAGTGTCGCAGCGCGGATTGTCGCTCGCGCGAGCATCGCTCTTTGAAAAAGCGCTGCAACGAGTTCGATTTTGTATGAAACCGACGGTACAAGAAAAGGCGGCAGCGGCGGCGGCGGCAAAAGCCGGAAAAAGATCGTTTTTCAACGTAGCAGTACCCTTTTTCTGCTGCGTCGGTCGTCGAGAGAGGTGTTTTGCTCGTTCGCGGCCTAAATATTTTCTCATTTACTCTCGATGACTATGCAAAAAAAGGCAGAAAACGGAGTAATTGTATCGGGCGCTGCTGCAGTGTGCAGCCACGGCCGATGGTATACTCTCATTTTTCAGTTAATGAATAATCCGCTCTGCACACGCTCTGTCTGACGCATGGATATGCGCGCGTACATATCTTTTGTTCTCCGTTTTTTGTTTTTTAGTTTATCCTTATTGTATCGCATTTATTCTTTAGTCATAAACGATTGCAATTCATCATATTAAGTAGTTGGTAATTATAAGCGAGAAAAATTTGTCTAACGCGTCTATGTTTTCTTTCTCTGTTTCAGGTGAGTCAAGATCCCGAGAGCATTAATGTAATCGCAATTCGCGTGAGTACATACACGATAGCTCATTTTTCAGTCGCAGCTCGATCACAATGAGAGGAAAAAAAAACAAAAGCAATTTTTAATCGCGTGCGCGAGAGTCACTGATCTTCCTCGCGCGCGCGCGCGTGTACATTAGGTATTAAAGAAGCTCAGTAAGTATAAGAAAGACATCATCTCGCCCGTCGTGCGGACTGTGTCGGACGTTGTATGTATACGCGCGGGGGTAAAAACCGGAAACCCAATCATTGCGAGAAAAATCGTCAAAAGTCCTTACTCTCCTGTATACAGTTATATCGTGTGCACGTGCAGTTCTCGTGGCCGTAAAAAAACGGCATTTAACCCTTTCATCCTGTGTTGTGCTGCTGGTGTATAGCCGCGGGATCTGTTTTGTGCCGCGAGCGTCGATGATGACGGCGACGACGATGATGATGATGATGATGATGGTCGCGAAAAAGGCCCCACGGGTCTTCGCGGAATAAAGAGGCTGCTGCAGCGCGGCGCGATGCCCTCGTAAAATTTTTCTCCCCTCTTTATTCTCTCCTCGGCTGTGTTTTTTTTTCTTCAAAGTTTCATCGAAACAACGCCGCCTCGTTTTTTTGTATTTTTTTTTATTGAACGTAAACAACGCGTTGTCCAGAGGATTGAACGTCGCTCAATCAAATCATCGTTGATTTCCAAAAATAATCAATTCGCTGTCTTATCAAAGTGCAATCGAGTGGCTCGCTTAGAATCTTGGAGAACAGTAAACATTTTTTCCTTAAAAATTAAGTTACATACATAAAATTCTTTTCGCGCGTCGAGATAAGCTTGCTTGGCTCAAAGTTACGGGTCTGAAAAGTCACGGTGCAACCGATGCTCCGAGCATAGTATCCTCGTCGAGAACAATCCTGTTCTCGACGAAGATTTAGGGTACAGTACTAATCAATTTTCAATTATCCGATAGGTTAACGTTATTAACGCACTACATGTAATATACTATAGGGAATGATTTTATGAAGGGCCGTAGGTAGATAAGCCAGTTTTTCGTGTACGTTGAATGAACATGTGATAAATTAAATGAATGATATTTTTCATTTAATAATCATTTCTTACTTAATGCTGTAACTTTGCCTCTTGTCTTATGGTTTCTGAAAAATTGGGCCATGTAACATCTAGTGATAACTTGTAAAATACTACTTACTTGAAAATAATCCTTAATATGCATCAAAGTTTTGTACGACACTTTCAGAAAATCCGTTTCCGATTTTTTCTTCAAGTAAATCGTGTATTGGCTGTCCTACCCCCGGTATGTTCCGCTCTCCCCGTGTACACCGACGACGAGTGCGTCTGCAGCGCAAACAAAAAAGAATGTATATCTCGAGCTCGCGACGCCTACGTTACGATATGTATATCATAATATCATATAGTATAAATAAGCGAGACGAACCTTCGTACGCGCATTGGCCTTAATTAGTGACTCAGCCGCCGGTTGGTAATTTTTTTATTTCGCTCAGAATTCATATAGATATATACGAAGTGGCGTGCGGCTGCGGAATATTGCATGACGCGAGAAAGTACCAAGTGCACAGACGCTGCCGCAGACTCGAGAATCTCCAGCTGCGAAATCTGCTTCGTGCGCGATCTTCGCGCGGATCAAGAATCGCTGCGCAGCGATTGGAAATCGGCTGATCGTTGCATTCTTAAAATCTTGATTTCTTCCCTCGCGCTGTAGGAGAGAGGTATCGATACTTTTCTGAAAATGAATCTTATTATAACATAAAAAGCTTCGGGATGGAATTCGTTGCTGTCGAGTCTTGAATTTAGCAAAGTGACCGGAACTCGAGCGATTTTTCCTCAAAAAATCAAGCTGAACAAACGAACGGAAGTCAATGCTTTATATACTCTGTCCTCCAAGCTCGTTTGAATTATATAAAAAAAGTACATACGCTCCGTTTTTGACTAGAACTGCTACGAATATATCTCGTTAAAGCTCGGAATTGAAAAAACAAAAACAAAGTAAAAGCCAAGAATTATAATCTTCCGGCTAATTAGTGCGGCGCACATTTTGTTCGAGCTCGCTCGAGTCCTTGCGCGCCGCGTCAATTGAGATTTAGAATATACATGCGCGTCGGGCTTTAATTATCAGCGCGACAAAAAACATTTTTCTTCGTACACGAGCCGCGGGTAACAATCGTTTCTGCGGAGAGAGAGAGAGAGAGAGAAAGAGTAGAACAGACAGCAGCAGCAGCAGTAAAGACCGAATTAATAGGCTCGCAAAAGAGCTGCCTCGAGCCAGGCATTGTTTCTCTCGTTCCGCGATATTTGCATGAATACATATAAAATCGAAAGAGCTGCTGCTGCTGCACTGATTCAGTATTCCGCGACAGTCCCCGTATCGTGGCAGACACGGGAGGTACAAATAATAATAATAATATTAAAACGCTCTCGACGCGAGTCGCGAGATCGGCATTCGGCGCCGCGCATTCAGCGGAGATATCATGACGAGTCGAAAATTCTCCGATTCTCATTCTCTTGGTATTATAAACGTGACTCGTGAGTTGGTGCGTGTACGTGTTATCGAGCTCGCGCCGTTGTAAAACCGAGTAAATAAATTGATAATGCGTTATTCAGAGCGACTCGATACGTACACGACTTCAAGAGCACACTCACACACGATATAGCGTTGCACAATGACTGATTCGAGCCTGTGTGCGTCGATGCCTGATATATAATACACATACATACGCACACACGATCGCGGGTGTGTAGTTTTATATATACCGAGAGCCGCCGCCGCTGCTGCATTGGCGCGGCTCTATACGCGTGTAATCATTGGTAATCGTCGTGCAACCTTCGATCAGTGAATCGCCCCAACGCGTCGATTCTTTCTCTCTCTCTCTCTCTCTTTCTCATCTCGACGATGAGTCGAGAGCAATTATTGCCTTGTATCTCGTCGCCGAGAGAAAGAGAGAGATAGCCGCGCAATGACACATTTAAAAGGATCAAAAGTCGTTTGAGCGCATCTTCTTTCTTTAATTTTTTTCTTTTTCACTCTCGAGTTTTGTGCGCGTTCGATTTCTATTGCCGCGCGCGCGATCGCACTCGGTATATAATAAAGTGAGTGCAGCATGTGCTGTATTATAATATATATATACGATGCGTGGCTGAACGAGCGCGCCAATTCGCATCAAGTGCACGAAGAGCAAGTGCATAAACACACATATATATATACACGCACATATGTGTGGTGGTACTGGGCTGCAGTCGTTTTCTTTCTCTTTCCCTCTTTCTCTTCCCACGTCGCGTTCTGGGAACCAGAAGAAGCCAAAGAAGCTCGATACATGCTCTCTCTCCCTCTGTCTCTGTCTTTCTCTCCTTCTCTTTACTATATAACCAAGCGAACGATTGGAAGAGCCAACTCCAAAAGAGAGAGAGAGAGAGAGAGAGAGAAAAGAGACGATCGAGATGAGTATATATACGTGCGTGAGGATAATTAATCTCGAAGACTCGCGCGCGGGTATAAAAAGTATAAGGAGGCAATGCGACTGCAAATCCACATAATATATATAAAAGCGATGCTCATACGAGATAAAGGCGTAAACTACGTATTTGCTTTTTTATGAGAAATTACTTTCGTGCCAGGTATTAAGTAAGGACGTGAGGGATCGTAAGAGGCGCGAAGAGAAGCACGAAAAATCGTATCCGAGCGCCGATGCACGCAGCAGTGCAGCACTCCACATAAGCAGCAGCAGCAGCAGCAGCTCATTGTCATTCGGCGCGCGGCGCCTCGCGCCCATGTAAAACACGAGTGCCATGCGTCGTCGAGTCGCCAATCTCCTCCACTCGATCGGCATACAAAAGTAGCAATATAGCTCCTATTTTATAGCTATACACACACATACACATACGGGTGTGTCCTCATGGCCGCTCGCGCACTTTTTTACGCGCCGCACAACACAGTCTATAAAAATTAGAATTTTCGCGCGCGGGAAAAATACATACAATCATATACCTATACACATAGTGCACCTCCTCCTCCTCCGCCACGGGCGCGCGTTACGTTTAAATACAAAATGATATATACCTTCGGGCCGCAGCTCGTGGCGCGCGTATATACGCGCTCATAACGGAGAAATAAATTCGAGCCGCTTATCGCGCGCGCGTCGCGGAGATGTGCAAGTAAAAAAATAATAATACGTACGTAATGCGCTGTGCGCGTGTGTGTGTGTGTGTGCGTGTGCGAGCTCGTAGACGTGTTATATTCACGCAACGATTCATTATGTGTAATAGCTATTAATTATCGTGCGCACATGCGCGAGGCATACATACACGAGCTCGAGTTCGTGTTTATGGTGCCGAGCTTATGATATCGGCTCGCGGATTCATCATGTACGAATTTTGTCTTTGCGAAGTTTCGTTATTATTTTTCGAGGGGTTGGAGCACCGATCGTGCCTCGCTTTGGATTTGGAACAAACGTTAACAATTGCGCATATCTATATGAGAAGCAGATGCTCGTGGTAAAACCGAGCCTGCCTATACATAGTATAGCTGTATAAATGCAATTGTTAACTCAGCGCGTAACTATGCGCGCATCTCTCTTATCCTACCTGCCACAGTCGCCGCCGCCTCGTGGATATAGATATATTCGATGTGCGTATATACACACTGCCAGCTCCGATGCCACACAGTTATACGCCGATGTGTATGTGTGTACGCTTTGAATGCGTATATACGCGCGGATGGGAGATTTTCAAATGGCCATTAATTAAAGAGGTATCTTAATTATCTCCGCAGAATCCCCGCGTGTGTAGCTATACGGAAAGTGCAGCGACTTGCCATTGTTGTATCTCTCTCTCTCTCTCCCTCTCGAGGGTTTATGTATATATATATGCTATGGTGTAAACGTCGAATGGATTTCCGAATAGACACAGACACACGTGCGTGCATCGAGAGTTGCGCAGGAATTTATGCGTAAATGCGTACGGTGGCCTGCGTACAAATACGCGCGCATTAGCGGGAAAAAGATATTGTACTGCCGCAGTCGCGCGGGGATCGCGCGAGAGGACCAATTACATTTATCGTACTCGAGCGAGAGCACATTCTTCGCTCTCGTAAATTTATAATCGACCGCAGCACCTCTTCAGTTATATATCAAGCACATTAACACGGTGCTAAAGTACAACGAACGTAAAATAGTTGTGGATACGCAATTGCTATAGCTTTAATCGCTATGCATATACGTATATAGTTTGTGCGTACGCGCGGCCGTCGCATTTTCGCAAGGTCTCTCTCGCGCGCCGCACTCGTTGATTCATTTGGATACCGATCATGTAATGCAATGCGCGCGCGTACAAGCATACACATACGTATACTTTTCAGAAAAATAAGTTGGCAAAAAGGCGGAGGTTGCATAAACCCATCCGAATGAATATCGTGCGCGCATGTGTTTGTGTGTTTTGTGTTGGCGCGCTCGTCGAGGCAAGCTTCCATGAACACACACACACACACACACACGGACTAGTCAGCAGCAAAGTAGCTTCGTACGTATACGTATGAATGTATCCTTTTGGAAAATATAGCGGATGCGTTTGATAATGACTAAATTCAGGATGCCAGATGAATGCAATGCAATATAATAATAAGAATATAATCGGTCGTAATAATGCGTGTGAGAAAGTGGCTACATGTTACACATGCGCGAATCTACGATGCTACATGCACCTTGTGTATGTGTGTGTGTGTGTGCAGCGTGAATGTTGTTCACGCGTGAAACGACGTGACACGATCACCGATCCTTGGCTGATTTTTGTTCTCACGGAGAGATCTCGTCTCATTGACGCACGACATTACGAATTGGACCGCCCGAAAATACGAAAAGCCAATCGAAAAATCGGTTGTTTGCGACGCATCGCTGCTATATACACTGCTGCCTTGATCTAATTGAGCGCAGGGGTGGAAACTTTATAACGTCGTCGCATACGCGTATAAGATACTTGAAAAAAAAAAAAATACAAACTTGCGCAACGCGATTAATGCACATCGTCGCAGTATGGAATTTCACTTTGGGCGCGCGGGGAGCGAGCCCACGAGCTGCATCAAGATCAAAGGATGCAGCGCCGATGTCGACGACGACGACGATGATGATGTTGACGGCGACCGACGTTTTAATTCGCATCCAACCATCCACCGTACACATACGCGGCGAGCGCACATGTGCAGCTCGTCGTCGTAAGTAAACACGACTGCGCCTATGTAGTGTGTATATATATATAGTAAGATACGTACGGCGATATATAGAGAGAGAGAGAGTCATAATGCGACGATTGTATTGCCATTTTTTTCGCCGCGTGTTTGCGATGCGCATGTGTAAATAATAAGAGCGAAGCGCAATTCCAAGCGTAGGTGGCGGCGGCTACTTGCGAGCGATGTTAAATAATGAGAGTGGCGATTCCGAACTTTCATCGTCATTATGCGCGCGTTCAATTGCAAACAGCTTTTCAAGCCTTTGTAGAGAAAAGTACATATATTACGAGCAGCTGAGATTCGCGCGAGGCTTATTTTTCACACCTGCGATCTGTGTGTGCGCGCACACGAAGGCTAAAAATAAACGAGCGCGCGCGCGCGCGCGAATCGCTCGCGGGCACTCGACGTGTACCATATATTTTTGCAAAACAAACGTTTCGATGCTCGACGCGCGTGAGTTCCCGTTTTGCGTTGTAGCTGCTGCTGCTGCTGGCCGCCTATATTATAAGGATAATATTGTAATAACCGAGGTGCGCAGCAGCGGTGCACTGTAAGCGTCGACGGCGACGCAGTACAGCGGCCAGCTCGTAAATCATCTCTTCGCTGCGGCGATGGCGGCTGCGGACACGTGTGTCGGCGATGATGCGGTGCATCCTTTATTTTCACCGTAAACGACCCATATAGTAATACGTGTATATAGCCGAGGAGGAACACCTTATTTCATTTTGTCATCGCGATCGTTTCGAAATTTATGCATAGTGAAAAATGAAAAGTAGAAAAGTGACCATACGATATTATATATGTATGCAAACGACTTTGGACAAGCGGAAACATCCTTCGATACGCGTCCTTCCTGAAACGATCTATAATAATAATAATGACTGTGTAAGCAGTAGTTGCTACTACGCACAGCCCCGGCCCCATAGCAGCAACAGAAGCAGCAGCAGACCCGCAGGCAAGTTTTGTAGCCTGTTTTAATTGCAGCCGCGATGCGATGGTGCGCGCAGTTAATTTAGGAGAATAAGAAAAAGATATGTACGCGGATCGACACTCACGCACGTGTGTGGATACAAAATGCGTACTTTTGGTACACACGTATATATAGCTCGACGAAAATTGCCAGTCTGCCGCTCCGAGTACATTTTAGCGCAGTAAATAGTAGTCGAGTATACGACGCGCGCGTAACGCAGATGCGGCTGCTGGTGCTGCTACTGCACCGACTGTGTGCGTGTGTGAACCGTTTTGTGCCGCCCTCGGAGATTCCTATAATTAAATCGCGCGATACACAATTTGCCTCGGCGCGATATGCGAAGATCGATCTGTATAATATACGTGTGTGTATACGTACATGAGTGTGGGGGGATATCAGTTTTTTTTTACTCATACCTATACCACCTGATTTCGTTGAGCAGCTACCTGTTGACCAGCAATCGCACTTGCCTCGCGTATCCGTGCGGCTCCCCATTATACGTTAGCATACACACTTGTGCGTGTGTATATACGTATCATTGCTACCTATATGCCACGTCCCGAAAAATCGAAACTATTTATTTAAGCTGCCCCTTCGTACGTATTACCGACGTGTCCTGACACGCACGCACGTGCACGCGTGTGTGCACGCCCCAAGAAGAGTCTATGTATACACACATCACAAAGCCGCATGTACTGCGGGTAATTCCGACGCATCGGAGTGGTCAAACTTTCTCTATAATATAATGCGAAGAGTCAGCGATTCTCGTTTATTATATATCGCGACGATTCTCGTACCCGAACGTCCCCTTACATTATTATGCTCACCTCACCCCCGATAATAACGCGGTTCGGGCAGTGCACCCCTTGGCAAAATTAGCTGTCTGCGCGACCGCAGGGGGAGACGACTTTTAAAAAGGGGTCGTCGTCGTCGTCGTTTCGCAACAGGTAGCTGCTGCTGCTGCTGCTGTTCTTCGTCGCTGTATATGTAATACGCATACTTATACTATATGTATATAAAACACCCGAGTGCGATGAGCTATATATACACCAACGTAAAAAGGTGTGATGGATTATAATTACATGGTGGGAATAAGCGCGGGAGCTCGCGTCGCATTTTATATATATGTAACAACAATATAAAGCTCGAATTAGATTTCCAAGACAGTAGAGAGATATACCTATATATAAGAGTCGCGAGTACGCACACACATACAGAAGCAGCGCAGACACTCATCCTTTGACAGTGACCTACTTAGCATCTTCCGACGCGTACATATAAGCGCGCGGGGCGTTTTAAACAATATACGTATGTATACGTGTGTCTGTGTGTGTGTGTTATAACGACCTGTTACGCGGGCAATTCTTTCGTGTATCATATATTATACCTACTACGCAGCGTAGTTTACGCGTTATAACGTGAGAATAGCTCGCTATACTATACCTATAACTGTACATCGTGTGCTTGCGAGCACAGCGCATAAAAGGTTGAGCAAATATTGATTCAAAAAAACTTAATAATGTAAACGCGATTACGCGCGCGTTAATTATCCTCTCTCGCTGCCCTCGTTATCACGAAAAGCGTGTGTGTGTTCGTGTGTTCGTGTGCAGCTGGCTCATCCTCGCGTATATCCACTCGAAGGAAGGGAAAAAGCTTAGTTGTGTTATAGGAAATACGCACCGAATCGCCGCATTGCCGGTTAAGCCATGCGTAAGTGCCTGCGTGTGTGTGTGTACTGTGTATATGACTGGACGCAATGCACTCGGCACACAGCTCGATGCGCAGCAGCAGCAGCAGCAGCAGCAGCGGTTCATCATCGGCAACGGCGGCGCTCGTACCTTTATATACGCACTAATACATATAGCGCACAAAATTTCATGTACACTACGCAGCGAGGCTGGCCGCACACGCGTTTACGCAAGCCGACATCCTTATGATGCTCATGTGTGCCCGTCTAGAAGCCATCTTCTTTCTACCTATAACGCATGGACGAGGCCCTTTTTTTTCACGCAACGGCTCGTGTATATGGGGCATTGTGTGCGGTGCTGTATCCCTTTTGCCTTTGGTTTCCGCCTTATATAGCTCTGTGTACTGCTGTTGCTGCTGCTGCTGCTGCTCTTCTGCTGCTCTCCTGCACTCCTCCATCGACGTGTACGTGTGTGCGTGCGTGTGTGTGTGTGTGTGTACTTTGGGTATATGTATACCGGAAGTCAAGACAACGGACACGCGATGTATTTTTTACCTTACGTACACACACACACACACATACACAGTGCCGATGTGTGTCTATATACACACGTGTATATATATTCGAAACGTTGCCGAACTTTTTGGCTTTTACGAAAAATATTTTTAGCGAGTACAAGTACTCGCGCCGATCCTCGAGAAATAATAATCCGCCTCTGACTCTTTTTTTATCACGTTTATACTTTTGTAAAACGGATCGTATAAGAGGCCTCTCACGTGCCTTCGATTTATACGTAACGCAAGTTACATACATATACTACTATTACTACACACGATATGCGTCTCTGGTGTGTGCGCACGTCTGCGTTTGGCGTGTGTGTGATTCACGTGACGTTCTCGGAACTTGCTCCGAACGCGCTTGAATATATAGAAAGCACCGAGAACAGGCGCAAGTGTAACGATGCGTATACGCTTATAGAGTTACGCTGAAAAATTATCACCACGTAGTTCTCCTCGAGAGAGAGAGAGAGATTATTATTGCAAGTTTATACTTTCAAAATAAGCTGCAGCATTGTTACGTCGATAGCAGCTTTTGTTTTGCAAGATACTCGATACTTTCCGACGGTTCATTATTAATTAGAATGGTATATATATCGGAGCTTCATACGCCGGAGAGTCCGTAGGCAAATAAAGGCCGAATTTTTGAGTATACGCATACGGACGCGACGACGTGTGCGACGTTTGGACCAGACTCTGCACAAAACACACAGAGATCGTGTGCACACCCGTCCTTTTTTTCTTTTCGCGGCCTAAAAACGAGGAGAGCTGAGAGAGCAAAGTCCGACGTCGAGTCTTCTACGTACCGGCGCGCGTATCCTCGTAGCCACCCGCCGACGACTTTTAAAAAGCGGATATAATTATTATTAAAAATCTAACGGTGACCGAGAAGTACAAGACTCATATTACAGCGTGTAGACAGCTTCGACGAGTCTGTGCTTTTCAACGGGATATTTTATGCTTTGCACACGCGATGGTGTTGTAAAAAAAATTAAACAATTATATTATTATATCGAATTATATCGAAATGATTTTTCGAAACCTCTGCATCGTGATCCATCGATGAGATCAAATATTAAAAATTACCTTACTTTTTTACTCATTACAATTTTTTTTTGTAGTCAAAAATAAATCTGAAAAAAAAAACTATTTTTAATCGCAATCATTTTAGTTTGATTATTTTGGTGCAACAGTTTTTGGATTGCACTGAATCGACGATTAAACTAAAATTTACTGTACAAGCTCAAGTTTATAATTATTAATAAAAGTATTTAATAAAATAATGAATTAGAATGGCAAATTTACATGTGATTTATTTTCAAGAGACATGCAAATAGACACCTAAATTAATAAAGTAGGAAGGCAGCAACGTTGCACGAATGAGGAAAATTGATGAAGGAAAGAGGTTGATTGTATTAACAAAGCAGAGGATGACATTCACATTAAAATTTTTTTATTTGAGCAACATAGAAATTGTACTCTTTTCAATGTGCATCTATTCCTTATTTTCTAACTTTCGCGTGATAATGGACCACAGCTCTAGGTTATTCAAACCATCAGTCAACATGGAACTGACGATATTCGGCGGGCCATTTCGCATCAGCGTCCACATACGTGCCCAAGCGAATCGCCGAGAAAATTCTCTCGAGATTTTCTCGCACAGGTGGAGGGCACAAATCTCTTGAGCTTCCAAGGTTGGGAGCAACGACAATTTGTTCGTGCCTGAGAAGCACAAGTAATCTGTGTACGTGACTTACTTCCTCCGCCACCTCGAACGGTTCCAGACAGATCAGATCGCAGAGCGAGAGGTTCTCATTTATCATAAGCGCTTCGGTCGAGCTCGCGAATTCTTCGTCGGCGCACAAACGTTCGAGGTGTTGCGTTGATCTCTCGTACAATCCGTAAGTGGCGAAGAACACGACAATCGTCTGTGCGTTTTCTTGGCTCAGTGTAAATTTTCTTGTCTCGAGTTGCTGGACGATGGACATCATACTAGATGCCAAAATCACTTTAAGTCTAGGCGGAACAACTGTACTCTGAAGCGATTCAAATCCCTCATGGAATTCGCTCTCACTTGGAAAAACGAATTTCTTCAAGTTAGCGCCACGAACCAAGAGCTTATGAACATCAAATGGCAAAAGATTTGTCACAGCCCAATGAAGAGGTGTTCGACCCAAGTTGTCTTTGGCGTCAACATCCAACATTATGTCCATTGCGTCGCACATCTCGAAGAAACAGTCCATCAAACCTTCGTAAATAAAATCGGCTTTGCATCTTTTGCAAATAATGTGCAAGGCAGTGCTGCCTTCGTTGTTAGCCAGATTTGGATTCGCACCTCTTGCCAGCAGACATTTCATCAAGTCTCTCAGATTACGAGATACAGCTATGTGAAGCGGTGAGTTACCTAATGAATTCTGAGCGTCGACTTGAACCTTCACACGTTTCTCGTCGCATATCTTTGAAAACTGCTCGAACAAGGTCTTATTTCCCGGGAATCCGCTGACGAGCACGTGCAGAGGGCTAAAATTTCCCTTGTTAGCCAAGTTCGGATCGGCACCTCTTTCGAGCAGGATCTCTATGAACTCGATGCATCCGTTGCCTAGGGCCACGTAAAGCGGAGTCCTACCCATTTTGTCCTGGGCATTGATTTCCAACTTGAGTTTCCGTTCGTCGCATATCTCGAAGAACAAATCTATCAATTTTTTATGGGCATTTTTCTTGTTCTTTAGCTTCGCCATAACGTGAAGCGGAGTCGAGCCTTCGACGTTAGCCCAATTCGGATTCGCATCATGTCTCAGCAGCAATTTGACTACCATCTTGTGTTGGTAATGTACTGCCAAATGCAGCGGTGAATCAGCTGTTTTTTGAGCAATGCAATCAGGGTGCACCCCTCGATTGAGACATGTTCGGAGGAGATCATCGTCGCCGGTCCTGCACGCGTCAAACAGATCCGATGACCTGAACTCATCGTCTTCGACGCTGCTCACTTGGAACTTTTCGTGCAGAGGTTCCGGTGGCGTTTTGCCCTGTGGCTCTTTTTTATTTTCTTTCGAATTGAAGATTGCTCGCATGAATCTCTTCATTTTGTGATTGGATTACAAATGACAATGTACTCTATGTTCACTTGTCACACAAATCACTTGCGTAGAATCGTGGAGTTAAAACTTTGCACTTGGCCTTACAGAGCTTTTACTCGAGACCGTCCGATAAACTCTGAGTACTGGGTAGCAATTAGGAGGTCTTTAAGATCACTACGAAATAGTTTGAAATCGAATAAGAGAGCGTACATGCGTGCTTCTGCTTCGCTTGTCGGCAATAGACTAAAGGAATTGGAGATGGCTTGCCATGAACTCATGATTCTTAGCTCCCGATGGCGGTTCGCCCGTGACCAGATCTAAAATTTTGTGGTGGGGGGTTTCTAAAATTTCGTGGTGGGAGATTCTAAAGTGAGCTTTATAAAGTGAGCAGCCGAGGCAGGTATGTGTGTAAGCATGCGAAGGTGCAACGTGAGCACATGTTTATAAAAACGTATGCGAAGACGAAAGAGGAGTGTCTGGTAGAACCATTATTGCTGCATAACTGACCCATCTATATTATTTTATGTAAAATTATTTTTCCGTAAACTCAAAGTTTCACACTTGTATATTTTTATGTTGATTTGACAATGGTTTCATAGAAAAAATAATAATGCGAGCACAGCGCATAAAAGGTTGAGCAAATATTGATTCAAAAAAACTTAATAATGTAAACGCGATTACGCGCGCGTTAATTATCCTCTCTCGCTGCCCTCGTTATCACGGAAAGTGTGTGTGTGTGTATGTTCGTGTGCAGCTGGCTCATCCTCGCGTATATCCACTCGATGGAAGGGAAAAAGCTAAGTTGTGTTATAGGAAATACGCACCGAATCGCCGCCGGTTAAGCCATGCGTAAGTGCCTACGTGTGTGTATACTGTTTGTATGACTAGACGCGATGCACTCGCCACACAGCTCGATGCGCAGCAGCAGCAGCAGCGGTTCGTCATCGGCAACGGCGGCGCTCGTATCTTTATATACGCACTAATACATATAGCGCACAAAATTTAATGTACACTACGCAGCGAGGCTGGCATTTTTATGTTGATTTGACAATGGTTTCATAGAAAAATAACAATATACAAGTTTGAAACTTTGAGTTTACGGAAAAATAATTTTACATAAAATAATATAGATGGGTCAGTTATGCAGCAATAATGGTTCTACCAGACACTCCTCTTTCGTCTTCGCATACGTTTTTATAAACATGTGCTCACGTTGCACCTTCGCATGCTTACACACATACCTGCCTCGGCTGCTCACTTTATAAAGCTCACTTTAGAATCTCCCACCACGAAATTTTAGAAACCCCCCACCACAAAATTTTAGATCTGGTCACGGGCGAACCGCCATCGGGAGCTAAGAATCATGAGTTCATGGCAAGCCATCTCCAATTCCTTTAGTCTATTGCCGACAAGCGAAGCAGAAGCACGCATGTACGCTCTCTTATTCGATTTCGAACTATTTCGTAGAGATCTTAAAGACCTCCTTGCTACCCAGTACTCAGAGTGCAAAGTTTTAACTCCACAATTCTACGCAAGTGATTTGTGTGACAAGTGAACATAGAGTACATTGTCATTTGTAATCCAATCACAAAATGAAGAGATTCATGCGAGCAATCTTCAATTCGAAAGAAAATAAAAAAGAGCCACAGGGCAAAACGCCACCGGAACCTCTGCACGAAATGTTCCAAGTGAGCAGCGTCGAAGACGATGAGTTCAGGTCATCGGATCTGTTTGACGCGTGCAGGACCGGCGACGATGATCTCCTCCGAACATGTCTCAATCGAGGGGTGCACCCTGATTGCATTGCTCAAAAAACAGCCGATTCACCGCTGCATTTGGCAGTACATTACCAACACAAGATGGTAGTCAAATTGCTGCTGAGACATGATGCGAATCCGAATTGGGCTAACGTCGAAGGCTCGACTCCGCTTCACGTTATGGCGAAGCTAAAGAACAAGAAAAATGCCCATAAAAAATTGATAGATTTGTTCTTCGAGATATGCGACGAACGGAAACTCAAGTTGGAAATCAATGCCCAGGACAAAATGGGTAGGACTCCGCTTTACGTGGCCCTAGGCAACGGATGCATCGAGTTCATAGAGATCCTGCTCGAAAGAGGTGCCGATCCGAACTTGGCTAACAAGGGAAATTTTAGCCCTCTGCACGTGCTCGTCAGCGGATTCCCGGGAAATAAGACCTTGTTCGAGCAGTTTTCAAAGATATGCGACGAGAAACGTGTGAAGGTTCAAGTCGACGCTCAGAATTCATTAGGTAACTCACCGCTTCACATAGCTGTATCTCGTAATCTGAGAGACTTGATGAAATGTCTGCTGGCAAGAGGTGCGAATCCAAATCTGGCTAACAACGAAGGCAGCACTGCCTTGCACATTATTTGCAAAAGATGCAAAGCCGATTTTATTTACGAAGGTTTGATGGACTGTTTCTTCGAGATGTGCGACGCAATGGACATAATGTTGGATGTTGACGCCAAAGACAACTTGGGTCGAACACCTCTTCATTGGGCTGTGACAAATCTTTTGCCATTTGATGTTCATAAGCTCTTGGTTCGTGGCGCTAACTTGAAGAAATTCGTTTTTCCAAGTGAGAGCGAATTCCATGAGGGATTTGAATCGCTTCAGAGTACAGTTGTTCCGCCTAGACTTAAAGTGATTTTGGCATCTAGTATGATGTCCATCGTCCAGCAACTCGAGACAAGAAAATTTACACTGAGCCAAGAAAACGCACAGACGATTGTCGTGTTCTTCGCCACTTACGGATTGTACGAGAGATCAACGCAACACCTCGAACGTTTGTGCGCCGACGAAGAATTCGCGAGCTCGACCGAAGCGCTTATGATAAATGAGAACCTCTCGCTCTGCGATCTGATCTGTCTGGAACCGTTCGAGGTGGCGGAGGAAGTCACGTACACAGATTACTTGTGCTTCTCAGGCACGAACAAATTGTCGTTGCTCCCAACCTTGGAAGCTCAAGAGATTTGTGCCCTCCACCTGTGCGAGAAAATCTCGAGAGAATTTTCTCGGCGATTCGCTTGGGCACGTATGTGGACGCTGATGCGAAATGGCCCGCCGAATATCGTCAGTTCCATGTTGACTGATGGTTTGAATAACCTAGAGCTGTGGTCCATTATCACGCGAAAGTTAGAAAATAAGGAATAGTTGCACATTGAAAAGAGTACAATTTCTATGTTGCTCAAATAAAAAAATTTGAATGAGAATGTCATCCTCTGCTTTGTTAATACAATCAACCTCTTTCCTTCATCAATTTTCCTCATTCGTGCAACGTTGCTGCCTTCCTACTTTATACATTTAGGTGTCTATTTGCATGTCTCTTGAAAATAAATCACATGTAAATTTGCCATTCTAATTCATTATTTTATTAAATACTTGTATTAATAATTATAAACTTGAGCTTGTACAGTAAATTTTAGTTTAATCGTCGATTCAGTGCAATCCAAAAACGTTTGCACCAAAATAATCAAACTAAAATGATTACGATTAAAAATAGTTTTTTTTTCAGATTTATTTTTGACTACAAAAAGGGTCAAGACAATTTATGTACTAAGCGATCGCACGTGAGAGGGAGAAAGACAGAGAAAAGCATATGCGACGAACACTATAGACTATACGCTAACACTTTACTTGTAGTCATCGACACCCGATAATTATTTTATTTTTCGGAAAAACCCCAAAACCCAAACCCATGGGTGATTTTTTAACGCTCGTTAATTTTAAAATATTTAGTATTGATTTATGACCATTCATGTATGAGGAGAAAGTTTTAAACTTCAATTATACGAATCACGCGCGATAATTGGAAAAACCCACTTTTCATGTAAAGAATGTTTTTGTACGTGCAGTACGAATAAAAATTTTCTATCCGGTCTACGATTCAACGCATGCTGCGCGTCTCATTTTACACTTACTCCTTACTGCGCCTAATAAGTATCGTTCGTATTTGAGAGAAATCCGTATACGTATAATTGAAGTTGCCACGATAGTCACGGCCCGGGTTTTTCATATTCGTGGCACAGACGCGAAGCTAGACGTACGAATTTCAAACGATTCCGTTTTTATCTTCTTCACTCGCTCGTTCACTTCAAAATCCATATTATACACAACGTGCGTACTTGCATGCACCTTTCCACGCGTCGCCGCAATACATATCAATTTGGAAATCGCCTCGTAACTCGAGACGCACTTGACTCGTGCTTCTTTTTTTCTTCAATGTTCAAAACTTATTACGAGCAGAAGAAGGGGGTTAATATCCGCAAATCACTGCTACGTGTATAACGCGTATTATTCACGTGTGTATGCTTGCGTAAAGGTATATAATAATACGACCTTCCGGGGCGCCCATCATCGATCGATTATATTTACGTGTATACGTACTTTATTTTTTGCGCATTTATAAAATAATATTATCGGCGTGTTCGACCTCCCTCTTTGGTATACATACAACAGGAGGATTAATCTTAATCCTTGGGCCGATACTCGAGTAGTATGCAGCAGCAGCACCTCTGAAAGGTCTCGTTCGCTGCTGTTCTCACGTCGAGTTCGTGTTACATTTTTCGCGTTTTATAAACTCTCTCTCTCTCTCTCTTTCTTGTCCTCCCTTTCATCGTTGCAAAGCGTTTTTGCTCTTATCCTGCCGCGCGAGTGATGCTGAGGCTGTTAAAAAAAAGAAGCGAGAGAGAAGAAGAAGAGGTAAGCGCGCGCGATCCAGGCAAGAAACAACGTGTTGTGTATATCCCTCTCATGAAAATTTGAGAGACGGATAAGATTCAATGAGTTAACGCTGCGTTGTTGCGCTTTTTTGTTGCTGTCTCAACGTTTTATTGCTTCTCTCGTGAGAATCTCGAACAATCGATTCCGAGAAATATCGAAAGATTTTGCCTCGAACGTCAAGTTTTAGGCGCACTCTCTGCGCCTATCGCTGCATCGATCGTTCACTTTTCAATTAAAAAAGCGGAGTTGTGCTAGCCCTCGAGTCTCTGTATGTAAAGTCCAAGATATCGAATGCTCTCGTTTGAATTTGCAATCGCGCCACGTCACTTCGCGCAGTGATAATAAATTCGATCTAGCTGTTCTTTAGCGTTGATATTTATCGGTGAAATCAATCGGCCTTTTGCTCGAAAGAGAGAGAGAGATACGCGAGCAATACACAATTTGTAATCCCCGGCTCGTACACACAAAAGCTCGCTCGCGAGCATTATTGTGATAATCCGATTTCTCGCTCTACGCTGCGCGCGTATATCGATCTTTCATGCAAAATTTTGCAATCGTATTGTCACGCCACGAACAAACACACACAATTATATATACGTTGGGATTGAAAATCGATCCGCGCGGCTGTGTTATCGCGCGGACAGCGGACTGTATATCGTTTAATAATCGAGCCAATAAGCTCTGCACTAAACTCGTCGAGGAGATACCGGAGCCCCAGGCCGCATAATGAAAATTTTCAAACGGTTTTTAAAAAGCTTCGTAGACTAGCGAAATTGTAATTTTGGCCTGCAGTTCGCGGGGTCCCCCCCCCCCCCCCCTCGAGCTCTTTGTGTTTACTTTAATAATAATGGCACGAGCGGAGAGACGTGAAATGTATTCAGTATTTTCGATTCATGCACCACCGAGGAGAGCGACTTTAATACCATGCCATTAACTCGTGCAAATCAACAAAAAATCAATGATATTGTGTGTGCGTGCGTCAGGCGGATATGCCGCGCGCGCGCAACGAGCTCTGTGCGCGAGCGAGTCGCCCTTTTTTCGGCCCGATACCAACGTCTAATTACATCAAATAATGAGCCATTTTGACCGCGACAGCTTTTGATATTCATTAAAAATATCCACAAAAATGGATTCGCATTCGCTCCGATATGTATATATGTGGTCATCCGGTTGTTTGCACAAAAAAAAAATAAAAAGAAAGAGACCCGCGCGGCATTTACCGATGTGCGAGTATGTGTACACACATAGCAATTGGAAATTTTTGCGCGCGCACTTCCTTCCTACTTCGAAAGAAAGTCAAATATACAATGCCCACGAATAAGTTTCCGGACTAAATAAGCGGGCGATCCGCTGACTCCACACGTATCGCACACGTGCGTCATTATTCCATTTTTGCATTTGAAAATATTCTATCTCGCGCGCGAGCATGATTTATTGACAATGTATAGATTTCTATCGGGTGCCGAAAGTATTCGAGATCGAATCGTCGGAGAAATAATTCGCGAAGCGATGTAAAATTCCAAAAATCAGCGAGCGCGCGAGTACTTGTAATTCAAACTTTTCTTCTACACACACGGCTCGCGCTTAGTCATCGTATAGGATCATCAAAATTCTTTCAATAAAATTAGACACCATAGAGGAACGAAAAATAAGTACTCGGTTTGCTTCGAATTCGAGTCGAAGAAAACCGACGTCGGCAGTAATTTCGCTGAGCCGCGTTGCGTTTATTCCACGATCGGTATATATAAAGCACATTCGAAAACGCGCAGTTTTAGCTAACTACCAGTGATTGATATACATCGTGGCAGCAGCGGCAGCAAAAAAAAAGGGGGCCTGATAAATCAACGCGCGGAGGAATTACATCGGGGAGCAATTAGCCGTCAAAAATTGCACGTTTCGCGCCGCGCGCCGGAAATCTCAGTCGACGATCTCTCTCTCTGTCTCTCTCGAAAAAAAAGAGAGACAGACGCGAGGTGCACTCGAAAAGCCTCGAGCAATTGTCCGACTCGGAAATCTTATCGAAGCTTCCGATCGACGATGGTACGCAGTACGGTATTACGCGCAAGGGGCGGACCGAAAAACGGAAGGTGTATATGGTATAGTATACGCACAGGTGATGTGTGTAACAAAGTGAGATTAAGTGCCTCGTCCTGTACGCGCTTCTTCTCTCCGTCTGCGCGTGCAATAATAACAACAGCAACAATGAAGTGTCGAGGGCTATTAAAAACGATCGCGTATATATAGGTGAGAGAAAAGTGACAAATATATAGGAAGGATGTCATATTCCGGAGGTGGAAATACACGTACTACGTAACACGTCGTAATTTTGATTCGTCGACGAGATAGGGACGAAAAAATTCGTAGGAATAACGAGGAATATATATATGCAAGCAAAATTTAATAAACTTCGAGCTCGACTCATCGAGGGATCTTATTCGACGCGCATCTCTTTCAACGCTACGCGGGTGCCTCGAGAGACGAACCGCGTCGTAAAATAATACCTCTATTAAAAAAGCTGCGCAAAATGCATACATGCAGGCGCGAGCCAGCCTATTATACATAAAGGACGCGAGAGACGACAACGGCCGAACGCCGGAGTATGAAGAGAGAGAGAGAGAGAGAGAGAGAGAGAGAGAGAGAGAGAGGAGAAGAAGGAGTGCATCGACGAGGAAGAAGGGAATAAAAAAAAATTCGAAAGGTAAAAGAAGACGAAGAAGAAGCAGTGCTGCGATACAAGATACTTGCAGGGGGCTCTCTTGGTGTATAGCTATACACGCCCAGGCAGCAGCAGCATTATTCTGCCCCAAAGAGAGGCCGTGGAGTTCGCGAAGAATAAGACACTGCCGCTGCTGTGCTCTCTGCATATGATATAGTCTGTGTTGCCGCTGCTGCTGCCTATATATACGTATACGAGCATGTAATAATAAGTGAACTTTCGGGGAAGCAGATGGCTACCTGAGAGACAGACGCAGAGGTTCGAGAGTGAAATAACAAAAAAAAAAAAAAAAAAAAAAAAAAATTAGCAAAACAGCTGTTATGTATAGAGCGCGCCGATCATTACCTGTCCGCGGACTGACCTCTAAATGAGAGGCGCTGCTGCTCGCTTTTTACGTATACCGAGGTTGGTCGGGTATTGTACTCCGCGCGTATACAACAGCTCGAGTTTTATTATCGAGATTACGGCTGCGGCTCGTTGTACGTGTACGCGTGTAAAACGCGCGTTAATTTTGCGCACAGACGCAATATATTCGCAGATAGTCTATAGATGGTTCCAAGTCGAAGTCGCGGCGACGTACGTACAATTTTTCAACGATGCAGTCCTCTTCATCGGCTACCGTTTAATCACATGTAACTTGAAGAAAAAAAATTGCATTACCTCGCGCACGCTAGTTAAAGGACGCGGCCGCCACGAGCTCGAGCAACGAGGCATGTATACGCATAAACATAGGTATATACGCATATATTTTTATACGCTTCCAGGATATCGGTATAGAGAATATTCCGCGCGATACACACACACACAGGCGCGCGTTTTTCTCTTTCTGCCCTCGCGAGTTGGCCAACTCTGAATGCCGCGTGTATACCTCATCCTTAACTTATCGTTTCTTCTTACCCATTCCTCCCACTTCTCTATCGTTGTATATCATTACCTATACCAATAATCATCATCATTATCTCTCGATACACGTCGATTCTCCGCTGCTCTCTGGTGCGTTCGATTCTCGGTACGATATATACATATAGCTGCAGATGCACTATACAACAAAAAAATATTGCGTTTCTTGCAATGGTGTGTGTGTGTGTGTGCAAACCTTCCTTTTCTGCAACGCACACGAGAAGTACATTATATAGTGGACAGAGAGAGAGAGAGAGAGAGAGAATTGATATGCGCGAGTTTGCCAGACAGATCAAGAGAGAGAGAGAGAGACGGAGCGCACGAGACAATAGGCCGCGAGAACGAGGTTTAACGCTCGGCTTATATGCGCGACCAGTGCGACTTTCTCATAGACAAGCAGCAGCAGCAGCGGCAGCAGCACACGCATAATACCTATATAGATATAACGTACCGAGCGCATACACACGCATAAGTACAGTAGACGTGTATTTAAGCGGCACAGAGTCACGAGAATCGTGGAAAATGTGTTTCTGTGCGCGCGCGCGACAATATTGTGTCGCTACTACTATATGCTACACGCTGTATCGTACTAATGCAACGAATTATCGTGTTCATCATGAGAAAAATAACGACTCGCGTATATAATAATGCCGTCGTCGTCGCCGCCGCCGTCATCGCTGCGCATATATATAGCACGTGTACGCGATGCAACTGCAGCAGTAAAATGTATATAATATTGCAACTGCCGATGCCACCGCTAGATTCCTCTATCTCGCTCTGTCTAACGATAGGAACAATTGTTTATTATGCATGCCGATTTATACGAGTCCAACTGAAACTGTCACTTAAATGTATATTCAATCGATATATATCCACTTTTCAACTTGGAATCAATTCGAAAATTTGCAAAAAGCTGCCAGCCACCTCCAACCGCGTCGTCCGCTGTCTGTAATATTTCAAAGTCAAGTCTCGGCGCGGCGGTGACCTGGAGAGCTGGAGCAGCAGCAGCAGCAGCAGGGAGGAGGGCGCCAGCAGTTTGTGTGCGCGCCGATCGCTGCTCCGACTGTGCGGACTCCTGCTCTCTCCCTCCCTCTCTCTCTTTCGCGGCAGCGAGTGCGCGCATGCATGAGCTTCCTTCGCGCCATATATATATATATATATATATATATATAATATATATATATATTACTGTATACAACGCATTATATATATCGAGAGAGAGACTCCGAGAAAGAGTGTACTTACTTACCTGAAGCGTGACGCCCTATCTCTCTCTCTCTCTCTCTCTCCTACTATGCGCGGCAGTGCAACTTTTACAACGCGCGACGTTATATAGAGAGTGTGTAACGGCACACACAAATATATACGTATACAACGCAGCAGTAGCAGCAGCAGCAACAACACACGTGCGCTTTTTACGCGCGTTGGCGTTTTTACGCGCGCGTCACGAGAGAGAAAATACTACTATACGTCGTCGTCGTCGTTGGTGCAGTGCAGTGCTCGTCGATGCACGCGCTAAAGCAACAACAACAAAAAAAAATGAAAAAAAAAAAAGAAAGAAAGAAGAAAACCTGTTCTGGCATGTCGATGTGATTCTTTCTCCCCCTACTACTACTACTACTACTACTACCTGCGTCGTATAGTACTCGCGATCGGGGATTAGTATATCGATCCTGTGCTTTGCTTCATTTGTACACTCGATGCACGACGATCTGCTATATATATATAGGAGGGAGACGTATCGCGAC
The DNA here is from genome assembly GCA_034770305.1 of Trichogramma dendrolimi. Taxonomy (NCBI): domain Eukaryota; kingdom Metazoa; phylum Arthropoda; class Insecta; order Hymenoptera; family Trichogrammatidae; genus Trichogramma; species Trichogramma dendrolimi. The sequence continues at coordinate 820,447 of JAPMIB010000065.1, read as the reverse complement.
GAGAAAATCATCGTTCGCGCGATCGCGTCCTCGCTTAACTCATTTAACTCAACGCGCTGATTTACAATAATCGGAATCTTGGATGATTCTTTTCAACTATTTAAAATGTACGTACACACACACACACACACACACACACACACGTGCACACATATCAACGAGAAGGTTTGACTTCAATAGACGTTCACTTTGACCTACTTGCGCTAGCCAAGAGAGCCCCCCAGTTAGCAGTTGTAATTTCGACAGAATTCGAATTGACTAATATTATCATTGACATTTCAATATTTACTTAGAAACTTTTCCCGGCCGAGCTGTGTGTTGTGTATAGGTGTATACCCTCAGAAAAACGAAATTCTATGAATTATTTGATCAGACACACGCGCGCGCAGTGGTGGTGTATTTCATCAGCTCGTCTGCGTTTCATTTTCACGAACTAGTATATATACGTTTTCCTTCAGCCGGCTTTTATATCGATGGAATGTATTTGATACTTTTTGCCACATTTAGCGTGTAATAAATAAGCGATCCATGGATTCATCGATCCTCGCGAAGCCACTTATAAAATTAACCAAGGCGTAATAAATCGCTCGTCATCTTCTCTACTTTGCGGTCGCGCAAATTTTCTATGATCCCAGTAGGTTGGAAAAACAAATTTCTCACAGATAGAGAATCGGCTATTCCGAATAATGTAACGTTGCGTCGGGTACGCGAGCACTGTGTACACAAACTTTCGCTTTTGTGTAAAAAAAAAAAAAAACATCAGCAGCGGCTCCGCGAAGCGAAGTAATATTTCGCAATTCTCGATGCATGTGCCGTGCAGCGTACTAAACCGAACTTGACGCGCAGTTAAATCCATTGGATTTTCCGTGTACGAGAGACTCCACGGATAATAGAGGTACTTTACAGAGTGTACCATCCACTGACCCATGCGTCGAGATCGCCGTGGGGTCCGTAGGCAGGTAACTATAAGCGTCTTGGTAGCAAAAGGTACAAGATTTCTTCGATCCTTTATTGGGATCAGGTATACATAGATCTTGAGGTGATTCAGAGTTCTGACTTACCGACCGCGTTGCCCATCGACCCATTCGTTTTCTTCAGAATTTTCTCACTCGCAAAATTTATTCGTTCGATCGATGAATCACAAATCGATCGATTTTACTCGCGCCTAGAAATGTTACATACTTACATGGTAAATTTCACATTCCCTTCGTCGGAAATCGTTACCTCGCGCCGGTAACGCCTGGCGTATCATCGGCAGCCGCTGAACCACCGACGGTAAAACAGAAACGATTCTACCGCCCTCACCGGCAGCTGTGGCGCTGCTGCTGGCGATCTTTAGCTGCGGCGATCTCGATTTCTCAGATGCTATACAGCTTGGCCGCAGCAACAGCCATCATGGAATGGCCGCGCGCTAACGTAATAGCTATTCGCGCGATAAGGAGCAGCCAAGACAGCAGAAAGAAAGAGAGAGAGAGAGAGAGAGAGAGAAAAGAGAGTCCGCAAAAAGCCATAGAGCCAACGTCGAGTGGAATGCAATATAGCGTCGAAGCGATAAATCTTAATTGCATATATATATACAGAAGGCATAGTGGTATCTATATGTAATGTAGAAAAAGGAGAGCGTTGCAACAGCCGCGAGGAGAGGAGACACCCTTTCGTTCCGAGAACGAAGAAAGCGTCCCGAACCGAACGACGACACGGGCATACGCAAGAAAAGTAGGACTATACACGGCTCTTGGCTCGTTTACGAGTTTATACATTATATCGCTCTGCTCTGCTCTGCGCGCGGATGTTCTGTTGCGTTGCATTCTGTTGTGTGCGCCGCCGTATATAGTACGAGAGAGGAGAGAAGTTTTGTGGCGTTAAAATTACAGATGTAAAACACGTTGAAACATTCGAACCCTCTCTCTACTCTCCGCTTTGGCTGCTCTTTCTTCTTCTTCATTCCTTTCTTTTTTTTGTTGCAACTCTTTTCCTCGCACTTATTCTCTTTTTCGCAGCTTCGCTCCATATACTTATACACTACGCGAGAAACGATCTCTCGCGGGGTTTTTTTGCGCGCGCGCAACGCAACAACGAGATACCTTTTTCACCTTGCGCAGCATAACTACATGTATTCTTCGTATCGGGCCGGACCGGGACAGGTATATATAGATATATATATATAAAAAAACTGCGCGTCGATGATAATCGACTTTTAATCGCACTCGTCCTCTCCGCGTATACAATCAACGTGTGTGATTTGCACATTTACATATCAATCCCGCAGCTGAGCCGAGGCCCCGAATAAAAAAAAGGAATACCTGCCACTTTCCTCCTGTATGGGATTTTTTATTCGCCGCCGGTTGCGACGAGTTGCGTATCGATTCGTTATTACCTTTCCTAAGACGCTTCTTCCGAGTAGAGCCCATTGTATAGCACACGTTCATATATAATAATAATACGCAATGTCGAATCGACGCGTATAAACAAATTTTACCATGTCATCTTTCTCTCTCTTCTCTCTCTCTCTCAAGACGGAGCATCAGCAGCATCGGTAGAAGAAAAAAAATAAGCTTCATCGATCATGTCTCTGAGACTTGACGTTTTCTCGTCCGTCCGTCCGTCCATCCATATAGCCCATTCATTAGATACCTTGTGTTATACATATAGCCGAGATTTATTAATATTCCTTTGGCAGCCGCGTATTGCGTGTACTGCACGCACGGACTTACATACAATATGAGGAACGGGAGAGAGAGAGAGAGAGAGAGAGAGAGAGAGAGAGAGAGAGAGAAAAATATTACTGCACACGCCAGCAGCAGCAGCAGCAGATCTATTTTCTACGTAACGACGCGCACGGGATTTTTCGCTCGCTTCGTGTAGCTGTACATAATATTTCGAGAAAATCCTGCGGTTTTTGCAAAAGTGATGTCATCTCGTAATAACGTCGCGCTGGCTTCGTTCAGCGAGAAAGAGACAATCGCATTGCGTTACACACACACCCAAGGCGCGTCGAAGCTGTAACTCGAGCATATATAAAATAACAAAAATTTGCTGCAACGACGAAAAAAAATCCAACTGTATGTATAATACGCGCGTAGCTGCTGCTATTATTATCGTTCGACATTCCACGGTAGAGTTTCTTTTTCTTTATATTCGCTTCTCTTATATAAAAGGCCGAGGAGTGAATGAAAAAAATAAATAAATAAAGGAAGCGTAATTTTCGAGATTTTCTCTAGGAATACGTTTTGCCTTTCTCTCTCTCTCTCTCTCGATATTACAAAGGCGCGAAACACATCCTCTTCTCTCTCGAGGGGGGGCTGATAAGAGCTTCGAGCGAACGAGCGGAAATCGCTACTTTCGCGCAAAGGGAGATCCTGTGCCTGTAGCACACACACAACGAGGATGTTTTACAATAGAGGCCGCCGCTGCGCAAAGATATCCTCTCGATCGTACTGCTGCTGCACATCCGTCGCATAGTCGACGATCCTTCCGAAAATAAAACAAACGGGTATAAAAATTTCGTTTATTAGCTGTCGGTTTTTAAACGACGATTTTTTTCTCCCTTACGTGGCACACATAGTCGATCGATTGCGCTATAATTTCTCCTCGCTCGAGCGACGTAATGAATTATTGCGTGATAGATAGGCGCAACATAAGCTCGCGAGATAGGTAAGCAAGAATCCACTTCTCTCCGGTAAGTCGACTTCTGCTGCTGCTGCACTGCTCTAGAAAAAAAAATGAATATAAAAAATAAAAGACATTCGAGCATTTAGCTTATAATATCCTTTCGTGGTTTCTATAATTAAGGCCGGTGTATAACAGCCTCTACTACTGCTGCTCTCGTCGTAAACGGGAATGAGGCTCGATGATGATGAGGCGCGCGCGCAGAGAAAAAGACATTTTCAACTGTCACTATGCGGTGCGATCAGCGCACAGCTCGTCTCGCTTTATTTATTATATTTTTGTTTGTCGACGCGCGCGGAGCTTTTATCTTATTTCGCGTGTGCGCGCAGTAGTATATATATATCGTATTCATGAGCTATAGGATACATCATAAGTGCGTATTAATCATATATACCGTCTAAAGTCGCAGCTTGATTTTCCAGAAATGTTCCCGCGAGAATATCTCTCTAATACTCGTTTCTCGGAATTAGTTGCAATATTTAAAAAGGACGCGTCGTAAAAGTATTATTTTTTTATTTTTATTCCTTATTAATCGCCGCTATAATTGCGCAATTTTGCCGAGCGTATATAGGCGAGAGAGAGAGAGGGATGATTTTTCTCTGACTGTCTATCGCTCGACCAGGCACGAATTATACATGCGGCTTATACGCAAAACGATGACCGATCGGTTCGCAGTCTCGTCGAATAGCTGTATAAGCGTATCAATGTCCAATTGCGCAACGATTTCGCACCTTTCCATACGTATTTAAATACTCTATAACAGTTTATTTTCCGAAGTATTACAAGAAGTTGTACATGTCCGCAAAGATCGAGAATATATCGATGCGTATACGTACGTACGACAATGAGAAAGAAAGAGCGTCTGCTGCTGATGCCGAGGCTCTTCTGCATATTACGTTTTATATATTATAAGGAGGTCGACGTCCTTTTACATACTTATACGTACGTTTTGTGTCGAGAAGCTCTCTCGCCGGGGCCTGATGCGCAGCATCACCTACCGGCCGAGGGCCGAAGCAGAATCGTGCGCGCAGAATATAATCCGCATTCTATATACCCAGAAGTTAACAGCAGCAGCGCCGAGAGGAGAACCCGTTACGGCTGCCTCGCAGAGTCCTGCGTGTATAATACGCGAGACTGCATACACGAAAATATACATGTGCGTTATTACTAGATATAGTCGCGCGGAGACTCGAGAGTTTCTTTCTAGAAATGGAATACATTACTATATGAGGCAAGCCTGACGACTGCAGCTTCGTGTCCATATGCTGGTCCGTTCGCGATATCGGCGTTGATAAGTCGGCTCCGCGGCAATAAACCCGAGAGTCTTTCGTGCTCTCCGACGTATCCAGCTCGGCAGCGTTTTTACGATCGAACTATATATAATAATATAAATATTTGCGAGTAAATAGGAGCGTTTCGAGCGATGGGGCCAATTTACAATGGGCCCTCTTTTTGATACAATATTTGTTCTTCTTTCCGAGGATAAATATTTACATACGGCAAATAACGATTGCACTCCACCACAGACGACGACGATCGAGGCGGGGAGCGAAAAAAAAACAAGACGTGCTCACACGGGTCAAGTACAATCGGTGTGTTTTGCCAATAATATAGAGTCATGCAATTATGTGTTGTATCGTAGGCGCCGATTTGTAACGTCGACTCTCGTTTCTCGCGAGCTAGGCTCCAAATGTACACAAACATCGTCCCCGAAGAATACAGCGATTTTCTCGTCTCGCGACGTGTTGTTGCTGCTGCTGCTGCTGTTGTTAAAAGTCTCGCGGGACGCGATGTTGGAGCTCGCTCCGCAGCAGCAGCAGCAACTCTGAAAAATCACACCTGCATGAAATCTCGACTCTCTCTCTGGAGCGAGAGAAAGAAAGAGAGAGAGAATGCGGCGTTGGTAGCAGCGGTGCACCACTGCACGGAGTATACATACGAAAGTGTTATAACACTGCGGAGAACGTATATGGTATATGTATACTTTCTGCTGCAGCCGCATACGTACACCGGACGTTCAAGGTCAGCCGCGTTCGAACTCGAGCATTTCTCGTTTCTTCTTCTTGTTCTTCTGCTCTCTTCTCGCCGTCCTCATCCTTCTCCTCTTGCTTCTTCTTCTCCTATGCTATGTGCTCTTCTTCTTCTTCTTCTTGTTCCTTGGATGCTCTCCTCTCGCTGCTCTTGGGTAAAAGAGAAAGAAAGAGAGAGAGAGAGACAAACGCCTCGAGTGGACCAATTAGCCAATGCGTATGTTTGTGTGTATGTGTGGGGCTGCGCGCACACGTGCGTTATACCGTGTAATGGTGCACTTCGCAGCGCTCGAATGACTTTTTGAAGGACTAATTTTTGCTCTGTTCTGCTCTGCTATATGGCACAACGGAGAGCGAGAGAGAGAGAGAGAGATGAGTACAGAAACATCGTTTTGCGTCAGCGAAGCACAAAAATAATAGCTAAATTATCGGTAATTGACGCGAGTTTTAAGCTCCGACCGACACTTAAATATCGCTCGTTTATCCGTCTGTATATATACAGCCGCTTATGGCAATGGTACTCTACATCGAGAGAGCGATACGCGATCCTCTTTTTCCACGATCGCGCATAAATTATATGTAAAATTTTCTACTACTTCGAATCAATCCTTTGGATATGTGATATATAACGAAGAGCCACGAGGCGACGAACGCAGCGTTTAATTCGTGCGGCGAGTACTGTATATTGCAAGATTGCCATACACACACATACTCGTCGATCCATTAGCATTATTTATTTTTAGACTCTCGCGAGTAGGTATTCGTACGAGAGATAGCGCCAAGTACAAGTTTCCTTTTCTCGAATTAATGCCTGCATTATAAACGACGAAACGAGAGGGAGAGAGGATTACATTATATGCTCGCGCGAATGATTTGTGTCGGGTGACAGTCGCGCTGACTTCTTTCGGGCAAAGAGGCCTCTGTAAATGGGGTTTCTCTCTCTCTCTCTCTCTTTCATCTTGTGCCTTTGTACCTCGCATTTATATACTTTATAGCGCGAAACATTAATTGCTGCACTCTCGAAATGCGGCCTGATTTTTTGTTGTTGTATATTTTCGTTCGAAGATGGTACGAAAGTACATCATTAAGAAAAATTTACGGGGAATTTTAAAATAATATGAAATGAAAAATTAATGTACTATCATTAAAAATGATATTTTTTAATACAACGACGTGATATTGATGCGTTAACTCGCGATAGCATTTAGTTCGATAAATCGCCGAAATTCGATAATCGTAGATGGCGAACGATGATTTTTCGCAAAACTCACAAGTGTCCAGATACGTTTTGGAATACTATATTATATATTCTAGTAACCTAAGTAAGCAATAACCACAAACGATGTTTTTTGTATTGTTTCACTTTTATTAGCATGTTTAATAATACTTTGTTATTGAATATTAAGCGGGGCGACTCCAAATGTAGTTTCGCCAAGTCATTAGTTTCGGTCGATCCGACAAACAATATGCGCACCCATAAATCATAATAGAAAATCTCATCCGTAGTAATTAATCGATAGTCTGCGAATGACAAGTATTTTTCATGGCTCGTTTTTGTTTCTTCTGTTTCAGGTGAGATACACAAACTTGTATGCGCACAACTTTGTCACAACAACAACACACACGCAAGGCCCAGAAAATAAAAGGAGCGCAAGTCTCGAAAAATGTTCAACAAGTTTCTCATTTTTAACTTTGTTTTTTTTTTTGTGCGTCGTCTCTTCATCGCTCGCGCGCGCGCGCGGGCAACAATTATCCATCATCATTTTTGCGTCAACTGCGACCGCGGGTCCTCGTCTCGAACATTTTATATAAAGCTTCTCTATATATGAGCACTACCTCTTGTTTCTTGTCGTCCTCTCCGCGTCTCTTAAACGTCGACAATAATTTCATGTAATAAATAGCCCTCTGTGTGTGCGTGCGTATGCACGCGGTGAGAGATCCAACGATTCATTCGGGGCGCGCGAGCGCAAAAACACCCGAAGTCAAAGCCGAGGAAGAGGGAGAGAGCAGAAAGGAACATGCGAAAAACACGCGATTTAACAAGTGCCGCGCGGGCTCGGGCTCTTTTTCGGAGTAAATCGAAGACTGCTGCTGCTGCTGCTGCTACCAAAGAGATGGAGCAAAAGAGAACGAGAGAGAGAGAAGAGGAGCCGGCTCTTCTCGATACAAAAATATATATTTTTTTTTTTGCGGGTTATTGGCTCGCAGGAGTCGTTCATCAAGCCGCGCGCGCGAGATCCTTTTGCGGGGCAACAGTCATCGCGCGGCTACCGAAGAAGCCTCCCCTCAATAATATACGATCGGTTCGGCCAATTGGGCGAATGGAGAAATATGTATTGACAAAGGAGCCTCGACGATCGCGGGGCCTTAAATTAGGCGTGTTTTCTTACTTTGGCTCCTGCTCGCGTAGTAGTAGTATAAATTACGCAAGGTAGCGGACTAATTTGTATGCTTCTCTGCTCGAGCTAAGATTTTTTATTCCTGTCACTTTTTTTGCACGCGACGTTGATGTGTAAATATTTTTTCAAAATTTCCGTTGCATTATTCCGGTTTTCCTCCTGGCGGGCGCCGAGCTGCAGCGCGCAGGATGTGAAATCGTCTAATATATAATACGTACATACAACATCTACATTGCGAATTCACCTGTGGCTCGCGCCGCGCAACTTTCATATCTAGTTTATTTTTCTAATTGAAATCTGGATTCGGAAAATGCCAATTTAACGCCCATAAATACGAGTCTCTCTCTCTCTACTACACAGCTCATTTATCCGCTTATAATTGCAGCTGGTGTAACGTTGCCGATCTTTTCCTCTCCGGGCTCAGTTTCGAATGCTAATCTCTCGCGGGCACAGCTCGCGGACCTGTCCGGCTATTCGATGGATTACACTTTCTCGATGCAATGGCGCGTGTGTCGGCGTATATCTATATAATCTTTACTTACCGACAGTCCGGGCGATTGCCAAATTTAGTGTCACCTCGACCGGAACAAGCGATCTTTATACTGTTTATATACCAAGCGCGGCGGCCTCTCGAGTAGGTAATCGATGCTGTCTATCCTTTTGAAAGCTTAATCGGGCGTTTCCTCTCTAGCTACTACTACTACTACTACTTGTATACGTACCTGTCTCTTACGCGAGGCAACAGCTATAAGTCGGCCATATATATTTCACTCTCTTCGCTTACCGCAATGATCCCTCGCGAGAGATATGTACGCTAAGTAATTGGTTTAAGGCTGATAATCGCAGTGTACCTTATCGAGATCTACCAAAAAATTGTTGACTCCTCCGTGAAAAGATTTCATTTTCTGCTTGGGTAAAATTCAAATACGACTGAAAGCATTTGCTAATTTTCAAGAAATTTAGAAAAACGTTCTTTGGTTTAAATTAAATTAATATAAGGTTTCAAGTTGGGTTTTCCAGATAGAACGTATTGTTATTATTGAGCACGGTTCTCGTATTAAAATTAATCCGTCTGTCAGCAAATTTATTTAAATTTTTACACTGACGCGTGTTTGATAAATTCGGGATCGCATGTCGTTTCATAAAGTTTATTGAAAATCGAGTAGCCAACCGAATGTTTGCCCCGTTCACAGTTCCAAACGAGACGTGAAAAATACCTTAGCTGATCGGTGCATATAAGAGCTTCAGAAATCAAATAGCCAAAAATGACATTATAGTAGTAATTAGTAGTACGCAAAATCTGGAAGCACCACAATATCAGTGTACAAAAGGTTTAATGATAGTTCAACGCCCATAATTCCAGTACTAATACACAATCGCATTTCAGCACAAGTTCTATTGATATTTTAGAAAAATGTATATATGAGTCATCATCTTTTTTTCTCTCATTTGTCTCGAGCAAAATATTTGCGACGTACATGTGCTAACTTTTTATGGCAGAGCAAATGCGCTTTTTGTCAAAATTTATTCTTGCACCCATCGCATGCGTAATCCTTGCGAACTTCATGGACTGTCCTTTGGAGCTTCAACAAATCTGTTTTATTCCCAAATTTCTTTTTGCAAAAGAGGCATGCCTGATCTTCGCGACCTTCGTACTCTGTTATTTCGTGAAAGAGCAAAATCGATTTTTGTTCAAATTTTTTCTCGCATTTGTCACACGCTTAATCTTTCGGACCCTCATGGATTGTTTTCTGGTGATAAAGCAAACCCGGTTTTTGTGTAAATTTCTTCTCGCACTTGTCACATGTGAAATCTTTGCGACCTTCATGGACTGTTTTTTTGTGTTTGAGCAAACCCGGTTTTTGTGTAAATTTCTTCTCGCACTTGTCACATGTGAAATCTTTGCGACCTTCATGGACTGTTTTTTTGTGTTTGAGCAAACCCGGTTTTTGTGTAAATTTCTTCTCGCACTTGTCACATGTGAAATCTTTGCGACCTTCATGGACTGTTTTTTTGTGTTTGAGCAAATTCAGTTTTTGTGTAAATTTCTTATCGCACTTGTCACATGTGAAATCTTTGCGACCTTCGTGCACAGTTTTTTGGTGAGCAAGTAAATGGGCCTTCATCCCAAATTTTTTTTCGCATTTGTTGCAAGTAAAATCTTTGCGACCTTCGTGCACAGTTTTTTGATGGTCGAGCAAATGTGATTTTTTTCCAAATTTCTTTTCGCATTTGTCACATGCGAAATCTTTCCGAGCCTCATGGATTGTCTTCTGGTGATAGAGCATACTCGCTTTTTGTGTAAATTTTTTCTCGCACTTGTCGCATGCGTAATCTTTCAGACCTTTGTGTACTATCTTTAGGTGCTGAATCATAATCCATTTGTGTCCAAATGTCTTCTCACACTTGTCGCATGTGTAATCTTTGCGACCTTCGTGTACTGTCTTTAGGTGGACGAGTAAACTACATTTAAATCCGAATTTTCGTGCGCACTTGCTGCATGCAAAATCTTTGCGACCTTCGTGTGCTGTCTTTTGGTGTACGACCAAACTTCGTTTTTGTGTAAATTTTTTCTCACAATTGTCGCAAGTGTAATCTGTACAACGTTCATGTACGGTCTTTTGGTGAGATATTTCTTTAAATTTCTTTTCGGACTTTTTGCCTACGTGATATTTGTTGCCCTTATGGACTGTTTTTATGTGCAAGAGCAAACTTTGTTTAGTATCAAATCTCTTCGCACACATTTCACATAAGTAATTTTTGAAAACTTCGTGAAATATTTTGTTGTGCTTGAGTAAACTTGATTTGTTTTCAAATTTCTTCTCACACTTGTTGCATGACAAATCTTCGCGATTTTTATGTACTAATTTTTGGTGCGTTGACAAACTCGATTTTTTCACAAATTTCTTTTCGCACTGGTCGCATGCAAAATCTTTGTGGACTTTGTGTACTGAAATTTGGTGTCTACTCAAATGACTTCGGAATTCAAAAATCTGTTCGCACTTGTCACACGAGTAATCTTTTCGTTTATTGTGAATTGTATCTCGGTGTGTTATCATGCTTGATTCTAGTTTAAATGTCTCCTGGCAAACATCACAAACGTATTTTGTATCTTCTGAGACAACAATCTCGTGCTCACTGGAATTATCTATTGGGACAACTTCCTGGGAATTCTCCTCACTTTTATCCATTTTGGTGTCTAAAATAAACGATGAATCCTTCTATTCTGTGTCACAGAAGTTGAATTGAAGAATTGAGTAAAATTTAACTTTTGGTATTATGGCCTGAATGACAACATTCGAACTAATTTGTTTTCACTCTAATCATGATCAGTGTATTCGAGAGACGATGTCAAAATTTTTTATGATATTATTGTTTACAATTGAATTACCGATTTATCTGTTTGCACATTATCGTTACAATATTTGAAACAATTTAAAATTCTAACTTGTCGAGAATTCTTCTGAGGAATTGTTTGGCCTTCTAAAACCAAGTACTTCCGAATAAACTCCCTACAGAAAATATCGAGTTAATAGATTCTTATAAACTTGTATAATAAAAAATTTTTCACGTCCACGGCATGGCGTGATTGGCTTGCTCCATAATCCGCCACTGCGTATTCCAATTTTTTCATATTTCAGCCTGGGCATAATTAATCACGTACACTTGGCGCTGAAGGTGTCACTTATTAAGCTGCAATGATTAATACGGTCGACTGTCGGTGCGTAAATATTTCATCGCGACCATAAGTATACTCATTACAATGTCGCCGGCCGAGACGCTGCGCATCGACGGCGGGAAATTGAAAATATTTTCGCGCGTTAATCGAGTCGATTTACCATCATCGCGCAGCAAGGATATCGATTTTTCAAACGTCGTCTGTCCCGCGTTAAACGCACACTTTAACGCGCTTTGGCAATATCGATCGCTCGAAGAGCTCAAAACGAGGTGCCAGATATACTCCCGGCCACTGTATAGTGCGCTTAATTAAAAATTCCGCGTGAGAGGAATAAAGACAATTTTTCCTTTCCTTTTTTTCGACGCCAATTTATGCCTGTTTATTGAGTACACGACGCAGTGCAGCAGCGACTCGCGCGTGACTCGGAAACGCGCCGATTGAATCTTAATATTCGTTACGTTCGACGTCTCAATATATAATGTATACTCGGTGGCTAGAAACGTCATTCTAATTAGAGAAAATCGAAATGATTATCTTACCGCCCTCCCGCCCGAGGCGGTGGTACATTAATGTACGAACGGAAAAAATAAATGAAGTGAAAATTGCCTTAATGATCGTCGTCGTCGTCGTCGTCGTCGTCTACTCGTTCGGTGAAATTTCTTAAGCAAACGTTTGCGAGACACACTCAACGTCTGTGTATATAATGTCGTATCCAATCACGGCACTAACTACACTCGCAAAAAACGTATCCTATGTCGTACACGTACGGACACTTCGTTCGATGACCGTTGAAAAATGAGGCTATACGCGCGATTAGCGCAATGTGCAATGAAATCCGCGAGGCTCAGCTCTCTGTCGCTGCTGCTGTGTGTCAACCTCGCGCTCAGCGAGGTAAGGAGGAAAGCCGGTTTTCCGCCGGCGCGAGCGAACGTCCCTGTCAGGAATTCGCGGCGGCGGCGACGCACACGAGCTGCTCGCACCTTACGCACATGCTCACTTGCTTCCGTTGCTGCTGCTGCTGCTGCTGCTGCTGATCTCCACGCGCGCACGCATAAATCCCCCCGGCTCGAGGCGCTGCTGTAATTATCGAGCGCGCGTGCGGATTTTTTTTTCGACGTTTCCTACGCATACATACATGCAACGTCGAATATCCTACGACATAATATCGGTATTCTCGTTGTGTTTTTTTTGCCTCTGGGGGCCGATCATCGATGCTACTACTACAACTACTTAATGAGAGAATAGTTTTCGGGGCCAGGAATATCGATAAAGGTGTAAATTTTCGAGGCCCGGCGCTTGCATATTATATATGCTCGCGACCGATCGTAATTATCATAACTCGGCGGCCGAGTTTTTTTTTTTTTTTTTAATGAATAATTTCGTAAGATAATAAAATTGGTATTTCCTGCCCGATACGTAAGTGATTCCTTTTTTTTTTTATTATATCCGATTCATTATCGTGCCGCCGAAACGATCGTTTTATCCGAATTTTTCGTCGCCGATGTGAAAAAAAGGAAGGTATTTTAATGTATTCCCGTATAACGTTAAGTGTATACATCTCCGAATGAACGAGCGAAAAAAAAAGTGAAACGCTTATGGAGCGCGTAGGAGTCGCGCGCGGATTACGGCGCGTGTCCGCGCGCAGGTAGCAATAATTTACGCTCGTAAAGAGTAGCGTAATTAATTCACCGGAACGAAAAATTACGATTTTTTTGGTATTTCGGAGTCGTGTGTTTCTGCGACGCATATATGTAAGCTTTCAAGTACGTACGTACTTTTATTTAAACGGCGCTCGTCGCGCGATCGACCTCGAAGGGATTTTATCTAATCTCCCTGATAATAATAATGATAAACGCGCGCATCGATGGAACTTTTTCGAATCGAAATCGTTACTTCTTTTTTTTTTTCGTTGTGCCAATCGCTACTCGTTATCGTAGTTGCGTGTAGAGATTTTTTTGATGTTGTCGTTGAAATTACGACAGTAGCAGTTCACCTGGATTGATCACATATTGTAATCGATCCTTGTAATCTCTCTCTCAATCCAACTTGTTGCTTTTATGCAAATATTTTTCTCTCTCTCTCTCTCTCTCTCTCTCGATTCTGTATAGCACGAGAGAGTACACAAATCCTCTCGGCGCGGCCAAGCCGACGCGCAGCTTGTGCAAATATATATTACATAAAGAGAGCGACTACATTGATACGTGTATGTCTTGCCACCGGTGCGCGCATACATACTCTGTATTATACATTTAATTGCTGCGAGCGCCAAGTACGAGTTCTAGGAATATTTACGATTTAAAACTCTCAACTCTATGTATATATACTCGTAAGGCATAGAGAGTCGTAAAACAAAAGTATGCATGTTTCCAGGGCATTAAAATATTATTTTATTCGACTGCATAATATATAAATAATGTTGTATTCTGCGCTGATTACTTGTTTTCCTCTGGGCAGAATTCCTTGGCTGCGAGCATTTCCTCAAAGGACGCGAGAGGCATTTCGTCAACAACTTATTTTCCAAGTGCATGCGTGCAAGTTGACACCTCGTCTAGCCGCGCGATTTTTTCTCTCCCTCTTCGTGTATAATATGCGATAGTATTATAAAATGAGGTAGCTCACTGCTCCTCTCATATACCGAGCCGCGGCAAGAAAATCAAAGAAAAAAGAAAAATAATATGAAAAAATCGAACTCGAGCTGCTGCTGGCGGCTTCTTAATGAGACTCACGCGGCGCGTATATATATATACTCGCAGTACATACAACTGCATACGCCTTCGCATATTATGCACGCACACGCACGCTTATGCGAGCAACTAAAGCTCGCGGTACAAAAACCAATTAATCGACGATGTATATATAAAGTATTATAAGTAGGCAAGCCTTCGAGGTGTACATATTATACGTACCCGCGTGCCGATCGTCAATATATGTGTGTGTGTGTTATAAAATAGAAAAATATCCGCAGTTATCTTGAGTGATAGCCGCGGCGAGAAAGACGAATAATAGCCGAGGACAATAAGACTGAAAAACACGAATCGCGGCGTATGCGCTGCTGCAGTGACGCATTAGGGCCCCGACAACGAGCAATTTTTCTTACGTTTGTTCTGACGTGAAACTTCTGTACGCGCGTAAATGATCTTATTTGGCGATGCTGTCCAATTTTCGCATCCTTTTTTTAAAATTAAAAAATCTGTCGACAGCTATAGCCACGGCACCTATGGTGACAGAAGGTAAACGGGAAACTTTATGTTTTTAGTTGAGCCAAAACTAAAGGATTCTGTCGGTGCGCTTCCAGTATTAAAATTTTTTTTTCCAAAATGCATTATTGATGAGATGATGGCTAGATAGAAGAGTCGATGGGAAGAGAATTATGGTCTTGTAATTATCAATGGAACAATTAAACCTCATTTTTTGAAATATATTCATTTTTATTTGATAAACCAACATCGTACAATGTACATCGAAATGATTGCAAACATAATTATTGTCGCGAGCTTCGACCCGCAGCCGCCAGACAAATGTTGAACAAATCCTTGTTCTTCAGCTCCTCCATGATCATTTCACAGCACTCGAGCGGCAGTAGACAATGTATCAATTTCCTAAAAGGATCCAGGGCCCAGTCACGGAAAAATCTCGTCGATATTTTCTCGCACAGGCGCAAAGAACAGGCCTCCCTAGATTCTTTGGGAAGCTTACACAATTTGTACGATCTCGCGAACTCGAAGTCGTCCATAAACGTGCGATTTTTCGCCATCTTTTCGAATAGTGAATCGACCAAATCATCGACATCCTTACTCGTCGAAAAATCCGTACTTTCGTACAATCCGTACTGGTCGAAAAATCCCATGAGCTTCAGAGCGTCGTCTCGGCCCACTTCGAAGCCCTTTGTCACGAGCAGTTCGACGATGGCCAGCAGGCCAGTCGCAGTGGTCAGTTTAGTTAGAGAACAACCCTTGTCAAGATTATTTTTCCCCGGACGTTTGTTGTCCCTGTACCTATCAAAGTCACTCGGGGTCGGAAAAACGAAGCCGGACACGTCGGCGCCACGATCCAGAAGATTCAGGACGGTCTGCGGCCAGCAGCGCGTCACGGCCCATTCCAGCGCCGTTCGGCCTTCGTCGTCCCGGGCTTCGATCCCCACCATCGGCTGCCTTCCTCCGTTTACACCGAAGAATAGCTCCATCATGTTGCCGCGGACGTCTCTCCTCGCAGTGATCAGCAAAGGTGTCAGTCCTTTCGCATTGGTCGAACTCGGATCGGCGCCTCGTCCCAGCAACGATTTGATCATCTTTGCGCTTCCGTTAGAAATAGCCAAGTGCAACGGTGTATTACCCTCATTGTCTCGGACATTGAGCAGAGCCGGCTGACGTTTTTGATCACAGATATCGAAGAATTTCTGTAACAAGTAATCTTTCCTGTTGCTCTGACAAATGACATGCAGAGGAGTCGATCCGGCCTTGTTGGTTATATTTGAATTGGCGCCTCTTCTCAGCAGCTCTCGGACAGCCCACATATCATTGCCGTTCTTCAGAGCCAAATGCAATGGTGTGTCACCCCATTTGTCTTGGGCGTTGATCAGCACCGTCTGCTGGAGTTCGTCGGCGCTCTCAAGTAGCATCGAGATCGCGGAATATTTATCGTTGTGTTTCCGACAAATGTCGTGTAAAGGAGTGGATGCGTCCTCGTTGGTCTGATTGGGATCGGCGCCATATTTCAGCAGCAATCGTATAATCGATTTGTTTGAATCCTTCATGCTTTTGGCTGCAACTAAGGACAGCATCGAATCACCCGTTTGAGATACGAGGCAATTGGGATCCTGCCCGAGTTCGAGGAATTTCTCCACGACGTCGTCGAGGCCATACTCGCAGGCCACCTGGAAATGTGTGCAGCCCGACTCGTCGGTATAATTTACGTGAAATTTGTCGTAAATTTCGAATAGAGATTTTTTAACACTTCGATTTTCAAACTATACCCGAGTCCAGCTATATGGTGTACTGCCGTGGTACAACGCAGTAGTGGCTTACCGTCTTCGTTCAAGTCGGGTTGGTCTTTGTAGCCGCTGCGAACGGCGAACTCAACGATTTCCTGACCCAGAAATCTCGCTTTGCTTCTTATGCTTCTTATGAGAATCCAATCCATCTCTTGCTTTGTTAAAATGTCGTGCAGATTTGGAAGTTCTTCCTTCCAATCTCTAGTTAAGGATTCCAATTCATGGGCAAATAGCATTCGATGGCTTTCAATCTTCCAAATGTAAGTTTTACGTAACCTCTTTAATTTTTCTAATTTTGGATGCTCCACGTGTTTGTCGACTGCCTCAGCTCCACCTTCGAACCTATCGCTATTTGACGAAGACATTATATATTTCGAACACCAACACACGACACTCAAACACTGATTATTTAAAAAGTATAATTATTTTTTCTTTAAAAAACCACTCGCTATAATAGATGAGACTTTGCTGCTCACACTACAACGTTTGAATTTGTACTGGCTATAGACACGCACTTTGATCTATGAAGAGAGTAAAAAACACGAGGTCGGAGCTATATATGAGCAGATGCGACTCGACAGTGGAAGGCATAGGCAACGACTTTGTCGCACTAGACTTTCACTCGTACGCACTTGCGCAGAGCAAGAGAGACAGAGATTTATGATGATACAGAAACGTTTGAAATCGAGAAAAGTTAAAATTTCAGAATGAAAAATCAAACTAGTAAAAGTACTATAAAATTTCAATTCTGGTGGTTTTATATAAGTTAAATGAATTTTAGATCATCCAAACACCATAAGTGAAACTTCAGAGTCCTTTTATTTCGTTGAATTTTCTTTCTGAAATTTTAAATTTTCTTGATTTTGAATGTTTGTTTATCAATTAAATTTTTGACTTGCTTGAATTACAATTTTTGTGGATTATTTAAAATTTTTTCTGCTATTTTTCATGCTCTTCTTCAAATTTTTCAAAGATTTTTCTTCTAACTTCTGATGGCCATCCATAAACAGCTCACTTAATATTTTAGATTTATTTAATTATTTTAATTTTTCATATATTCTTTACGATTGAATTTCACAATTAGTTGATTCAATTTTTCATAAATACTTTTCTGTTAGTTGCAAGATTTGGTAGCGATCTTTCTTTGCAAAAGAATTCGATTGGACTTTTTTGTGTTTAGCTAGTTTTTCCGGCGACTGGTTTCCATTCGCGCAGCGCCGCATAATTTTTTTCGTATGCGCGCGCGCACGCGATTTGATATACGAAGCGGATAATTTATCGAAACAGGTGCTTATGTATAGGATGTTTTCACAAATCGTTAGTGACGGTCACAAATCGAGCAGCTGATTTGACTGGAGGCCAAACAAAGCGACCACCCATATACTTTACATGTTAAAGTTGGTTGGTAAAAATACTTTTTCATACTAGCGGCCCGAAAGTGACTACTTCCCTGCCGCTGCGCAAAGCGGGAAGAGCGATTTTCGGGCCACTGTGTATGAAAAATAGTATACAGGCCTATGTCTCGAAAAAAGAAAGCCCCAGAGCACGTGTTTATCGGCCTCGGCTTCGCCTCGGCCACTAATTACCCGTACTCTGGGACTTTTCTGTTTTTCGAGGCCTAGGGCAGTAATATACTAGTAATTAGTTGACCGTGCAGTAAAAAAATAAACAAAAAATATCTGGAGAAAGCGGAAATCCTCGTGTATCGATACATCGAAGCGGTTTTTAGTAAAAGTCTTTAGTTTATAAATAAAAAAAATGTTGAAATTTCGGCTTTTTTGTCTGTGATATTGTCAATAAACTCTAATAAAATAGTTATTAAAAGTGGTTTTTTGGGTTGAAATACTAACTCTCGAGCTGGGAAGTTTTTATTCTTTCAAATGACCAACGAAAAACCAAGAAACAAGCGTAATTAAGAATATTATCTTTACACCAATAGCAGGCTTGTGTTGGATGACGATTGTGAGATGATTTTCATAATTTTTCGGAATTACGCTTGTTTCTTGGTTTTTCGTTGGTCATTTGAAAGAATAAAAACTTCCCAGCTCGAGAGTTAGTATTTCAACCCAAAAAACCACTTTTAATAACTATTTTATTAGAGTTTATTGACAATATCACAGACAAAAAAGCCGAAATTTCAACATTTTTTTTATTTATAAACTAAAGACTTTTACTAAAAACCGCTTCGATGTATCGATACACGAGGATTTCCGCTTTCTCCAGATATTTTTTGTTTATTTTTTTACTGCACGGTCAATTAATTACAAGTATTTTTACCAACTTAAAGTATATGTATGGGCGGTCGCTTTGTCTGGCCTCCAGTCAAATGAGCTGCTCGATTTGTGACCGTCACTGACGACTGTGAAAACAGCCTATATCCATAATACAGCTCTCTGTGCAGTAGTTCGCGCATTCCATCGAGGTACATATGTACACTAGACCTACTTTAATTCTGTCCAGACCAAATCCACATTCCGCCGACACGAAAGAAAGATTCAGACCACCATCTATCTCTTTTCATAGTTTCAGATGCTCTGCATAAGGTAGATAAGTAACGTCACTGCCATATCTACCTTACGCAGAGCATCTGAAACTATGAAAAGAGATAGATGGTGGTTTGAATCTTTCTTTCGTGTCGGCAGAATGTGGATTTGGTCTGGACAGAATTAAAGTAGGTCTAGTGTACGCATATCGCGCGGATTATAACTGCTGCTGCTCCTGTATAAAGTGTGACATAAGATTCGGAAAGAGCCGAGCCGACAGCGGCGTTGGCGCCCTCGTTGTAACATATTATTGTATAGAAGTAATATAATATCATTAATTGCCTAAAAAGCGCAGAGGTCATTACATCGTTTATGCGCGGTTATTCCCCAAATAAGTGGGCCTGGCATACATTTTATATTATATTCTCAATATCGAAGCTCGTCGAGCAGACCTGACACACATATATTTATTATACACATCACACGGGACATTGATTATTATGATGCTCGATCGGATCGTAGGTTGTTTCTTCATCGCGTCGTGTAATATATAGAAATACTGCTGCCATGCACACGGGTCGCGGACGACGACGACGACGACGACGACTACGCCTACGCACGCCTCGTCGTCGCCACGCGCAAGATCCTTATTTAGCCTATAACTTCGAGTTCGTGCGTGTGTATGGGTGTCGCGCGAGAGCAAAAGAGAGAGGCATAATAATGATAATAATAACGATTACGATGATAATAATAAAAATATAAGGAAAGAAAAAAACGGCGAAATCATTGTAAGTCATCGAGAAACGGCTTTCTTCCGAGGCCCCGGAGATCGCAACTTCCGCTCGTACGCGCGCGCGCGCCTTGCCTCTTTATAAGACCTCAAGTATTATTATGTACATGTGTCGAAATTGAAAATGGACTTTTGCCCGAGTAGAGAGAGAGAGAGAGAGATCCTCGAGATTAGGCGCCTCGTTGATGTTGTCTCGAGACTTGTCAATAACGCCGTGTTTATAAGCCATTACACCGATCTCGCTCGACCTCCTCGCGCGCGCGCGCGACAGCTCCAGATCGAAGGAAAGAATGAAAAAATAAAACAGGCCTCGAATTTTTTGACACGCACTTAGCGAGCAGCTATCTCTCTTTTTCTCGGGGTTTAAAAGAGGCCGATTAAAAGAGTAATGCTCTTATTCTTATCGGGCGTGTGCCCTTGTGTGTATATGTCGCCCGAGAGAAAAAAAGTTCGTAATACACACGAAAACCAGTTAGGGGCCTATACGATTCGCTGAATTTCGGCGGCCGAGAGATGTTCACAAGCTGCTGCTGCTGCCTCTTGACTATGTCTTATACCTCTTGGCTACTTGGCTTATATGTAACAGTGCAACAACTTGGTACTTTGCTCCTGGCTCGCCTCTCGAGTAAACTGGTTCTTGGTCGCGGGACTGCGTATACACATGCACAAAACTCAATTCATATATATAAACATAAAGGTACGCTACTATGCAAGCGCATGTGCATGGCTCAGCTCTCTAGAAAAATGTCAGTGCTGGACTGTGTGCTCTTTTATATATATGATGATCGCGTTTGTGTCTCGGAGGCTAGGGCACAGATCATCATAATGACGTTTCGAGCGAAGCGAAAAGAGCAAGAAAAAGAGAGAGAGACAGCCAGAGATGCGCTTACAATGATGAGCTTACCGCACGCGCTTATACGTGTGTGTGTTTGTGTATTGTCGTTTGTACACCATAGGATTGCAGCGAAATTCTTGTGGTCGCGCAATTTTCTGGCTCTCTCTCTCTCTCTCTCTCTGCGTTTGTTTGTTTATGCCCCACTCGAGTGCCACGAGGACTTGTTTATACACATATACATATTTTATATTTGCACGTATGAAATTTCGTGTGGTTTTCACGAAATTGCGCGAGCCTTTAAGCTTAGCAGCAGGTAATGATGATGCGCGCAGTGTGTACGAGGCCCCCGTGTGTCGTGTGTGTGTGTGTGTGTGTGTGTTTACAAATAAATATAATACTTTTTTTCTTACTTTATACTTAACGCCAAATTCCGTATATACGCGAGCTTTAACGTGAATTATATCTACGAGCGTAAAAAAAAAATATTATATGTATATAAATTCGGCGAATGATTACGGGGCCTTTAAAACGCAAGTAATCGCCGAGGAATTCTATCGTATCTCGGCGCGCTGCTGCACGCACAAAATTTATAATCCCTCATGCGCCGCCGCTGCCGTCGAGAAAAAGAAAGACAAAGCCAAGAAGGAGGTTGAGTTTAAAAAAAACGCGAGGAGAGCCCAGCGTGAAACTCGAGAAAAGCAGTTATTTATTTTATATATACTAACTAATAATAATAATAATAATAATGTATCAAAGAGGAACGTAAGAATTGTGCGCGCACAACTGCGAGCTGGCGAGCTGCGTCCATCCCCGTGCTCGCTGCAGCGGCGGCGATACGCGATAGAAAATATAATCTGGCGAAATTCATCTGTGGCGCAGAGAAGAGGCCCCCGAGAGCTGCTCGTCGAATTTACGATTGCTCTAACTCGAGCGCATGCGGGGATCCCTCCGCGCGCGTGACCTTTTACGAGATATTTGGTCCGCTGCAGTCGGTCGGCTTGGAGCGAGAAACGTATATACATACATCCTGCACTTCAGGGGGTCCAATTTGTATTCGTCGTTGTTTTTTTTTTTTTTTCACCCCTTCGAACACATATCTGTATGTATACCTACGGTCTATCTTCGCATATACACGGGTAAATAAAATATTTCTCGCACTCGAATGGCAAACTTTAATTACGTAGTTTACCTCGCGCGCGAAGAGAGAGAAAAAAAAATATCTATACGCGTCTAACACACGCACACAGCCGCACAGCTCGTCGCGTAAAGAAGAGAGTCAAAGAATGATTGGGAGGATCGCACCGCATGGGTGTTGGAACACACGAATGGTTAATTACACATCGCCGTTGTATATATATATATAGGTGTCCGTAATATATCGATATGGGCGTCCGCGCGCGAGAAAGCTCGCGTGGAAATGATCCGCAGCTGCGCGCACCATTAGGACAAATTGTGCAAAAATCCGCGTATATTAAATTAAAGGTAGACACCGCAAAATTGAAAATATTATAATCGCGCGACGATAAATTAAGCTCTCGGACTAATAGCATCTTTAAACGAGTAGTCGCTAAAGTATAGGCCATATGCGTTGACGAGCTACCGTGAAACATTATAACCTTTTGGGCAGAATTGCTGAACTTGGCTGAATTAGATGTACACTTTTCTCAACGATGCGTGCAAATTCTTAAGAAAAACTGTGGTATATAGCGTACGTGTGGAGTAGTAACACTATATCAACATAACTGTGTATAGCCGAGCATGAAACTCAAGAAGCTCGATCGAGACTCTTTTTTTTCTGTAATACGCCGTGTTTAACGTCGAGTGTGTCTCGATGTCATCCTTGGAGATAATCCCAGAGCAAATTTGGCCATCTCGTCTTCGATGTTTCTATATATTATATTATTTTATTGAAACGAAGGAAGCCACCTCGATTGTGTATAACTTTCCATATAATCCCCATGTATACAGCTGCGCACGACATCGTCACCCTTTTTTTCTTTTCACCAGCAGCAAGAGATAGGCTATATTTATATATAATTCATTCATCAAGCTGCTGGACGGACGTACATCGACCTCGTCTTCGTGATTAGAGTTGATAAATATACGGCGTATTACGAAACACAGACGCACTCGCTCTGACGTCCCTTCGTGTGGCGTGCCATGTATACAAGCAGTTCATCCACTCGGTGTCCGGGCGCGCGCGACAAGTGTCGATTTGTTTAGGCCTTTTATTTTTCGTTCTTTTTAAGCGAAAGGATCAATTTGTAATCCGGTAAAATCGCAACGCGCACCGGTGAAGAGACTACAGCCGTCGTATAGCCATATAGTACAGTACCATCGCGCCTAAAAGGATGTCCGGTGAAATTACATATCTTCGCATTATTATGGGGCTCTCTCGCTCGCTCGCGCTACATATAAGCAAGTCAGAATGAGGCAGAGGATATAAGCAATAGGATCCTTGGAATATATGTATATATATGTGTGTGTGTAGAGTAGAGACACGTTTTGTTTTTGAGAAAAGGAAGAACACATACGCACAGGCTTATATGCAGTGACGGTGATTGAGGGATCGATGGCACGCGCGCGCGCGCGAGAACGTTATGTGTATGTGTGTGTGTGTGTGTGTGTGTGTACGAACGTCACAGGAAACTAATGACGAACGCAAACTCAGAACTCGGAACTCTCTCGACCGTAAGGTGTATATACGTCGGTAATCAGTTCGACTGAAAGTAACGGGAGGATCATCGCCGAACGACGACCATGCGGATGTGTACAGCGCGGATTAGGAAGAAGAGGAATATTTATGTAGTCGAGATTTTTTCGAATTCATCCGTAACCATAATCGAGATTATGTGATTAGAAATACGAAAAAAAGTGATAGAATAATATAATCAAGCGTACGGGAACAATCGGCACGGGGGGGCGACAATAACGATCTAGCTCGGTAATTACCTCGGACGCTACGATCATGAGAGAGAGAGAGAGAGAGAGAGAGAGAATTATTTACACGTATTGGCGATTTACCGTTATTGTTATTATAATTTCGCGCAAAAATCATAATCATATACGGCCTCTCTTTTGCGCGACGTGCGCGCGGCGAGTCTTTTGCTATACAGAGAGCCTTGTGCATGCGTGCGCGGCGCACTGGCAGAAAAAGAAAAATAATCGCATGTAAATTCCAGATAGTTTCAATAAGCTATCTGTAGAGGATTGAGAGTGAGTAAAAGATATCCTGGGTTTGAAAAGATTTTATTTGCTCTTCGCTGCTCGAGTGATGTACGTGGACTGATCGACCGTTACAAACGTGGCAAGTCATCACCGTACTCGCAAGCAAGACAACAACAACACAGTGCGAACGTACATAGACCAGAGCTTGAATACAATTACAAATAACAAAACAATAATAATAATACAAGAAGAATTAATTCATTCAACGGACTTCTGAATCTCGAACATTCCGCCCGCCTTCGCCGGACCCCGGCGAATCATTACCCTCAACAGGCAATATGCTGATCTTGGCAACTGGCCGCGTGACGATCGAATTTGCCGTCTTCAGCTTGACGACGCGAACCAGGTTGTCCTTTCCCGGGCAGACCTCAATAATTCGCGCGAGTAACCACTTGCACGGGGGCGTCAACTCAGAGCGAATAACGCACAGTTGTCCAACCTTGATATGGTAATTTCTCTGCTGCCATTTCGGACGATGTTGAAGGCTCTGGAGATACTCAGTCGACCAGCGACTCCAAAAGTGCTCGTACATGTTCCTCAATAGTTGTAGACGTGACAAGCGCGAGGACGGGACTGCTACCACTGACGGCTCCGGAATTGTACTCAGTGAGGAACCAATGAGAAAATGAGCCGGGGTGAGCGCCGTCAAATCCGTCGGATCATCCGTGAGTGGCTGCAGTGGGCGTGAGTTGAGACACGCCTCGATTTGTGCCAGCAGTGTGGAGTACTCTCAAACGTAAGACGTGCATCGCCCAATACACGCTTGAGATGAAATTTGGTGCTTTTCACCGCCGCTTCCCACAATCCGCCAAAGTGCGGTGCCGCGGGTGGATTGAAGCGCCACTCGGTGCCATCGTCGGCAAGAAGATGAGCGAGCTCGCTCTGTCGAGGTTGAGCTTGAGTGAAAAGCTCTCGAAGCTCCCTGTTGGCGCCGACAAAATTTGTGCCGCAATCGCTTGATAGCGTAGCACAGATTCCTCTGCGGGCGACGAACCGCTTATAAACGAGCATAAAATCTGCCGCCGAGTAACCCGACGCAACCTCCAGGTGCACGGCGCGAGTGGGCAAGCAAACGAAAATTGCGATGTAGCCCTTAAAAGTCTTCATACCGCGTCCTCTCGAGCATTTAATGAAGACCGGGCCAGCGTAGTCGAGTCCAGTGTGTAGAAATGGCCGACACTGTTGTGCTCGAAGCCGCGGTAAGTCGCCCATCAGTTGAGCCGTCGGCGCGGATTGAATGCGCCAACAGCGCATACATTTGAAGATGACACCCTTGACCAGCTGACGACCTCTTAAAATCCAAAACCGTCGACGCAGCCAGCTGAGCGTCAACTGTGTACCGCCATGCAGTGCCCTCGCATGAGCGTCCCTAGCAAGAAGCACCGACAGGAACGAGTCATGCGGTAAAAGGTATGGATTCTTCTCATCTGGATCCAGCAGCGAGTGACGCAATCTTCCTCCGACTCGCAAAAAACCGTCTCGATCGACGTACGGACTGAGGCGCAAGAGCGCGCTACCCCTTGGAATCGCAACTCGGTCTCGTATTGCCTTGATCTCCGGCGCGAAATGAAGCCTCTGCACATACAGAATCCAGCGCTTTAACGCCGAATCGAGCTGAGCCGGCGTAAGCTCGGCCGGCAAAAGCTCCGCAGACTTCACCGAGGGAGCTCGAGTCCTCCTATTGATGCGTAGGCGATGTACAAACTCCAGGCAGCGGGCTGTAACTCGCAAGAGTCTCGCAAGCACAGAAAAGCGCAGCAGAAAGTCATCCTCCCGGACACAGCTCACGACATTGACCGACACCGCTCGACGCTCAAGATCCGTGTCCAGGACCTCGATGCTTTCACCGCGAGGCCAGGCGTCGCAAGAATGAAGGCACTCGGGCCCATCGGTCCAGAGTGATGGGGCGCATATCACTTCTACGGGTACGCCGCGAGACGCCACGTCTGCAGGATTCTGCGTTCCTGCAATATGATGCCACGAAGCGCACGGCAGCATCGTCTGGATCTCAGACACTCTGTTGGCCACGAAAGTCTTCCACTGGGTCGGATGTCCACGTATCCAAGCCAAGGTTATAGTGGAGTCCGACCACAGGTGTATCGGGAGATTTGCAAAGGACATCACGTCCACTACGCGCTTTACCAAGCACACGAGCATATGCGCCGCACAAAGCTCCAAGCGCGGCAGAGACACCTGTTTGAGCGGCGCAACCCTGGTCTTGGAGGCGAGCAGCGTGCATCGGAAGTCGGTGGAATCAGAAATGACTCGCAGATAAACCACCGCCCCGTAGGCGACCTGAGACGCGTCCGCGAATCCATGCAGCTCGACGATTGAGCTCGACGACGGAGACAATCCAATCCAGCGGCGGAAATGCAGCCCCGGCAAATGCTGCAAATCGTCCACCAGTGCACGCCACGACTCCTGCAAGCTGTCTGGCAGTGAATCATCCCAGGACAGGCCCAGCGGCCACAATCGCTGCATGAAAATCTTGAAGCGTATGACGACGGGCGACATCCAGCCGAGCGGGTCGTAGAGCTGACCGATGAATGAAAGCGCTCGTCGCTTCGTCATGACGCCCTCCTCAGGTAGGGCGATGAGCGACCACCTGAATGCATCCTCCGCTGGCAGCCAAGAGACACCGAGCATGCTGCGAGACTCCTCATCGTGCCAGTCATACCTCGGCGATGCTACACCTGCTCTGTATTGAATGGCGCCAAAAGAGCCGGGTGATTGGCAGCCCATTTGCTCAGCGGAAATCCGCCCGCCATGAGCAACGAGATCAGTTCCTGCTGCAAGCTCCTCGAATCGTCCAGCGTGTCCGCACCCGTGAGTATGTCGTCGACATACGAGCTGTCGACGAGAACCGAAGCAGCCTTGGGATAGCGGGCGGCTTCATCGGCCGCAAGCTGATGCAGCACACGTTGGAAACGGTGAGCTTGCAAGTCCGTACGTTACCGTGTTGAGGGTGTAGGCCTTCAGTTCCTCCTCTCCAGTCGGCCGCCAGAAAATCTGCTGGAAGGGGCGATCTCGTTCATCGATGAGAATCTGCCTAAACATTTTCTCGATATCCGTTGCAAATACATAACGATGCCTGCGCCAGCGCAGCAAAACATCGAAGATATCTCTGAAGCTTCGGGCCGACGTGCAAGCAGTCATTGAGCGTCGTTCCCTGCTCGAGCTTTATTGAGCCATTGAAAACCACCCGCAGCTTTGGTTTTCCATCCTTCGTCTTCAAAACGCCATGGTGTGGTAGGAAAAACTGCAGCGATGGCTTGACGAAGTCAGAGCTTGCGAGGGCCTCGCTCATATGACCCAGTCCGAGATACTCCTGCATGAATTTTCCATAGAGCTCGTGGAGCTGTGGCTGACGCGAAAAACGGCTCTCCATGCGTTCAAAAGTACGGCGCGCCGCCGAAGCAGAGTCACCGAGCTGCTCGAGATTCGATTTGAACGGTAACCTTAGGATGAAACGTCCCTGCGCGTCGCGTTGATGAGTGGACGCGAAGTGCGCCTCGCACTCCTCCTCGTCCTTCGTGAGAGCTTTTCCATTGATAATAACTTCTTCCTGATGCCAAAATCTTTCCATCAGATTATATAATTCTTGATCGATGTTGACCTGGTGCACGGTAATGCCTTGTGAGGCTACTTCCACGGGCTGCGGTGACGTTGTGCCCGTGAAAATCCAGCCGAGGCCGTAGCCTGCGCCACTAAATTTGACTTTGCGCATTTCCGTATCCCCTGCTCAATAATCGAGGGATACAGGTCTGCGCCGCCGATGACATCGATCTTATCCGTTGACGTGATATTATCGTCCGCCATTTGAAGATCAGCGACGAAGCCGAGATGATGCGCCAGCGCGGATTTCGGCGGCACATACTCCGAGAGGTGCGGCAAAATCAATGCGCTTACCGTCCACCGTTTCAAATCGTCGAAGCGTGGCCGCATCGTGATAGTCGCTCGTTGCTTGGCCGTCGGACAACGAGCACCGCCGACGCCCGATACAGGCACGAAGGTCGACTCGCGCTGAACCCGCAGACGCTGCGCGACTGACTCCGACATAAACGTCGCTTCCGAGCAAGGGTCGATCAACGCTCGCACCTCAATGCTGTGCTGACGCTCGGATAATATATTATTACTCGAGCCGTAGCAAGTAGGATCGATCGCGGCGAGGTGCTATTCGCCGCCGCGTGCGCCGTAATGCCAGTGTCCGCATCCTGAGATGAGTCCATTCGCGGCCCGCCGGTCCCGTGAAGCAACGTGTGGTGTCGTCCTTGACACTGCCTGCACGTCTTGTTGGAGCGGCACTCTCGCAGAAAGTGCCGACCCATGCAATTGAAGCACAACTTCTGTTGGTCAACGAAGGATCTGCGCTGGTCGTTGGTCAACGCACGAAAGCCCTCGCACGCCGCGATGTAGTGCGCACCCTGGCAGTAAACGCACGCCGCCGACTGTCCTGGCTGCGATGATGCGGTGTGCGCCGAAACGCGAGACGCAGTCGACACCGGCCCAGTCATGTTCCCACCGCTCGCCGGTCTTCGTGCAAACCTTTGCTCGCTTGAGGAGACCGGCTGCTCGACCAGCTCCAGAGCTTCTATGCGTGTTTTGAGAAAGGAGTCAAGCTGCGCGTACGTAGGTGGCTCCGTGGATTCCCCGCGCGAGGTCTGCCAGTCCCGTTTGGTGCTTACATCCAGGCGCTGAACGGTCATGACGACCAGAAAATCGTCCCAGTGTTGAACCGGTCGACCCAACGCCTCCAAGGCCTCAAGAGTCTCGTTGGTCGAGTCGCGTAACTGCCGCAGGCCCGATGAGGCCTCTCTGACCACTGCCGGTATCTCCAGGAAGGCCCTCACCGCCGATTGGACGAGGGTCCTGGTGTTGTCGTAGTGGTCCGTAAGCCGCTGCCACGCTATCGCGTAGTTGCTGTCCGTCACTGGGAGATTCTTGATCGTCCTGGCTGCCTCATCAGTCAAGCTCGACTTCAAATAATATAGTCGCTCAACGTCAGTGAGGTCCCTGTGATCTGCGATGATCGCTTGGAATAGGTCCTTGTATGCCTTCCAGTCCGCATATTTTCCGGAGAACGTTGGAAGCTTGACGGGGGGTAGGCCGCGCGTGCGCGCGGCTCGCGTGTTCTGTACCTCGGGCGCCTCGCGATAGGCACCAAGCTGTGCCGGCCGCTCCACGTCTATGGTTATGCCCTTGAGCTCGCATGCCGCCTCATCGAACTGCTGGTCTTCCGTCAGGAATATGTCCTCTGCCGTCTCGATGGCGTTGGCAGTAAAGTATGCGTTCGAAGTTCTCCACTCTTCGTTGGTAAGAGCCAGAATTTCGACGTGTCTCTTCTCGACTTCCTTCATCTTCTTGTTGAGATTCTTCTGATGGGTAGCGATCGAGGCCAAGGTAGGCGGCCCTTTCTTCTTGAGGTTCGTGAAAGCTCTCGTCATTTGATCGAGTGCGAGCCGTTGCTCCTCGACGAGTTGTTCCGCTGTCGCCATACCTAGTGATTCCGCGTCGAGTCGCGATGATAACTTGGATGGGTAGTTGGACGTATAAAAGATCCGGCTCGAAGGACCAAAAAATGTAGAGGATTGAGAGTGAGTAAAAGATATCCTGGGTTTGAAAAGATTTTATTTGCTCTTCGCTGCTCGAGTGATGTACGTGGACTGATCGACCGTTACAAACGTGGCAAGTCATCACCGTACTCGCAAGCAAGACAACAACAACACAGTGCGAACGTACATAGACCAGAGCTTGAATACAATTACAAATAACAAAACAATAATAATAATACAAGAAGAATTAATTCATTCAACGGACTTCTGAATCTCGAACATATCATTACGTAAAAAGCAGTCTAACTTATGTTGCTCTCTCTCTTTCTCTCTTTCGGGATTCTTAACCAGCCGACCAAGAGGTCGCACACGATAGCGTCCGTGCACGCGACGAAAAATGTGGAAAAATAAAAGAAAAAAAAGGAGACGCGCAGAGAATCCATTAGCGCCGCGCGCTCCATACTGCACACCGCACACAGCACGACAGAGAGAGAGAGAGAGCAAGAGAGATAGCAAGGACGTGAGCCTGTCTCGTTCGACTTTTTTTGCTTGTAAATATATGTATAATACGATGTCGATCTCTCTCGAAATACTCGGCAGTAGCAGCGGCATCGGTCGTGCAGCTTCTTCGTCTTTTGCGTGCTGCGCGCGAATACATATACCCGCGATATAGGTGGAATATTTTATGCCGCGCGCGACACTTTGATATCGCGCACGCAGTGGTATAGCTGTGCAGTAAGTGCGAGTATAAAGTTGCTGTCCGCGCGCGAACCAAACGAACGACGTATTTTCATAATTAAAGCTCCTCCTCCCGTGCGAACGAGCAATAACGATTTTCCTCTCTTTTTTTAAATTTACACTAATAATCGTGGTCACGAATATCATTGAATATTTTTCGTGCGCGTTCGCTTGAAATTACACGAGTTAAGGTCTTGCGCTCGTCGGCACACAGGACTCAAAAACTCGTGTAAAAAAGAAGGAAGAAGATTCAAATCATCTTTGCGCGTAACGCAACACTCATATTTTGGCGCGAGATTCGCGTGCGCAGCCTCCGAATCTCTAAATCATCGCGTCGTTATCGCCCCCGCATATATATATATATATATGCGCGCGTTACAAGCACCTCTACGAGAAACACCTCGACTTTTATATCTCATTGCGTTGCGCTATATAATATAAAAACATATATACATGCATATAATATAATATATAAGGATGTATAAGCTCTCGTGTTTTAACCGATAGTTATAATTTTTTTTTCTCTCCTTCTTTTGTTTCAGGTGAGCTCAACGACTCGACACAACGCAACACACACACACATCATACCTGGTAAAATGCAACTGGGCAAAACTGACCTTTCTCTTCTTCTCCTCTGCGCATCGCCGCGCGCAAGAGTGTGGTATATATATATATATATGTAATGCTTCGCGCGGCTACGATAATGCGCGGCTCTTCCTCGAGGCAGAAGCGGCGGCGGCGGCATACGTGCCTGGCTGCTGGCTGGCTGGTGATAAGGATCGCGGTGCGCGCCGCGCGCAGCACAGCGCAAGTTCGTTAGTGGTACCTCACGAATGAATCGCCGTATACGTAAAGTTCAAAGAAGAGCGAGAGATGCTGCATTACCTTCTTCTCTCTTTCTTTCCCTCCTAACTCTATATGTATACCTTCTCATCCTGTTGTTGTTGTTGTTGTTTTTTTTTCACGTGTGCCGGACCTTGCTGCGCGCGCGAACTCGGAGGTTAACTCGCTATATATATTATGTAAATTTGTTTTCGCGAATCCGCTATACGCGGCTAATTCTTGGGGGCCTAGCTTACGGATCGCGCGTTTGCACACGAACCTCTCTAATGATTTGGCAAAAAAAAAAAAAAAAAAATAAACGAGCGTTATATTTGTTGTAATTTATACCTCTGCGAGCAAAAGCAGCCACGCGCGGTGTAAATATTAATTTTAATATTTTCGACCTCGCGACCGCGCGCAAATTTATGAAGTTCATCAAGCTCCAGCGGCGGACGACGATCAAAATTATTAATCGCCCCATCTCGCGCGCGCATCTTTCGCGAAAAAAAAAACCAACCAACCGAATGTTAATTGGTCGAGCGACTCGAATTAATGTACGTACAAAACGTCGAGTTAAAAATCTATAAAACGTCCTCTTTACCATTTGAATCTTCGGGGGACGCAGCGGAAAAAAAAAATAAGCGGCAACGAAGACGACGCGCGCTGGGTTGATGCTTCTTTTTTCTTACGTACACCCATATATATTACGTATACTCGAGACTAGATCGTGTGGTTTGATCAACGAAAAAACACGTGTTTATTTCGCGTCTCGCGCGGTATGATGCCTCATACCCACACACACACACACACACACACGCACGCGCACACCAACGAGCTCTCTCAGCCTCAAGACGCAATTCTCGTTCTCCGTTGCGGCCAACGAAACAAGAAAAACAACAACGACTGTTTTATGTATCATTTTTGCGTTATCTTGCCAAACTCTAAGCGAGCAGCTTCTAAAAGCGGTGTTTTTTCGCGCGCGCGCGCGCAGCAGAAGTAGCGATGAGCGCTCGATGATAAGAAGAAGACGAAACAGGGACCGACGATCCTCGCCTTTTCTCGACAAACGGCGTAATTTTTTTTTTTTTTTGCAGGCGAATATTACACGAGCTACTAAATAAAAGTGATAACGTTTGTGAGAAAATCAATCGGCCAGTTACGCTAGACCTTGTAAAATTGACCTCTCAAGGCCTGTACGGGGCTCGAATAGAGACATAATCCTGATTTATATAAGAAGCTATGAAATCGGCAGAAACCGCAAGACAATTAACGCCACGACTCAGTGGAGCGCCCATTTATCTAATAAACCAATTTCATATAGCTACGGCTATATACGGTAAATCGTTGCCCCCATACGTAGCATATATAGCTATCGTTGCATTATAAATTCGAAAATATGCAAAGTTATAAACTCTCTTCGGCTCTTGGAGCTATATGATTTACGATCCGCTGGTACGATATTTCAAGTAAATATGCGTGCATATATTTTTTCCCTTCGCGTCCACGTAATATCATTAAAAACTGTCGAAAAATAGTCAACGAGTCGAGTGTAATCACACTCGTACACGCGGACTTGTATAATAAGCGCCATCGCGGTCCGCGTGCAGCCTGGAATGTTTTAATGTCATGTATCCCCCTCGGACTCGGCGCGATATTATATACTTGGAATCTCGTTTTGCCGTATCATCCTTTTGTACTTGTACTTGTACGTATAGTACACGCGCATAGTAGTGTGAATTTTGCGCAAAGACACACGCGGCTGCAGTCGTCGTTCGTCGTCGTCGTGAAAGTCTCGCAACGTGCATAGGTAAGCAGATTCTCCCTCTCTCTCTCTCTACGCTATAGGCCTCCCCTTTAGTAAATACCATCTACTATACTCGCGCGATGCGAATGGATACCTCTATATATACGTATGTATATTGTGCGTATTATATACGTGTATGCGGCCTAACGAACGACGACCATCGCCTATGAAAAATTACCACTTACGGTGTTCGACGAGCCGGCCGCTGCGGCGCGGCGAGCTTGGCATTCTGCAGAAATTATCACCTATACCGAACGCACGAGGTGTATAACTTCTCATGCACGCGACACTTAAATACACGTGTCAAAATTGACCAATTGCTCTCGGTCGCGCGAGGCGACTAATTAACGCCACGTATATATATCTGCTGCTGCAATAAAAAAGGCGGACTGAGTTTTACATATACAATTGTTGTGCACCGTGTACGCGCCGATTTTTTTGGCCGGAAAATATATCGCGGATCTTCCTCGCGCGATCTTCGTGCGATCATCGCGCGGGCCGCATGGGCGCGAGTGTAATTTTCGCGTCGATATATATACACGCAGCGTAAGTATTTCCATTGTCTTACAACCGGATATCTTCCGGTCGTGTGCCGGCGATCGTCATTATCATCCTCCCACCTTTATGAGTCGTCGTCGACGTACTCGAAATTACGATTAAAACGTCGGAAATTGTATTCAATCACGGCCGTCCACCAAACCATAGGCCTCGTTCGCGCGGACGCGGATCGCAAGTACGAGCCGTACTTACACACACGTGTTGTTGTGTGTTTCCGCTGCGCAGCAAAAGTGAATATATATATATCCAGGCGCGCGTGGGTGATTAGTGCGCGCGGGGGAAAATTGATACGCTCGATCTCCTGCGCAGCATTTTTACGCGCGCGCGCGCGCGCCGCAGAAATGCAAATGTAGCTCTCGATCGAGCAAAGAACAAAAGCCCACACGGGTGTAATAATGGCAGCAGCACTTTTATTGTTATCGGGCGCGACGATGCTCGAGTATAAGATATCGTAATAACCGACGTTCGCGCGCGCGCCTTTCCGGTTACATTATGAAAAATTCTTTTTTGGGTTGCTGCTGCTGCTGCTGCTGCGGCGGCGATGACCTCGACGCGATCGAGAGCGATTCCGCGTCTATCTCTACTTCAAAAACGTTTTTATAGGTACAATGCATGATTGATTGACATAGCTTTACTCGTCGTATTTTTTTTGACACGGCTCTCGATGTTATATTTCCCGCGAATTTCGTGTTTACCACCTTATTATTTTAAAAAAATACTCGCAAGCTCGCGCGCGCGTGGCTCGAAGAAAAAGTAAAAAAAAAAGGCATCGTCCCTCGCTCTCGCTCTGGGTCCCCGATAAATCTGTATAAATCGCTCGCGAAGGACTTTTACATATACTTACGTACACGTGTGTCCTGCGCCGGCTCTCTTCTCTCTCGGCTCCTTCTTTCTCTCTCTTTTTTTCGAAAGCAGCCGCTGCTGGGGGGGAAAGAGAAGTAAGCAGGAGGAGGAGCTGGAGGACCACAGCAGCACACACACACACACACACGGCATATAATACTCGCGTTCGCTCGTTTTACAAGTTGTTCTACAAGCCCGAGAAAGAGGTTATATAGCGCGCGGCGCAGCAGCAGCAGCAGCAGCAGCATCGGGCCGCACGCTGAGAGAGGAATCCCTTTGTTTGCGCGGTAGCTGCATGCGCGCGCGTAGTCCGGGGCGATTTATGGTGATTTTTGTAGCTGCGCTGCCCGTAAGACCAAGCACGCGTGTTTGCAGCAGCAGCCTTGGGTATACGTTGGAAACCATCGAGGTGGAGAATGTAGAGAAGGGATTTTGATGATGACAAAGAGTGGCGAATTTAGGAGGGAATCGCAGGGCCTCGCACTGGTAATTGGCCTCTCTTTCTCTCTCGGGGTGGAGAGGGAGCACGAGGCAATTTGTGGCGTGTATATTAGTGCAAGTGTATATGCATACGTACACGTGTATATATGTATATAAATACAAAAAAAGTCAGATATATACACGCGCGCGCGCGCGGCTCGCAGGGCTTTTGATGATGATCATCGTGATCGTTTTGCATAGCTCGCATTCATATTTTGATACATGGAATTGCTCGCGCGTCGGTCAGTCAGTCACAGTCAGGTCAGGTATGCCGGAATGATATTTCGCTCGGCTCTCTCTCTCTCTCTCTCTCTTATAATACATTTTCGGTGCTGTCTGTCGGGATGATCGCGATTTCGGTTGCCTCTTCGATAAAAAAAAAATAAAACAGGAGAATTGAACGACGAGCTGTTTTTTTGCTGCTGTCTTTTTGTAAATGCGTACGAACGCGCACAACTGTCTATATCTGCCGCCGCCGCTGACCGTGGTAATCTTGCGCGCATCTATGAAAAGACATCGGCTGGGGTTGTCAATTTTATTACAGCCAATGAACCATGCACCGGACGAATGAGATATCCTGTTTCAATTTGTTTCCCCTTCTTATATATATTGATAGTTGTACCTTATGCCTCGTGCCGTTTTCTATATACTATACTTCTCTCTTTTTTATTTTTCTTCCTCTTCCTACTTTCGCTCAGTTGATACCAATTGCACCGCAATACGGCTATAGTAGCAGCAGCAGCGCAGCGCATAGATAAAACATGCACACGTATATAGAAAATACAATAAACAAGCTGTGTGTGTGTGTCCCATTAAGAATGCCCGAGGCGCTCACCGGGCCTAATCAATTGGCGGTTTTACTACAATGTCCGATTGTTTCTCGATAATATCACTTGTGCCGCCGCTGCTGCCGACTGGCTATGGCCCCCGCAGCTGAGCAATCAAGCTCAAAGCAGTGTTGTATAGTAAGTAGCAGCGGTGTAATATTCGCCCGAATATAATCGAACGTCGCTCGTAAAATTCGCGTGTCTGATCAGCCGGGTTATTGCAATGCAGCCGCTCCGCGTCCACTTGTTTACCATACACATCAATTTTATGGACTATGCGGCTGGATAAATCGATCGCTACCGTTAGCGGCGATCGCGACATCGAAGGAAGCTGCTCGATAAGAGGCGCTCAACGGAGAACGAGATGTTTACGATTACACGCAGATCATACCGTCTTTACTCAACGTTCATTTGTATTTAAAATTTTAAGCAAATCATTACACACGGATATACACACTCATGCAATTTTATATATGAAATATTTATGATTTACGACAAATATATATATATGTACCAATGTGTTCTCTCCCTTTTGCCATAAGTGACTCATTAATAAATTATCGGTATAGTGTCTCCGACAAGTGTGTCGGCCACTTCCGATGATCATGTCTCTGTCTTCCGTAAGTCTTTTTTTTTTTTAATATTTTCAGCACTCTCACTTACATCGAGTCGAGCTTATATATATATAATACACGAGGCTTATAAAACTCGCACGTGTACGAAAGCTCACTCACGTACAAAAATACATTCTTAAATGCAGGATGCACGCAGCTACATTGTAATAATGCCACCAGTATACGCGCACGGTATAATCTAAAGTTTTATCAATTTTGCCAAAAAAAAAAAAAGAGAAAAAGAACATAAATTCCATTGTCGAAGCCACCGTATAATACGGCCGAAATCGATTCGAATCTAATAAATTCGGTGTGCCTTGTTTAATAGTACTCATTACACACACACACACACACACATATCGCGCGTGCGTTGTTGCTGCCGCTGCTGCACTGGGAAAGAATCTGCGCCGCGAGTCGAGCGCAACAAACAACAACGAAAAAAAAAAGTCAAACTCAACGGTGCAGCAGCAGCAGCAGCAGCAGTGTGTGCCTCTTTTGTTTCCCAAAGAAACTTTTGCCTTCGCTCTTTTGCGTCTCTGCGCCATATATACACAGGCTTATACAAGCCAAAAGCCACGAGACAAAGAGAGAGAGAGAGAGAGAGAGAGAGAGAGAGAGATCCTATCTGACATAAATAATTATCCCCGATGCGCTGCGCGACGCGCACGCGGTCAGTTTCTTTCTCCTTTTCGTTCTCTCTCTCTTTCTCTTCACAGCTCTCTTTATGTATAAAGAAAGAGGCAGAGAATGGCCGCGACGACGACGCAACGATTCGTGCGCCGCGCAAGAAAGATTTTGCGTTTTATCGCGAGCACGCGGCAGCATACGTATGGAATTCTGCAGCCGAGGAAAAAATTCTGTCAAGACGCATTCCCGCTCCACATTCGCGTATATATATACATACAGCACACGACGGAATCGTTTCTTAATTGATCCTCGAGGATCGCGAAATTTGTGCAGCTACGCGTCGAATTTTCCGCGATCGCATTCAAGTGCGCGTCGCGTACACATGTCGCGCGTAACGCGCGAGTAAAGATACGCATATATAAATATTCCAATAGCGCGACAATAGCGCGCAATCAGCACCACGTCGCGTCGACATGTATATATACATGTATAAAATCTCGATTCGGTATTCCTCGCAGCGGTAGCCGCGTGGCCTGGCGATATAGGGATTTAGCGACGCTGATTGGATCTTAATTCTCGGTGCCTCGAGAAATATATATATATAACTAGCTGGCGGCAATCAACGTTTGGAAATCTGCGCGTATACTGGAATTAACGTCCGCTTAAATCTGGCATTATCGCGCGCAAGCGTGTGCCGGACGATTTCCTCGATGAAAAGTCAATATATATATATATATATATCGTGCTGCCGTTCGTCGAGCAGCTGCGTTTCTCGGCGACGACAAAATCTACTTTACGCATCCTGCATTTTAGATTGTATTTATAAGCCTTAACGAGCGATTATCGTTTCTCTCTCTCTCTCTGTAGCCCGGATCACAATGAGATTTATATCGCCGCAGGAGAGCAAAAGCCGGCTCGATAATTTTAATAATTCATTGATAAGGCTATTATATGGGGCACAGAGAGAGAGAGAGAGAGAGAGAGAAAAAAAAATCATCGTCGCTCGTTACCGGCCTTAGAAAATCGGCAAAGGATGAAAAGCTGAAAAAAAAAATAACGCCGAGAGGCGAAACGCAGCATCGCGAAGTAAAGAAATTAGTACAGGTCTAGATTGATTACAGATACACACGTATACGTACAGCAGCAGAAACCAGTTGCGGCCATCGCAGCTTGTGATAATACCAGAGGCTAGCTCTCCATCTGCAGTCCAGTTACGCGCCACAATTGAAAAGTCAATGTTATATATATATATACGCGCGCCTTTTGAAAAAGAGGATCGGCTCGAAGATTTCCGTGTTACAATATCATAGCTCCGAGCATTGTTGAACTCGCTCGCATACCATGAATATTTTCTCGGTTTTAAAATAACATGTATCGCGAGCATTCTTCGAAGCATTCGTATATAAAACGCCCACGAGAGTCCGAAAACTAGCTTCGCGTAATTTTGTGGTCGTGGCCGGCCCGTCGCTGCGCAAAAATATTTTGTGCAGCCCTCCTTGCGCGCTCGAAAAAAAAAACACGCAGCTATATACGACCTTTGAAGAGCATATTTCAAAGATATTCGCGATCGAATTTTTGTCTTCTAACAGCCACGACATCTGCGCGTATAATTTCTACATTGGAAAAAGAGCTAGAGCTAGCCCCTCGAGCTGTACGTTATACAGTATATACATATATACAGCCACGATGATCGATAAAATCAAGATTCTTCCTCGGGATATCGGCATCGGCGGGCAGGAAAAGGAGATGGCTCTGCTGAAATCTGGAAACGACGTTTCGTCTAATGGTGAGTACAATTTAAAAGCGATATTATAACTTTTTATTTTTATTTCAATGAAAGTTCGAGCGAATGTGTGTCCCCGCTTCCTTTTCCACCTCGATATATATTTTCAATCGTATATTTCTCTGTATATAATATATAAATTTTCTTATACGCTACGCGTACGTATATCGGAAGAAGAGTAAGCAGCAAATTGGCTTTCGGTCAAACAAAATGGCCTTATAACTCTTGCGCGCCGGGTTAATATCAAGCTCGCTCGATCGGTTCATTCCTATATATATAGGTTCCGCGTGTCCCCGCGCCGAATTCTCCTCTTTTTCTCGACTCGACTTGTGCGCGCGATGCTTGATTTACGATCCCCGAATGTTTCTCGTGTGTGTGTGCATTATAACGATTGCATTGCGAAGCCGCGAAAAGACTTTCAACGAACGAGAACGACCTTAAAAAAAGAAAAGAAGGATTTATTTTGTATGTATACACGTTGGGTTGCACGTACCGAAATTCTCGCGCGAGATAAGTACGCGGCCGACCACGAGAAAAACCGCTGCCGATCATTTGCGCCCCGGCTCGAGAGAAGGTGATGCAGCGCTGGGCTGGGCGTCGACCCTCCCGTCCTCTCTCTCTCTCTTTGCGCAAAGAAGCTGCAGGCCTGATCATCTCGAGTAGTAGTAGTAGTAGTAGTATGTACATCTGTCCCGACGCGCCAGCGATAAAACGAGCACCTGTTGCCGATCGCGCAGCTTCGAGTCCTCTCCCTGCCTCCGAGGATATAGCGTTTATTACGACTATTATTATTGCAAACGCGCGAGCCAAGGATATAGATCGCAGGACTCGCCTGCTGCTGCTGCAGTTCGATAATATTACTCATACGTGCGTGTGCATCCACGATCGATTTATAAAATCGCGAGGGCATTGTGTGTATGTACCATACGTCGTTCTCAGCCGATCGACGTAACAGCGTCATCGCACTTTTACACTATCGAGCGTATATACAATTTTACGTACTATATAATAAAAAAATCGTAAATGAAAAGGATGAAAAGAAGAAGGCGCGGGCGGGCCCCGCGGGGGCGAGCTCGACGATTTTTCGCATCAAGGACGCTCGTACTCGCACTCGAATTGTACGTAATCGTCCGCGTGTATTTTGCATGTTTATAATCGTAATTACGATATGTTTTTCGAGCGCGCGCGCGCCTATGCGTGTAGGAAATTATACTGCGCGCGCGCGCGAGGGCGAATTCGGTGAAAATTAATAATGACGATGTAGCGTACGGTATAATTTCATTGGAAATTCGGAAAAAGGCGCATAGGCAGGCCGATATGCACACGATTATAAATTGTGCTGTGCTCGTACGCGAGCTGTAGGGCTATATTAAAATCTAATAAAATTCCGTGCAACCACGTTAGACGCATATCGCAGTGCACGGAAGAAGCTAAAACCGCGTCGGAGAGACTGCAACCTGTCGCGCGGCGCGCTAGAGCTTAAAATTCAAACTTGCACACATTTCTCTCTTTATATAAATCGAGAACTCGCGGGCAATAATGCGTATATATAGCAGCAGCAGCAGCAGCGAAAGGACGTAATTGTAGCGTCCGATATACGCACGCGCGATAGGAATTTATCGCGTTCGCGTTTGTTGATGTTTCGAGGCAGTTTTCGCGCGCGGCCAGCTCTTATCCCGCGTGCGCGAGATCGCATTATAATGCGCAATTTGCCGTTTATATATGTGTGTGTGCAGTTCTGTATACCGGATGACGCGCGGAAAATGCGCGTCTCCCGATATAGATCGATTTCCAGGAGTATTTTTATAGTTTTATTCGCGTATAGAGGGAAAATAAAACGGATATTATTATTCCTCGCGCATAGGACGAGAGAGCTTAGTTATTTTACGCGCGAATAATATTCTATAGCGACTTGTCGCGATGATATATGCGGTATGCGTTTGATTTGTGGATGAAAACTGTACACACATATACACACACGCTGCTTAGGAATGCCATTGATAATATTAGCCTGGCATATACGCGCTTATATATATACTTAAGTTGATGTATTAGACCGCGAGTCCGAGTATCAATCATATTTCATACTCTGGCTGTGTGTATTGTAAATAGAGAAAAGAAAAAAATACGCGCAAATTAGATTCAACGGTCGACGGCGCACGAGCCTCGAGGGAGTATATCGAACACCTCCTCGATTACCGATCGCAATTAATTCGCGCCCTCGTTAAGCCAAAAAGGAAAAACAATAGCCGGCGACTATTTATACAGCTATAGGTGGCCGAGTTCACGCTCTCTCTCTCTCTTTAACTCGGTCTTCTCGAAGGGGACTCGACGTCGCCTCGACGAATCCGCGTGTATATAATATACTCGAGAATTAGCAATTTCAATGTTCGAAACTCTCGTTCGAAGAATCGCTGCTGCTGCTGCTGCTGCTGCTGCTGCAGTCGAGGCGAATTAGCATCGAGCGAGCCGAGAGGTGACTCTCTTCTCGGGTGCGGTTTCAGCTCCAGTTAACGCGCGTACACACAAACACACACTTACAAAGAAAGCCTCTATTGTCTCGTTGTGTTACGGGGCAGCACGAAAAGTCTCTCTTGTATACTCGGGCAGAAATCGGGAGGCAGCTTTTTCCGCGCGACACGCCTCGACCTGCGGTTCATCGAATCTCTCTCTCTCTCTCTCTCTAAATAAATAAATATAAATAAAGTTATTATGAGCGTCGAGAAAATACAGCAATTATGCTCGAGATAGATTCGCTCGAGGTAGAGCAACGATTATTAATTGCTCCTGGCACACAGTACGGGGCTGAAAGCAATGATAAAGCCATTTCCGATGTGCATAATATAATAAGCATCGCTGCAGGAATTGCAAATGCGCGCCGCGGCATACTTCTCGGCTTTATGGCAAATCGCATAAACGACGCGTAATAGGGAATTTCTTTTAACAATATGGCCAGCTCGGAGCTGTAAAATGAAAAACTATCGGGACAGAGAGCAATCGTAAAGTTTCTGCGTTAAAAACTTTCGTAAGAAAAAAGAAAAACGATGGTGAGTCGTGGTATAATTTGTTTAAAACAAAAACCTTCTTTTACCTGACATCGATATATCGTTACACGAGCTCTCAATTCTAATCCCGAATCCACCGTTCGAGAAAACGAATTGCCAGGGAAAACATAGGAAACGCTATATCTTATAAGGACTGAGGATAAATTAACGAGTAGTGGAAAAAGCGCAGAGAAGAGTAATCGACACGCGCGCGGTTAAAAACTCTTACTTTCCTCGCTCGTCGTAGTCGAAACGACGTGCAGGAACAATACAATGACAGTATATACATACATGTGGAGCGAGCGAGTATATAAGCGAGGCGAACGTCGTCAAACTGGTTCCGGAAATCTCCTCGAGTCTGACTCCTTTTCCTCTTTTTTTTTTCTTTCGTTTCTTTTCTTCTTTCTTCATTTCGTTCCATCGAGGTGCAGCAGCAGCAGCAACAGTCACGCTTAGAAACAGGATCGGGCGTTGGCATTTTTTTTTTTTCGTTTATACTTCTAAATGCACACAACACACAGCACACACGCGTGTAAATACAATCGCACTTTCTCCCAATTTATATTTATGTTATATGTATGTATTGGCAAGTATTATAAGGGAGCTGCTCCCCGCGATGTTTATGACCGATAACATCTGATGTAATTTTAACGACGTGTTTGTTATTGTGTGTGTGTGTGTTTTCGATTGACTCTCGAAACGACTACTGCCATTTATATTGGTCACTCGATCACTCACTCGGCTCGATGTAGGGCAAAAATATTTTAGCGAGTTTGCAATTATTCTTTGCTGGAATTGAAAATCTCGCCAGCGAGAATTGCACTCGAGTCGAAGTAGAGAGGAAAAAAAAGGAACCGAGAATGTATACAACGGAGCCAATTACTCTGAAAATAAGCTTAGGCTTATCGATATACGTATTATATTATACAATGTATATATGAATTCAACTATATAGCGAAACAGCATCTAAGCGTGTTTCGAGATATAACTTCGCCGGATTGGATTCTCGCGATGCGCAGCACTTTTGCGGGGCCTCCTACTTACAAGGTATATCGGTGACGCGAGATAAAAATTCCCATATAGTACGATTTTTGCGTAGTACAACACACACACACACACACACACACACACACACACACACACATGGTCTCGGGGCAGTCCTGAGAAATTACATAATACGTTTGTTATATAGACAGTAGCCTGTTTATTGCGGCTGCTGCGCCACATATATATATATAGGGTTACGGAGGGCGATACGTGATCTCCGACGAAAACATCGCATGCGCGCGCGTTTAGATTTTGCCCGCCATTTTTTTTTACTCTCCTCTTTGACCGAGATTGAAAAAAAAAAATTAAAAATCGAACGTCGATTCAGCGAGAGCTTTCGTAATCAGAAAAATAATCTGCGACGGAGGCGGTGCAATAGCAATTTTTCCAGAAAATTGATCGATCGAACTGCGAAAGAGAGAGAGTTACACTTATGGTTGAGTCACATGGACGCGGGGAAATTGAATTTGCCCTCTCACGCAAGAGAAAAAGAAAGACGACGATAAGGTCATACGCACTCACACTCACACACACACACACGGTTGTAGCAGTAATATGATAACGAGCTCCTTATACTAACTCTCCTTCTTTTGCCAACTAGTTCGCGAGAAATTTATGTATACGAATCGTAGCGGCTGCTGCTGCTGCTGCTGCTGCACTCGATAAATACGAGAATGTATAAGTCGTATACGACGACGACGACGAGGTGTTGCTGAATACACAAACCATTGTTGTGCCATGTAACGGCGGTGCGTTATAAGTACACGCATAAAAGCTCGATAAATCACGCGCCAATAAAATCTGGACCTATGAGCTAGGGCGGCTGCTGACTCGGTGATTTAGATTTTTCGAAATTTGCTAAAATTATATCAACGAATTGTGTGTGTGTGTGTAATTTTTTTTCTCAATGAAAGGATTATATGGTCGTTCCGGCGCAGAAATCGATGTAGTTCCAAACTCTATAAAGTCACAAAAGGTTCGCGTTGTTGGGAAAGAGCCGACTGAGCTTAATTAAAACTACACCTTTTCTGCTGTTGTTCGACAGTGCGAGGTAAACAATTGTATCCTGAAATTTTCATGATCAAACGTCAGATTTAAGTTTTCGAGGTTGGCATTTATCCACATGAATTTAGTCCATATATCACTGAGGGGTCGCTCGTCGCTGGCAACGCGACACGTTTACACGTGAATTTTCCCCTATTCGTACTGCTCGTATACACTCACAGCTTCTGGCACAAATTAGATCGTATTATTTGGGTATTAAAGTCAGTACACGTTACGACGCCGCAGTGTAAACAGAGAGAGAGAGAGATCGAGATCGAGTCGATCTTACTTAGCTATAAAATAATAATTTAGCTATATCGATTCCCGCGCGCAAAATTGTGAAAATATATTTTTATATTTAACCAACGCTATTCGTTTGTGAACGAATAGAAAAATGGCTGATCAAGACAACCAAAACCGTTTGAACGAAATGAAAAGATTATCCGAAAAAGTCAATTGGTATATCTCACAAGAGCGATGTGATCTTCTCGACGAACTCGATCCTTTGATCCGCGGCTGGCAGGGCGAACTTCCAAACCTCCGGGACATTTTTGGTCCCGAAGAAATCGAGCGTCTTCTCTCGGATGCCGTATGTCACTGGGCCGAGAGCCAAAACTTTAATCCAATCGAACGATTCGTCGGCTTCGTGGCTCGAAGCGGCTACAGGCACAAGCCTAGACTCTATTCATCCGACAATCCATTACTGCGTACCACAGCGCTGCATCACGTGTACAGACCTAGACTACCAGGCACAACTGGGGCGTCATGGCTGGCTGGCTCTTCGAAATCTACAACGCAGAGTCGACCTGAACTACGTCGACGAGATCGGCGTGACGCATTTCTTTGTGACCCTCAAGTACAACTGCCTCGACTTTATCAAAAAGATTCGCCGCCCCGCGAACTCGCACCTCCCGATCGACGACCCGAACCAGCTCCGCGATCGCTTGAGATCGATGCCGATGCAGAAGCGAATAAAACGTTCGGCGGTTGCTCACCAATGAACGGGACTT
This sequence comes from Trichogramma dendrolimi, assembly GCA_034770305.1. Taxonomy (NCBI): domain Eukaryota; kingdom Metazoa; phylum Arthropoda; class Insecta; order Hymenoptera; family Trichogrammatidae; genus Trichogramma; species Trichogramma dendrolimi. The sequence continues at coordinate 775,551 of JAPMIB010000065.1, read as the reverse complement.
TTTGCAGCGGCGGCGCCTGTCCTCACCGAGGTCGACGATCTTCGACGAGGCCAAACCTCGTAGACGGACACCGTCGCTGCAGCTGGCCATAGAGAGTCTCCAGCTGGACGATGTCGAGGCGCTCTTGGAACGCGGCGCCGATCTGACCGGCTTCGTTTTTCCCGCGGAGCACTTCGCCGAGGTGTGGGTGCCGCGGCTGAACGTCAGCAGATTGCGTCTGGCGTCCGGCCTGCTGGTCTGCCTCGAGCTGGCCCCGAGCGACGCCCAGACGATCGCGAAATTTTTGCTTAGGTGCGAGTTCTTGGATCGATCGGCGAATGTTCAATCGTTGAGGTCGATAGTATTTTCATGTGAATCGCTCACCGATGCAACGAAAAGTCGAATGATAAAGCCGGGCTTGTCGGTTCACGATCTGATTTAGGAACAGCCCGACCTAACGTGGGCACGCGGACTCACCGCAACCGACTGCTACGAATGGACGGACAACAGTATATTTGTGCCGCTTCTGAGACAAGTCGTTCCGCGATACAATGTGATCTTTGCCGCTCGCCTGGGCCAGATAATGGCGAGAGGATTTTGCTCCCGATGGAGAACGACCCTCGCGCGCCTCGAGGATGATGAATTTTTCCATTCTTGCTTGGAAGCTGCGAGCCTGTGAGCTGCGTCGGAAATTTTCTTTGGCTGATTTTTATTAAAATTCTATCGTTCGAATGATTAAATTGTACAGATAGTAAATGCATTTATTTGCTTGGATTTTAAGTTTTATGCGTTTCTGGTTTAATTTTATTTTATTTGCCAAAAACAAGTCACGTAAAGGTCTCCTGTCATCTGTCAACTATATCGAAGAGAAAAAAAGAGTCCAGCTGTATTCGAGCACTCGATATCGAGTCTCGGAAAAAAAACACGATCGTCAATAAAAATTCCGTACAGCCGAGTTGACAATTGGACTAATAGAAGAGAAATTAATTCGAATCGGTAATAGCGAATTGTTAGAATTAAAAATAAAAATGTTTTAGGTTAATATCAATCAATTTGATTCATCGTTAAATTTAATTAAATACCCCCTCCCCCTGCACCGAATGAAAGTCGCGCCCAAAAATGTCGGCGTGGATCAATAGCCCTCAAAACGACACTCGTATATGCCTCTGATCTGCGCCGTGAGCCGATGTCCAAATGTTTCGTCTGCTGCACGTCGAAACTATATAAAAAATACTTCAAATTTCGACCATCGGCGCTGGCATCGGTCAGTCTAGGCGCAGCGGCATAGCTTCGCAGACACATGTTGCCCGCTCTCTATGTAACACATCATAGTGTTGGACGGTGCATGCAGCAGGCGCAATAGTACCCGTTACGCCGCCGCAGTGTAAACAAGAGAGGAAAGATCCCATCGCGACCGCGGCAAGTGATTCTCGTGAAAAGAGTGAAAAGTATACGTCGTAAGCGACTGTGTATTGTGTGTTCGAGCGAGCGTCAGAGAAAATGACCACTTCCAAAGACATGGACAAGCTTTACGATAAAGAATTGGTGAAATTGAAGAGCTCGCGAGAGAACGTCAATTGGGACATCGTCGAAGAGAGACACGTGTTTCTCCATCGACTTTACGATTCGATCCGCGATTGGAGGGGCCTACTACCGAATGTCCGAGACATCTTTCGAAAGGAAGAGATCGACTTTATTCTCTCGGATTCCATAGAACTCGGATGCAGATACAGGGCAGAAACGATCGTCAGCTTCGTGGCTCGAAGCGGCTACAGAGACGACCACGAGGCCGGCGTCGACGCGCGTCGCACCACACCGCTGCATCTCGTGTCCAAACGCAGGTTATGTGACTGGGGCGTCGTCGTCGGTTGGCTCTTCAAGATCTTCGACAGATTCGACGTCAATCACACCGACGAAGATGGATTGACGCATTTCCACGTGGCCTGCGAGTACGGATTCGACGACGTCGTTCGCAAATTTCTCGAGCTCGGTCAAGATCCCGATCGTCTCGTGCCGAAGACGGGAGACTCCGCGCTGCATCTGGCAGTGACTCGCGGTCACGTGACCGTGGCCAGATCTCTGCTGAGACACGGCGCCGTGCCGAACTGTACCAACGACGCGGGATCGACGCCGCTGGACCTGATCTGCCGGAAGAGGGACGAGAACGAGGCCGCCCTGTTCCTGCAGATACTTCACGAGAACAGCGAGGCGTATCGCCGCGAGTCGCAGGTCGACGCTCGCGATCGCCGGGGCGACACTCAGCTGCACGTGGCTCTGAACGCTTGGCGCAGAATCCTTACGGAGGCTCTGCTGAGGTACGGCGCCGATCCGAACGCGGCCAACTGCCGCGGACTGACGCCTCTGCACTCGATCTGCGAGAGAGCCAAGGACGACGGGAGATCCGCGCGCTTTCTGAGGCTCGTCTTGGACAACGGCGGAGCTGGCGGGCGGGAGACGGTGCGGGTCGACGCCAGGAACAACGCGGGCGACACGCCTCTGCAGCTGGCCCTGGCCCTGGACAACGATCAAGAGGCCTACAAGTGCGTCGAGCTGCTGCTGCGAGCCGGCGCCGATCCGAATTTGGCAAACGAGGCCGGCTTCACGGCTCTGCACTCGATCGGCAAGGAGCGCACCAGCAACGCCATGGCCAAGCTGTTGCTCGCCGTCTGCGAGGAGATCGGACAGCCGGTGCGGCTCGACGCGAGAGACGCCTCGGGCGCGAGTCCGCTGCACTACGCTCTGCTCTGGGATCGCCAGGCCGAGACGATCAAGCTGCTGCTTCGAGCCGGCGCCAGTCCGAACTATCCCAACGGCAGAGGCTGGACGCCTCTGCGCGTGGCCGTGGCGAGTCTCATGCCCGAAATGGTCCAGGCGCTGCTGGACGGAGGCGCGGATCTCGCGGGCTTCGATTTCCCGACCGTCGGCGACTTCGACGATCACTACAAGGCCGATCGAGACTCGAGCGGCTACGCGTTTCTGCGCTTGGCCCGCACGCTGGACTGCCTGGAGCGCCTCGAGGCAAGAGGCAGAGCCTCGTACGAGCTGGACCAGAGCGGCGCCCTGACCGTCGTCGATTTTTGCCACGAGCTCGGCCTGTTCGCGCACCCGATGCGCAAAAGAATCTCCTGGTCCCAGGACGGGGTGGACGAGCTGGTCAAGAAACTGAGGGAAGACGAGCTGATGCTCAAGGGCGAGCTGTGTCTCGGCGAGCTGTACGGGGCGAAGCTCGAGGAGGCGGCCAAACGCATGACCTACGCGGACTACTACGAGTTCTCGGAGAGGCTGCTGAAGCTGCCGAGCAAGTACCAGGCGATGTGCTTCAGGCACCTGTGCGAGATGATATCGAGGCGATTCTTGAGGCACTGGGCGGTGGAATTTTTCCTGGACATGACGCGATGCCGACTGCCGATCGTCTGCTGCGAGATGATCGTAGACAGGTCGTTCGAGAATCGGGATCTGTTGCTGATCTGCTTGGCGGCCAAGGATTGACGGACGACACGTGTTTTTTGTAATACTTTTTTTCATGTCTTTTTTATAGTACGTCGTTCAAATAAATAATGTGAAAAAAAAAATTGATATAGATTTGAGTTGTGATTTTATTTTGGTCAACATCTTTATCGACTAACTTTAGCATTGGTATAATATATGTTTACACTCTACATCGATGACAAATTGCTCGTAATACAGTCTCAGCAGTACCCGTTACGATTTCGTCGAGTAAACAGAGAGAAGATCCCGTCGTCGATTGTATATTTTCAATAAAAATAGAGGCCGATACCGTTTGATCGATTCGCGAACAAGATACGCAAAATGGATCGCTTCTACGACGAGAGATTGGAACGACTGCGAAGCTTGCGGAGTTTGCGCGAGAACCTCGACTCGGAGAACGCGAACGAGCAGCGCGACATCATCGACGGACTCTACGCCGAGACCGAGCATTGGATGAACGAGAGTCCGGATCTACGCGACAACTGCAGGCGCTTCGCGGTGGAATTTTTCAAGGGCGCGACGCGATTCCGACTGCCGATCGTCTGCTGCGAGCTGATCGTGGACGGCTCGTTCGAGAATCGCGATTTGTTGCAGATCTGCTTGGCCGCCTTGGGTGGAAGCTCCGCCGCGGATGTCGATTGACGACGTGCTCGTTGTAATACTTTTGTTGTCGATGATGTCTTGCTTTTGCTGTGTCCGTTCAAATAAATAATGTGAAACATAATTGATATAGATTTGCTTGAGTTGTATTATTTTGGTCAACATCTTTATTAACCAATTTTAAATTTGAATTTTCGAGCACTGGCCCGTGTTTACACTCTAAATCGACGACAGATTGCTCGTACAGTCAGATCAGTACCCGTTACGATGTTGTAGAGTAAACAGAGGCAGATCCCGTCGTCGATCGTATTTAGCTATAAATTTAGCTATAATAAAATAATCTAGCCATCGATTCCCGCGTAAAGAGTGACAAAAATATATTCTTTATATTAATTAACGAGTGCGACCGAGTGCCATAAAGTAAGGCCGATTTACTGTTTTTGATCGACCGAAGAGACGCGATGGATCAATTTTACAACGAGAGATTGGCGCGATTGCGGAGCCTGCGCGAGAACGTCGACCTGGAGAACGCGAACGAGCGACGCAATCTTCTTGATCGACTCTATCCACTAGCCGAGGATTGGGTGGGCCAGTTTCCGAATCTCCGCGACGTATTCGAGCCCGAAGAAATCGAATCTCTCCTCTCGGCATCCATCGATCATCACTACAGCAGCGACGGCGAGGACAATTGTCGAGTCGAGCGGCTCGTCAGCTTCGTGGCTCGAAGCGGCTACAGGGACGAGCCCGGACTCGATCCACTCGGCAATCCGATAACTTTTCGCGGCACGCCTATGCATCGCCTGGCCTTGAGACAGACTACTACTTCGCGCGACTCGTGCGCCGTCGTGGCCTATTGGCTCTTTAAGATCTACGACAGATTCGACCTGAACTACATCGACGATCGCGGCCTGACGCATTTCCACGTGGCCTGCGAGCACGGCCTGGACGACGTCGCGCGAAAATTCCTCCGACTCGGCCTGAATCCCAATTGTCTCGTGCCGTCGACGGGAGATTCTCCGCTGCATCTGGCGGTGACTCACGGCCACATGACCGTGGCCAGATCTCTGCTGAGACACGAGGCCGTGCCGAACTGGACCAACGACGCGGGATCGACGCCTCTGGACCTGATCTGCCGGAAGAGGGACGAGAACGAGGCCGCCCTGTTCCTGCAGATATTCCACGACAGCAGCGAGGCGTATCGCGCAACGGTCGACGCCCGCGACCGCCGGGGCGACACTCGGCTGCACGCGGCTCTGTCGGCGCGACGCCGAATCCTCGCGGAGGCTCTGCTGCGCCACGGCGCCGATCCGGACGCCGCCGGCTCCGGTGGCAGGAGGGCGCTGCACGCGATCTGCGAGCTGGGCGACCACCCCGACGGCCTGTCGGAGCAGTTCCTGCGGATGGTGCTGGACGAGCGCCGCCTCAACACTCGTCGCCCGCGGGTCGACGCCAGGGACGATCGGGGCCGCAGCGCCCTGGAGCTGGCCGTGCAGAATCTCATGCTGGACTGCGTCGATCTGCTGCTGGACAACGGCGCGGACGTGGACGACTTCGTTTTTCCGGTGCTGGCCGAGCTGGAGCCGAGCTACAACATCATCGACGAGTACTACGAGCTGGCGCTGGTCGCGCGGATTCTCCGCGTGATCGATCGCCTCCGCCAGCGTGGCTACGTGTATGTCGGCCGCGACGGCGTCCTCCGAGCGCTGGCCGAGTTCTACGGCCGTCGCGAGCTCTTCGAGACGCGGAGGGATCGCGAGATCAATTGGCGCGGGGCCACAGACGTGAGGCTGACCCCGAGCCTGACGCTCTACGACCTGGTCGAGCTTCGGCCCAGAGAGGCGGCCCGACGCATCTCCTACGCGGACTACATCGAGATCGTGACCCAGAACAGATTTCTCGCGCTGCCCGGGAGATTTCGGAACGCCCTGCACAGGCACTTGTGCGAGAAGCTGGCCCGAGGCTTCTTTCGCGAGTGGGCCCTGAATTGCTACCTGGAGCTGACGCGCTACGAGGTGCCTCATGTCTGCTGCCGCAAAATCATGGAGATGCTCAACAACCGGGATCTGTGCGGCGTTTGCCTGGCGTACATGTTGATACCCGAGGATCTGCGTGACTTTTGAGCGCCGTATGAAATTTCGTGTACAGATTTTTTTAACAAAAGGTAAATTGCGCCAATTTACTTGGATATATTAATGGATCGATACGAACGCAATGAATTTGAACCGAAAAATAAATTTCTTAATTTTGATTCAAAAAACTGTCGTGTCTCTTTTGATTTCGTTTCGATTTCACACAAGCTAAGAAAAAATCGAGCTACGTGCATGAGCACAAAAAAAGAAATTGTCCACATAGCCGCGAGTCGGCGATTAGAAATCGTAATTTATACACGCACGCACGCAAGGAAAATGCAGCAGTACTGCCACGGCGCATATCTCTCGCATTCTGCATGTCTCTCTCTCTCTCTCTCTCTGGCTCGGAGTATAATAATGCGATCAAGGATCAATGAAATCACTTGCTTGCTATCTCTCGCGGCTCGTGCACAATTCCGCGCTCCAAGGATCGACGCGGCGGCGCAGCACACGAGGCAAATAATAATTGAATTATGCGTTCGCGTCGTCGTCGCGTGTATTTATACGCAAATAGACGTTGTCGTGGCACATGCGGCGCGCGGCTCCAGCCTATACACGCAGACACAAACGTGTACGCAGTGATATATATGTATTGGTAACCTCGCGAGATCGAAATTACAAATCTCAGCTGCTGCTGTTCGTATTGATAAATGTGTGTCGTTTTACAACTTTTATCGATCGGCTACCGATTAATGGATCGCTCGGTATAACCTTTCTCGCTCGCGCGGCGTATCTCCCTCATTACATCTATATATATATATATATATATCGTTGGAACAAGTTGTGATCTATCGGTTATTCTATATATCAATTTTTAATATACGTCGAGTGCAAAAATATATAATACCGATGTACGTGACATATATATATATGTGTGTGTGTGTGTACGATCGCCGCGACCGCAGAGAAAATTCGATCGTTGACCTGTAAAAGCGACACGACTCCGAAAGTCTGCGACCCAAAGTCCGCTGCTGCAGTCGCTCACATTGTTTGCTCTCGGACGCGCTGCTGCGGTCGATATCATCCAACCGGTTGACTTTTTGCGGTACACCACCGCCACGATAAGAGAGGAGAGAAAAGCGCCGACGCCGCCGCCGCCGCCGTTGCGTATTATTATTACAAATACGTCTCGATCTTGACTCTCGACATCGGTCGGTCGCGTGAAAATATGCGCGCATAGCAGCGGCAGCAGCAGCAGCAGCAGCAGCTAACAGGGCGAGGATCGCATCGACGCGATGACGAAAGTCGCGCGCGATGCGCGATAAAAACAGTAATTACAATGCACAAAAGATATATGTATTATTATTTCTCGTTCGAGCTCCGATTAATCTCTCTCGTCTCTCTTTCAAATTGCAATTTTAACACGCCCGTAGCAGCGATTATTCGAGGATCGGTAAGCGCACGCGCCGCCTCTCACACATGCGTACAACGTATACGAGGAAAAAAATCCTCTCACGAAAAAGGAAGGAGCGAAGATGCTGTGTTATATACTCCAGGGGGTGGTGTTACAACTCGGGCTAACACACACACACACACGAGTAATTTTTTTCTCGAAGGCGCCGCCGCCGCCGCCAAGCGATGATACGGTAAGATTTTTCGAAGCCCTCGTAGTCGTCGCTCGGTCACGCCTCGAAATCGCATCGCGCACGTATTATAAGAAGAGAGAGATAAAATTCGGATATTTAGGTTCGACCGAAAAATCGCGCGCCACGATACATAACATAATATAGTTGAGAGCTGCACATCTTTCAAAAAGCCAAAGTAGACATTGATTCGGGTAGGGGGATGACGATGATCCAAGTGCGCCTGCGGTGCAGCACTTTGATGTACTTGTATATATACATCGGAGCGCCCCATCCAATTGTACTCGCTTGCGATTATTTATGAAAGCCACAAAATAAGCGTAAGTATACAATATGATGTGTGAACCCACGCGTGAATCGCATATATATACATCCGATCGAGGCTGCCGCCGCCGCCGCGATCACATCCGTTTCGTAAGAGACGCACACTTGTGCGTTGGCATATATGGAAAAGCTCGATCGAGAACTAGTATATAGGATATCTAATTGGAATCGGAAGATAAGGCAATCATATCGGCGCGGAAAAATTATCGATCTCTCGAGTGCACACACACACACACACACACACACATATATAGGCATGAGTACTCCCACATATTAAATACTGCGGCAGAGACGACGACGACGCCCTCGCTCATAGAGGCCTAGAGTATATATAGCGTGTGTGTACAAATGAGCGTAGAGCGTCGCCTACGGAACACGTCCGCTTCCCGCCCAAACGCGAGAGACCGGATAAGCTATTGACCAATATTTTCTCTCTCTCTCTCTCTCTCTCTCCTTTCGTTTTACTGTATAGCTGATTTTCTCTCTCCGTGCCAATCACCGATATATACTACTCGAGGCTCGAGGTGGAGTGTATCGCGCCTTGATTTCGTATTATAAGACTGTACGGCGTTTGATTTCTTATATAAAATTTATATTATACGCCTGCGACAATTTTCCGCGACTCTAATAGTAGCAGCAGCAGCAGTATCGAAAAAATCCCGTATCCCACTCGACGCGTGGTGGTATGCAGCGCTGTTACGAAAACACAGAAGCGAAAAAACAGTTTAAATGACACAACACACTAATAGACTTGAGACCCGGCGAGCGGAAGCTTAAATTAGGTCTCCTTATCTGCAGCCCCCAAAAATTGAAAATCCAAAATTTTCTCAGGACATAAGTGTGTATGTGAGAGAGAGAGAGAGAGAGAGCAGCATCGTTGGCAGCCAGCCCATGCAGCATAGCCGCTATAAATCTAAAAGACGACCTCGCTCGCACTTGACTCGGCCGTTTACTATATTTATATATATCTATACTATCGTATTATATATAGTACATACGCATTCCAGCGCGAGGAAATACCGCAAGGTGCACTCGAGGAATTTCACGCGCGCTGAAAAATTGTCTATGTGCTATCGGCCAGCAGCATACAGCAGCAGCAGCATATAGCAGTAGAGGCTAGCTCGGACTCCATGCGCGCAGATGTACATACGATCGGCGTGTACACAGTACATACGTATGGATCGGAAAATAACGACCGGATCGGGGGGCTCTCGCGCGCGTATACGCTCGGCGGGAATTTGACGCGCGATTTTTTCCCGCGCGATCGCGGGAATTCGTGTGTATGTATACAGGGCGCCTTGATAAATTCGGAGGATTTGTATACATCATCGAATATGCGCGCCTATGCGGATCCCACGCTTTGAGCTCGTAGTAGTAGTAGTCTCGATTGCAATTCTAAAATATATGTATATGTATGCGTGTGTGTGCATCGATGCTATACCACCCGCCAAGCCATAGCTACACGTATTAGCATTTTAATTTTCGCGCGTGAGAAGTCAGTCGCATCATCGCACACCATATAGTAAATCGAGTAGCAGCTCTCGGCTCTTGGCTTGCTGTTCTGTATCGCACAGTATTGCAAGTAGCAGCAGCAGCAGCAGTGGTGCGATTCAGCTAATTGGTCACTTGTACCTCTTGAACTTTATAACGCGCGCGCGGGCCTCGAGATTCGAGAGCAGTAATAATATTATATATCCACGCAGAGGCGCACGCGATGCAGTTTAATGTATATATATATACGTTGGCCCGTTAACTTTTCCGTTTAAAGGCTTTTCAATTACATTATTATTAAATCGTCCGAGATCTTTATTACGCGCGGTTTTGTACGGGCGCGCGCGTGGCCAATGCAACAAGTCCCCGCTGTTATTTATATACGGATTGTAAAAAGTGTTTATAATGCACACGTGCGCGAGAGATTGGATCGTGATCTCTCTGTAACAAATGCAATTAAACGTTCTCTCTCTCTCTCTCTGAAAGTGTCATTAAAGTCTCTCGAGAGAGTATTGTGTTGTGTCTTATTGTAGCAGTAATAGTAGTAGTAGTAGTAGTACCCCCGTGATCTCTGATTTTTAATTAAGATTGGTCAACCATACGGAGCTACGACGTCATAATATATACATATATATAGGATACCAGGGATTGAGACACAAATAAGCCAAAACAACTTCATAAAACACGCGACTATACGTGTCTCCGGCGAAAACGTACACTAATCCTTATTGATAGTATTTCTTCTTCTTCTTTTTTTTTTTTATTAGCGCGCATGATTTTTGCGACGTAAAAATTGCGCGGTGCGGCGCGCGGATAAATCAAAAAATATAGACTCGCGCGCGCTTGTGCGTGGTTGCGAAATCTGCACGGCGTAAAAAGCGATTTATTTTACGTGTGTCGCCCAGCGACAATGGAGCCAGCTACGATGATTCTTTTCTACACGGGCGTCGACTTTTGTTTGTGGGAATGTGTATAATGTTATAATGTTATAATATATATAATATATACGTCGCGGACGCGCGAACAGGTGTTGAGAAGTGTTGCTTCTTTTGAATAATATCAACTCCGACAGTGAGAGAGAGAGAGAGAGAGAGAGAGAGAGAGTGAAAGGGCCCCGCGGACTTATGAATATTTTCATTCCTTCTTTTTTCTTCAGATCGAGTCGAAAGAAAAATCTCGAGATATTTCAGCACTTTTGTACGCATGTATTATTATTATATACAGCGAGTCACGAGCGTATAGTCCTTTTTTTCTTTTTATCATTCATAATGTACGCGTCGTCGTTGTCCAAGCTCGCGAGGAGCTGCTTTTTACGCCGAGCATTAAGATTTGCGGTCGTTTGGCTAAAGAACAATGCGCGCGTATATGTATAATACGAGACTTTCTGGTTTTATACAATATAAATATATATATAATATGTGCTAGCTCGCGCCCACCGCGTGATTTCATCTCCTCGAAGCTCATATACGTATATATACGTCAAAAGCCACACGTGTAGCTTTTACAATCTGCAAAAAATTTAAATAATAATGACGAATCGAGCGTGTAGTCGGTTGTAGCATAGTAGCTCCGTAAAAAGAGACACACACACTCCGTGTATAATATATTTATCGTATACAGTTAGGCAAAATTGTCGTGGCACACATCGTGCAGTACGAGCTCGTATGCAGCAGCAGCAGCAGCAGCCGAGCCTTGGGTTTTAGAAAATATGCCCATAATGGTCGATATTATGCCTATGTGCAGCAAAAGAGCGAAAAAAAGCTACGACATCGTCTCGCCGCTTAAACGGAACATAAGTATGCAAAAATCGGCTCTCGACGTGCAAGCTCGAAATTGAAACTTAACGATCGACGGGCTGTGTAATAATTATACGTAGTTTGTGTGTGTGTGTGTGTGCCGGGAGACTATTATATGCACAAGTTTCGACCAATTAGTCGGAAGAAACGAGCTCAAATTTACCGGAGTTCGTTAGAGAAAACCCACATTTCGTGGTTTTTTTTGTTTTTAAATTTATTTCTGAAAATGGGTAGTATGCATACGCGCTTGGGAAAACGGAGCCTAATGTCTTCGATGATTTTACATAAATTCAAAGCTCTATATAATACCTGCACGCGAAGTGTGTACAATTAAGGTGGGGAGGGAGGGTATAGGCACAAAATTCAAGAAACACCAGTAGCCCGTGTACTGAAGCAGCAGTGGTTCGAATTGTATGCTCGTGCGTGGACCTGTACCGGAGGTAGTAGCGGTTTAAGCGCACGACACGCCGAAAATTCGTAAACATCTTTACCTTTTTATACGCGCACACACGCGAGCTCGAGCTACACACTATATACAGTCTCGGCTTTTGTGCATATATATGTTAAAGCTGACCAGCCTCGAGTTGTAGTATTAGTTGTAGCAGTAATAGTATATATATAGTATATAATACAGCTCCGTGCGGAGACGCTCCGAGAGAGAGAGAGAGAGAAAAGAGAGAGAAGAAAAGAGAGGCCAAAGCGAAAAGGTATACATATAATGCAGAAAGAGAGAAAAACGCGCAGAGAGTAGAGAGGCACTCAGTATATGCTGTATGTGTGTGTGTAAGAGAGCGAGAGAGTCCGCGAGAAAACCGGTTTTTAGCGTATATATATGTGTGTGTGCCTCGCTCGGAGTCTGCATGCAACAGCAGCAGAGGCGCAGAGTGTGCGAGGTAAACATGCGATGTCAATGTAGCATCTTACCTCTTCTGCGCACGAGTATTATAGCAGCGGGAGCAGCAGCGAGAATCGTTGTCATCGTTCTCTAGCTCTCTCTCTCTCTCTGCCTTTCGTATGTATACGTATCCTATATAGTATAACGCGTCGTTGTTGCTGCTGCTGCTGCTGCTCTTATACGCCGATATTTAATCTATCTCTACCTATATACAGCACACGCGTTATATTTTCCTCTCTTCTTTCTGCGATTATGTGCGAGAACGAGTGAGAGAGGGAAGAAAAAAAATCTACACGTGTTTTTTTCTCATCCCTCGTCGCGCGCGCGCGCGCCAAACAGAGACAGAGACGGAGAGTCAAATTCGAATTTTAAAGCGCGCTGTTGTGCAGTCGTACTATAAATAGACCTCTCCTCGCGCGCGCGCGCGCGCCGCAGAAGCCATCATAAATAATTCCAAAGCTCTTCTCTCCTCTCACTCTTGAAACGATCGCGCGTACCTATGTACGTATACGTACTGCAGCGCTTTTATTTTTTTTTCTCTCTCTCTCTCTTTTTTCGCGTATTGCATATCCGGACGTCCGTACGCTCGCAGGATATAAGACGTGTACGTAGTATGGTAGCAGCAGCAACAACAACAAACTGCGCAGAGAGATCGATGTGTACGACCATTCTTCGTCGTTCGTACACCTCCTTCCTTCCTTCTTTTTTTTTTTTTTTTTGCTGCTGCTGCTGCTGATGCAGTTTTATTATTCCAAGCATTTTGATCGAACAGCGGCGAAGGTGAGCGGGGCTATATGACTCGGAGGAATCGCGCGCGGGGTAATGCCTAGAATTTGCTTCGAACAATTTTTTTGAAAATCATCGCGCGATTCATATTATTTTCTTCTTCTTTTTTTTTCGCTCAATTTTACATTGCTAAGTAGGCTGAGCGTTGTGGTGGAAGGCAAAAATATAATATATATGTGTATTGTAACCACGAGTGCGATAAATAAATCAATTTACATGGTTCGCGTGCGCTGGTCGAGGAAAAAAAACATACTCACAAGCGAATTATTAGGTAAACCCACGGAGAGTTCATGAATTATGCATTATTGCCTGCGTTTGAACTTTTTGAGAAGGAGCTGCGCGGCAGTTTGAAAATTTTTATCGCTCCGGTAGTTCGCCTTTTTTAACAAATTATTAGCTGCAGTGCGCGGTGCACGCGAGCTTTGTTGCGCGCTCGGAGCTCGCAGTCGGGAAAATTAAGTCGTATACAGAGCGTCGTAATATACGCAACGACGGAGCTGACTTCCTTCTCTTTTTGAAATAGGTATATATTATTTCCGTAAAGAAAATCAGGATCGAGATCGTTGTTTTTTTTTTTTTTTTGCAGCGAGCTTTTCGAGACGGTTTAAAAAAACTCGTTGAGTCGAGTCTCGTCGTGCGTCATCCAAAAAAAGCATACGCGAGACCTTTTATCAGAATTTTCACGTTTACTCGCAGCTGCGCGAGCGTGCACGCTTATCCTGCTTGCGCCGTGAAACATCTCGCGATAGAAAATCTCGTTTCCAAACGCCGATGACACAGCACTCGGTGACGCTCGCATATTCGGTCTTGAAGAACCATCTCTCGCTCGGCTGTACGTATTACGTATTTTTTTTTTTTCATCCTCCGCACTTTTAACTTTTACAAATATTCGTAATATATATATATACAAAAAACGAGTACGCAGAAAAGAGCGTTGATTCTTTTTTTTTTTTTTTAATTTTGCGTAAACACACCAAGTTAAAGTTGGAAGAGAAGGAAAAAAAGGCGGAAAAAACGCGAACCGTAATCGTCGGGGCTCTGTATATAACTAAGTAAATCTCGGCCGGTCGACCTGCCTGCCTGCGTGCGCGTATGTTTACCGAGCAATTGTCCACGCGGGGATAGTCGTGTTGGGCCAGCTCTTAATGGAATTGGAATAAACGACCGAGTTGACATTTCGCTTGTTTTTTCTCTCTCTCTCTCTCTCTTTTGTCCAAGTGACTCTCCGCAATAATTCGCGGGACTCCGGTCGAGATTATAAATTGTTCTGCGCACCTTTCCGGGCGCGCGCGATTCGCAACCTTTAAACTTCGTTATCGCGAGCGTGACACCGAGCCCCCATGCGACGACAAATAGTAAGAAGAATAAGAAAACGCACAAAGTGCAGTTGTATAATATGCGTCGTCGTATGCGAGAGCTGTATACGCTAAACACGATGCATGATTTCCTCTCGGCTTCCTTTTCCTCTTAGAGAAAGGTACAGTGTGTATATAGTACATCGAGGTACATAAGTAAAGTGGCGCGCGCAGGAAGCTGTGGGCTCGAGGAATAGCTATACTTCCGCCCGAAAAATCGTATACATCTCTCGCGCAAACACACGCACACGCACACATAAGTGGCTACGGATACGTATCGAGATAGAGAGAGAGAGAGAGAGAGAGTTCACTTGCACACCCACGATTAGTAGGTCCATTACAAGCCATTGAGCGCGCGGCGCGTGTGTGGGTGACCGTACCTTTTTATATTTTATACTTAATCGTCGTCGCCGACGCGCGCGCGGATCGACAGCAAATTTAGAAAATCAACGATGACTCGAGCGAAATAATCGAATGAGAAAAATTATTATTTTCGCCGTAGGGTATATATATATATGACTTGGAAAAATCGATCAATTAGCGCGCATCGTTGCCGCAGCCAGTGGTACACTCGACTTTCGACGCGAGCCTCGAAAAGCAGCCGCCTCCACCTTTGATTTCGACTCGCCTCGTACTACAGTAATGCGTATATACACATGGTTTGTTCTTTCCTTTGTTACAACCGCGCGGGCCACGAGGGTATAATCATTTCCTCTTCTCTCTCTCTCTCTCTCATCGGCACTTTTCACACCTTGGCCGCGCGCGCGCGCGCGAAGTAACGAGCTCGCTCGACGCATATAATATAAGGATGATAACTCGCGCGACCGTGGCAGGAAGTTTTGGGCAAAAATTATCGGTAGTACCCCCTGCAGACGATGTGTAATATCGGTGCATACAATAATAAACAACAGGATATAAGCAGCGAGGAAAAGTCATCATCGCGTCTCTCGAAATTATCACACGTATATATATACAGTACCACATCCTTCCTTCCTCGAGAGACCGAAAAATTTAAATCTCTCGATGCGGCTACCGAAAAACAAATACACACTGCACAGTGGATTATTTGCATGCCTCGCTGTAATACGCGCGCGGATACATATAACGAGAGAGAGAGAGAGAGACGCGGCCACATTAGCCGCGCGCGAAGATCGATATTGCATCCGGTTCGGCTGGCGCACATATTTTGCGTCTTCCTCGTTATATATACATCGTATGGCGCAATTGTGAATGCAGTAGCTCGGACGATCGCGACCACCCTCGGTGCTTCTGCTGCTGCTGCTGATGCTTACTTACATGCTTACACGTATGTACTATCTCGCGCGGGCGCGCGTGGAGTATACGGTAATCGTTCGACATCATCGCGACCTTCGCGCGGCGCGGACGAGCTGCTTATTTTTTCTTCTCCTTCTTCATTTCTTCTTTTTTTTTTTCACGTGTTATAAAAATCTCAACGCGAGTACGAGTGTCTCGCGTCTCGTCTCGTCGAGTCGGCAGCAGTAGTATGTAGTATATAAATCGGCTGCAGCTGGAATCGCGTGCCGATATATATAAGCTGCCCGCGTGCGCGAGCTGGATATACCGATCGTTATACACGGGCAATCATCGCAGTTGCTACCGGTGCAAGTGCAAATGTGTGTATACGCGCGGACACACGCGCGTATGCATCTGTATATATATAATACGCGTTTATTGCCTCTCTGGAGTTGATGGACTTCGCCGTAAATTCTCGCGCCCATCATCCGTCGCAGCTCGAGAGAAAACCGACGGTCGATACGTAAGAAGTAAGAAAAAAATAAAATGTTAAAGAATATATATTCGGGGGCTAACTTTGACACGGACATCGACTCGCTCTCTCTCTCTCTCTCTCTCTCGAGTCGTGGACCTTTTTTATTTTATATATTTCGTCCGCATCCGAGCTTATAATAACGTGTGCGAATTTTCGGAGTGCCTGGCTGATGCGGTGCCGCGCGCGCAGGTGAGCCTCCTATATATATATACAACCTGTTTACTGCGCATATAGTGTGCCAGGGAGAGGACGACGACGCAGCAGCAAAGGCAGAGGCATATGGGGTCGCGCAAAGGCAAAGATTCTTATCGTTACTTCTTCTTCTTCTTCTCTCTGCTCTTTTGCTGCTGCTGCTGCTGCTGCTGCTGCTGCTCCACGGGTGCCCCGAACTGTGCGGCTATATACCTCTTCTCCGCGCGCAGCGAGGAGCGCGTCCGAGGCCAACAATTTTTATAAGCCGCCATATTTCGCCGTGCTGCAAAAAAGAATAATATTCGCCGCAGCAGCAGCAGCAGCAGCAGCAGCCAGTGTGAATCGGCTGGGAATTTTTTCTCTTAATAACATATATATGTAACGAATCGCGCACTCGATGTATATTTCTCGGAGGAAAAATGGAAACTTTTCGCGCTGGTATTATTCAAGTACGAGCGAGCACCAGTGAGAGAGAGAGAGAGAGAAAAAAAACACAACATTTTGCGAAATATTAACTGTGGCAAAAGCAAACGAGCTCTACGATAAGATTTCGCAAAACCAGTCAAACGCTGCATATTATATACATATGCACACAAAACGCGCGCGGCTAGCTAAGCTATAGCTACTCCAGTTTACTTTGGTAAATATAAACTTTCTTATCTAACGGTCAGTTTTGCCATGTATTATTAGCTTTGCTGCCATCGAGCATGTACAACTTTGCGCGTGATTGAAAATTACCCAGGCACAATATTTATCAATAACAAATTGTTATTGCCGCGCCGCGTCGATCGAGGATCGCGCGAGAAAGCGAGAGAGAAATTTTAATTCTGAAAAATATTTCCCAAAATTACTTTCGTGCACATATGGTGCAGTTACGAGCAGAAATGGAGCATCTAATGTAATGTATTTCATTGGAAGGAGAAAAATCTAAACAAGTACGTGGAAAGGTATGGAAAGATCTGAGAATTTCGGGGGCAATAAATGCGGTGACTTAGAATTTTTTCTATTATTGAAAATATGGTAATCAAGCTTGGTTTCTCAGCAGAGATTTCTTGTAACGGATTGAAGCAGAATCTGAAGTATCGATTCATCATGGGATATGTGCCACGGCTTATACCTATACGTAGATGCACTGATTACGCTTTCACGTCGTCATTTTTTTTTTTTTGATTTTCCGCGGCGGCATAGCCTCTACATACCCAAAAACACTCGTCAGTCCGTCACTCGTGCCAGTGGCTTATATTTGTTATTTTTTTTTGGTATATCTTAAAGACCGGATTAGTGTATTATTTTGAGGGAAATTAGTAGGCATTAGAAAGGATGATTTTCAAAAATTTGCCCCTCGAAGCTTGATTTATAAAATCTCTTACTCGCGCAATAACAGAGGCGCCGCGCGCGAGCGAGCACCTGTTGCTGGAGCCGCGCGATGATTGATTTTCGAGTCAATCGAGGAGAGCACTTCTACGGATCTTTTCTTTCGACGAGCTGCTAGAATCGCGTGAAAACGCGGATCGAAAAGAAAGACGAAATCTCAACGCGAAAATAACCAGCAGCAGCAGCGGTAGCATCAGCAGGCTTCGGTGCTCGCCGTATAAAAATTCCCGTAAAAAAAGACCTCGAATCCGTTACTTTTAATTCACATGATCGAGTCGCGCGCGTACGTATGTATATATTCATAATGGACGGAACATCTAACATCCATTAAAAAGCACTCGACTCGTGCGTACGTACTGTGTGTATAACGAAATGCTGGTTCTAGAGTATATATAAGACAGCTCCACCGCCGCCACGGCGCGTGATTAACAATATGTTCGAGGAATCCTCGGGCGCGCGCACAAAAGAATCATCATTTTCATACGATCCTTATATATATACCTAGGCCGCTGCGTATTAAATTCATATCGCTGATTTTACATCTTTTTTTTCTTCATCTTCTTTGGCTCGCTGGCTCGCTACTACTATACGCGCGCGGGAGCCTAGATAAAATTGCCGTGGCGATGTTTACGTACATATATATACACGTATAATGTAAGCCTCGGCGCGGATTACATTTTTTTTTTTGTTGTTGCGTTTTTCAGACTACTGTTCATCTCGCAGTCAAGTGTATTTGTATGTGTGCTCGCGTGTACAATTGGCCTGAAAAGTCCTGGATGAGAGACAGAGAGAGAGAGAAATCGATAGGGCCTTTTCAACGCGTTCAAATATACTATACATTCTCGACGAGTGGCTCGTTTTCTTTATTATATACGTGTGTATAGGCATTTTGCTCACACAAGTCCCATTGTACGAATACACGTTTTCTCCTTCGACTACTACTATTACTCTTCGCGTTTTTGAAGAGAGAGAGACTTTCAGGCTCTTATATACTCTCGAGGAGATGCTCCCGTTTATAGAGAGAAGCCTTATTACACGCAGCTCGTAGCTGTGTATACGTGTGTGTGCGCGCGCGTTTGGATCCTTGGCCCCGCAACGAGCCAAGAAGCGATATGTGCCGAGTTGCGTCGTGTGCGTCGCTTTTTCTCTTGCTTCTAGACGCGAGAGGAGCCGCTTGCACTTATTATTCACGCGCGACGCGACGTTGCTGCGATTCTTAGAAAAAAGAGCAGCATATAGTAGATATAGTTGCCAACGTTCGCTTCTTCTTCTTGCGGCTTCTAATATGCGCGTGCACAAACACACACACACACACACACATATATAGCACGGACGCCTTAGATATCCTCACTGCCGCTGCTGCTGCTGCTTAGCTGTGCAATTGCATATATAAATATGTGTTGTACGTGTGTTTGCATATATATACACAAACACACACGTGCATGTGTGTATAAGGCGCTTACGTAAGTTCATCTTCGTCGTTCGTCGACGTAGCTTCGGACAACGACGCAGCTCTCGGCAGCAACGATGCGATATATTCCTCCTCTAATGTTGCCTTGAAGTAAAAAAAAAAAAAAAAAAAAAAAAAAATTATGCACACGTTCGTACGATGTACTTATACGTTTTTATTACATATAGTAGTCTTAAAAACGACTCCGAAGTTTTGACTTATGATACGTTTGTTTGGTATACTACTACGCGAGAGTATAGTAGCCGTCATCGCATCTCTCCTTTTTTACTCTCTCTCTCTCTCTCTCTCGCTCTCTCGGCAAACAAATGATTCATTACAGCTCGTTGATAGTATGCATGTTATAATGTAGCCGCAACAATTTTTTTCTCTCTCTCTCTCCTTTCTTTTCTCGCCTCCTCCTCCTCCTCCTCCGTCTCCCTCTCGATCGCGGCTATACGTATACGTATAAATTGGAGCTACCGAAAAGTAAAATTACGCGCGCCGTTAAATTACAGCGATGCTCGCGCGCGAGACCTCATCGACACCTCTCTCTCCTCTCTCTCCTTATGGTCGCTTCTACTTTTTTTCTGCCACTGCTGCTGTTGTTGGCTCCTACCCGCCCCATATTATAATGTATTCAACGTTCGGACAAAATGCGATTCTCGTTATACACAGCCCGTATATATACTACTACTATATACAGCTCGTTTTGAAGAGAGAGAGAGAGAGAGAGAGAGAGAGAGAGCGAAATAACACGCGTAATCTCGTTCTCTTCGAGCGCAGCTTCCAAAGAAAGAGGTAAAGAAGCGTCTACCTGTGTAGACTCTGTTTGTGTGTACGTTTGAGTGTCTGCGTGTCCTCCGAGCTTGTGTGTCTGCCGTATATATATACATGCGTGCGTTGTGTGCTGTATACGCGCGGACAATCGTAAAAATGAAACAAAAAAAAAATAAGAAGAAGAAGGCACACACATAAAAGAAGGAATTAGGCAAATCGGTGTATATATATATATATATATATGGGTGAGGCTAGCACACGCACACACGCACGTTTACACACGCAACATACACTACTCGTACCTGCTATACAGGCGAGCATATGTATGTAAATGTATAATACAATTTCGGAGACTGGGAGTGAGTTCGAGAGGGACAACGACACGCAGCGGCAGCAGCAGCAACACACCGGTTCTCTCGCTCGCTCTCTTTCACTCGGCTACTTCTTCTTCTTCTTCTTCTTCTGGGCTTTGCCTGTATAGCTGCTGCTGCCGAGTAAGTCCCCGAAGGCGCGAAGAGCAAAACCTCACCGCGTCGTCGTCCTCCTCGCACATATACCCTCTTTCCTCCGTTTTCGTTTAGAGAGAGAGAGAGAGAGAGATATTGCACCCAATGTAGCGCGTTTGTATATATATGCGTGTATATAGTCGCAGAATTCGGAGAAGTTATAAGGCCCCGATGAAGGCCTCCGCGTGCATCTCTCTTATTCTTCTTCTTCTTCTTATTTTTCTCATGCTATGTGTACAATAATACTCACGCTTTCGCGATCATCATCGTCATCCATCGGGGGACTTATCAAAAATTTGAGAATATAAGCCGGTGGTGGTGGTGCTGGCCCCAAAAAATATTATTATATCGGGAAAAAAAGAATCTCGGGCCAAGAAGAAGAAGAAGAAGAAGAAACAACAAAAAAAAAAGATATGTTATAGGAACTCGAAGGAGGAGGATCGAGAGGATGGTTAATCCTGTGTATGATCGGTTCGCTCTGTCTCGGAGCCTCTATCCGCGGCACCTGCAGCGCGCATCGTTCCACGAATATAAGTCACGTTGTGTTGTAGTGGTAGTGGTGGTGGTGTAATATGTGGGCAAGCCAAAAGCAGCGGTCCAGTATACACACACACACACACACAGTCGCAGCTATTTTTAAGGCCCCCAAGAGCCTACAATCCTCATCTCTCTCCAAAAAACTCGCCATTCTTCGCGCTCTCTCTCTCTTTCTTACTCTCTCACTCTCTTTCACTCTTGGAGTAACGAAACGAGCAGCAAAGAAGAAGAAGAAGTCAGGCAGGTATATATACGGAATATCTGTGTGTTATACAGCATGCTCACGTACGTAGCATACGTATATGCACGCGGCGGCGGCGGCGGCGGCTCAAGTCGGAGCGCCGGCGTAGCTATATAGCTCCGAACCTTGGCTGGCTCGAGGAGGACGAGTGGGGGCAATGTTTGGGCCGGTGTACTATATGGTGTATACACACTGCAGACACACACAGTCTCAGCGGTGGAGGCTCTCTCTCTCTCTCTTTTCTATATGCTCCATCTCGCTCGCACCTACTGCCGCTCGCGGAGCTCTCGAGACTTTGAGGTAGGGAGAGGAGTCTCTCTCTCTCTCTTGAGCCGGAGCGTGTGGACCTCTGAGAATCGTGTATACCCATCAGAAAGCGCTCGGCGCAACCAAGGTGAGACCGAGAGACCGAACGCGGCTCGCGCGCGCGACGACGAGAAGAAGTGTGTTTTTTCCACAGTTGTGTATATGTTTTTCGTTCCTCGACCCGACGCGCCTAGACCTACAGAAATCGTATCAGTGTAATTATTATTATTAATAATTATTTGTGTTTTGTTGTTTATCGATATATATAAATAGTGTCAAAAAAATAAGAAAAGAAAGTGAACTCGCTTGCCGAGACAACGAGTATAAATGTAATAGTGCCAAACGTGAAAAAAAATTGTGTGATTTATTTTTTTGTGTGATTACAAAAAGATCGAGCGAAGGAGTTGTTGTGAATATATAACCACCGATCGGTGAGTGTCAAGTCGGATATATAGCTTCCACCTCAACGTTGATACCTGCGTGTATGTGCGTGAGAGTGTGAGTGATACAAACCCGTTAATTCCAAATAAGCAGGATATTTTTCTCGAAATATGTGGGATCGGTTGCTGCTACACATATATATCATTATATACCATATAGGCCTGCGTTATCACTCTTGGAGCTCCGCTGCTGCTGCTGCATATTCATATATACGTACATACAAAAACGGCGCGTACACACACGAAGTCGTATATATACATATAAGATATATACAAACGATTTGAAAAGGCATCATCGCATGGCTCGCGCATGCAAATATATGTGTAATACTCGCTCGCTCGTCGCGGACAGCAACAGCGGCGGCGAGGCATGTGCGTCGCGTTTTAAAAAAAGTAAAAAAAAAGAAAAGAAAAAAAGGAGGCAAAGTCAGTCTCGACGACTCGCGAGGAATATACTCGTCGTACACACAGGCGTGGCGAATTCCATCATCGTCGTCGTCGTCGCGAGAATACATACGTATACATATACTTGCTCTCTCGTGTGCACATGCAGTCGTATGATACGTATGTATGTACGGTCGCTCGCGCGTCAGCGAAAGATTATTTACACCTTGCGCAGCATACCGTACGCGACTAGACGGACGCATTTTTCGTTTCTTTCGGATCGCCGGGAGAAAGGACCTTACATTGTACACACTCGAGGGGGGGGGGGCCCAATGTCCTCGGGGGGGGCCCCCAGCTCGCGGTCGCCCGAGCGTCCGCGAAAAATCGCGAGCACATTTATCTAGGATAGAGATTACACAAACGCGCGCTGCGGACACCGAAAGATCGATCGAGATCCGCACGCAGACAAGCCCGCGACCGCACGACGACGACGACGACGCGATGCAAGCTCCACAGATCGCGTGTGTGTTTGCGTATGTGTTTGCGATATGGAAAACTGGTTTTCGCGCGAGTGGCTAGCCTCGTCGCGTACACACAACAACACACACAAATATATTTATATCCAATGCCTGCCGCGTGTAAACCGGCGCAGTGCATTATCTCGCGTGCAAGCGAATAACGCGATTTTTCTCTTTACTTTTTTTCGGAATCGACTCTGCGTGCGTATATATATATATATAAAAGCTCGCGAGCGTGCTCGGATAAGCGGCCGAGTTCATTTTCCGCGATAAGTACGACTAATCCAAGCGTATCGAGAGACACCGCACCACCTACGTGCGCCATGTACATGACTTTTTTTTTAGTTCGATTCATCGATCGCGACGAAATATCAAAACACACCTGTTGAACCATTTTTCCGAATTGATTTTCAACGCTGCTGCTGCTGCCGCTGAACACGTGTTATAGGGCAACAAGTGGTCGTCGTTGGGTTACTTCGAAATATTGGTTGCTCGAACTGTAGGGGGGCCTCGGTGTACGTATGAAATATATATTTCTCGAGAGTGAAAACAATGATGACTGGCGTGTGTGTGTGCGCGCATTCGAGTGTTCTGGACATTTTTCATATATATATAACCGGCCGTGGTCGTGGCTCCTAATGGTTTCTAGCGTATATTTAAAGAAAAATGTATTTCATATACATGTATACAGAAACGTGCTTCGCGGCAGCTTCAAACGTCCGCCTGCTGCCACACAACTACTCGACAGTTTTACTTTACTTTTTTGTTTTGTCCGAAAGCAAATATATATAACGCCCGGGCGATAGAAATTTTTCATCGAGTTGAGGCCCCATTAAATAGTCTCTCTCTCTCTCTTTCGATACATATATTTTACGTTTAAATAGCCCATGTGTCTGTGTGCGTGTGTGCGTGTCTATTTGGACCTGAGCGATGGATATAAATCCACCTAGCGACATTCCACGCGCGGCGCGATGCCGATACGTTACATGTACTTTCTCCTTGCACCTACATAATAATATATTATATATATATAAAGTAAAGCAGCTGTAAAGTCGCTCGTTTTAATGCAGTCACGTGCATTACCCGGAAAAAAAAACGAAACAGATGATGCGACGGAGCCTTACCTCCCCCGCCATAAAAATGTATATAAGAAAAACAAACAAAGCATGCGCGTCGAACATCTACGTGTGTATGCGTGCTATACATAGTATTATAATACGGTGCCGCGGTCAATTAGCCGCGATCTTGCCCCGGCGCGCGCGGCAAGAAAATCGCTTGTTTAAAAAGACGACGAAAATTACGCAAGTTGTATATACAGGTAATACGTATAGCGATGCGGAGAAGGAATTTCTCGGATCGCTTCTGCTCCGAAGCAGCCGAGTGTATGTCTGTATGTAGAAGAGAGGCCGCGCGCGCGAAAGAGAGAAGCGAAAAGCAGCAGCAGCAGCTAACTCTTATATACCTATATGCTGCTGCTGCTGCTGCTGCTGCTGCTGCTGCTGCTGCTGCTGCTGCTGCTGCTGCTGCTGCTGCTCTCGGTCAGATATACGTTGAATGGTTAGTATGAGGCCGCGCCGGTGACTTGAACGCACGGCAATGCAGCAGCAGCAGCAGGCCTCGCTCTGCTCTATACTGTCCGTACTGGTTGATCTCGGCTGCTGCTGCAGACTCGAGGCCTTTTGGGCCTTATACATATATACTCGATCTTATAAACGTATGTACATACGTTTACTCGCGCGGCTGCTATACCCGCGTGCGCGAATCTCGGGGATATAAGGTATCGACAGTATGCGCGTTTGACAGCTCGCTCGATATTATGCGGTCGGAACGATGCGAATGAAATAATTTCCAAGTTTATATCGTAGGCCGAATGGACTACTCATCGTGAAACTATACGCGTACGGTATAGTAGTAGTCGTCCCGAAAATTATTCATATGCGCGCTCACCTCTCTCTCTCTCTCTCTTGTGTGTGTTTTATGCTCTTATATTTATATGACAAATCATTGCTGCCGCGGGGAATTACTGCCCATCTCTGGGTGGTCTTCTTCTTCTTCTTGTGTGCCGAGAAAACCGAGTAAATTGTCACTGTGCACACACACACAGACACACGTGAGTGCGCAAATAATCAAGAATAACTTACCGCAACTCGGTGCCATCAAAATCTCGTAAAATGAAAAAAAAAGTCAGGCAAGGAAGGAAGGTCCGTCGACCTGTGCGCGCAGAGATCGTCGCGTTTATTACGTACTGATCTACATTTGATTCGACCGTACGCTGCAGTCGTAACTGTTCCTATGTGCACGAGCGAAAAACAGGATTTCATTTTTGTCATATGTATATTTTCTAATCCCTTGGCTGTATACACAATATAGTAGGATTCGAGTATACGCGTTGAGTAGCTCGATATTGAAAGACCGAAACCAAAAAAAAAGAAAGAAAAAAAACTTTTCCCGCTGACGTGCGTAACTCGACAAGAGCCGAAAGAGAGAATACAATAAATCCATCTCTCTCTCTCTCTTTCGGAGTGCCTTTCTCTGTCTCTGCTCGTGTTATGGGCGAAACCACAGACACGCGCCTACTCAGGCTACCGTACGTACCGTGCGTACGTATATGCATGTGCGCGCGCGAGGCGATATTAACAACTCCGAAAAAAACCGCCCTAAACGCGTATCATAAATCCTTAACGCTTATACAGCAGCTACCACACACACACACACACGATATACATAGCAGCAGCAGCAGCAGTAGTAATGTCAACAATATTTTCGCTGACTCGATCGTACGCCGAGGCTGCTGTGTGTTTGTACAGTATTTGCAGTGCGCAGAACTCGATCTCGAATTCAAAAGCGATCGCCTATATAGTAGTCTGCATTAATAGCTCTCGTCTTTCGTTTTCGAGTTGATATACACTTGGAGCAGCGGCAGAGAATAATGCGCCATATTTTATTTTATTTCGCACAATTATATATTATCGCGAAGAGGCAGTCACTCTTGGTGATATCTCTCGTATTTTATCTATATATAGTGCTGCAATATAACGAGGTGAAACGCGCTAGTGTATAGCGTTCACCTTTCACCGGCATGTCTCGCGATGCGCAGCTTCTTCGCGGCACAAGTGCATAAACATGTTCGATTGAATCGCCTGCGCGAGTTTCGTATACCTATTTATATAGATAATACGATATAATTGGACAAAAAGCTGCCAAGTATAATAATCCCGATGTGTGTCACATACATTGTATATGTATATTGTTTTGTCGAGCCGAGAAAGATAGAGAGAGAGAGAGGAAATTTACTCTCAGAGCGGCTTAACGGTTCTGCGTACGTACATACATAGCGGCGGAAAATATCTGCATGCGTTTCCTCAATCAGTTGTTGTGCTGTCGAAGAAAAACTGTATACACATATACAGTGGCCGGCAATACGCGCGGTATAGAGTAGCCCCGGAGGATAATTAGCGATTCCGGCCTATATTACGGATACCTTATAGTAGCGGCGGTGCAATAGCAAGCTCGTGTTCGTCCTTGCCACCTCCCTTGCAGCTCTGCGCCTGCCTCGCTTCTCTCTCTCTCTCTCTTGCTGCTAAACGAGAAAGTAACGAGGATCTCTTTTAGAGCTCTCTACTACTACTACTACTACGGTAGTTTTTTCACCTCTCTCGATAAGTAGAAAGGTATATATACATTTGTGCTACTGCACGACACACATGCGTCGCTGTTGTTCTAAGCTTCTCGCGCGCGAGCTCGCGAGAGAGAGAGAGGTTCATAAAAATATAACACACGACGATCGCCTTTTCCGTATGCGACCGGTTACGAGAGCGCGAGGTATAAAAAATATTTTCGCAAAGGAGCAGCAGCAGGTATAAGCCAAGAGTCAAGGTCCTGTGCGATGTGCCATGCTGACTCTATGCAAATTTGAAGTTCTCTCTCGCGTATTTATAATAACGGTATCTCGCCGCGTCTATTGGAGCCACTCTTGATCGAGGCATGTGTATTTAATGCTGCTGCTCGTTGTATGCGTGTATGTTTGTCTTTATCGATACGAAAAATAGATAATAATCCCTATCCGCGCAGCGCCGCGAGACATTTATTTATCGATTTTTGTGTAATCCTTTGGCGCGTACTTTATATTGTATAGATCATTCGCTGTTGCTGCTGCTGCTGCTTCTCCGCGCGCGGACTTATCTCTCTTGCTCCTCTCCTCGTTATTTATATACAATTCGATTCGATCGGTCGTTTTATATCTCTCGTCGTCGTCCGATAGACGCAGGCGCGCATTCCATATACCGTGTTGTTGCGCAGCAGGTCTGTCTCTGTGATAAAAAAAAAAAAAAACCATGTCGAAGTACAATATTTACATTGCGATAATGCGGCTCCGAAAGCACGCGATGTTCACTTGCACAATATGTTTCGTCTCACTGACGTGCGTGCGCGCGTAATTTCCACTTTTCACGACTTACACATAAAATCACCCATTAAAGTCGTGTGTTTTCGATCAAATTTAATTTAATTTACTTTTTTTATTGATCAGTTCTAACGAATTGTCGTAATAATAAAGAATAATGAATTTACGAGAACAATACAAAACTATAAATAAAATACATATTCCAACCTTTTCACACACTATATTAAAGCCGAGATTGTTACGCTGCTCGATTAATGACGTTTCGTACGAAAAACGGACGTCGAAATACGAGCCGCTGCTCCTTAGAATTTGACACTTTAATGATCAAATATACGGTATAGCACCACTAGACTCGCCTTCGGAAAATCATTACGTGTTTATTATTAAGCAGTGTGGAGAACTGGTGTGGTCAATCACACACACGCACACACACACACACACACACACGTGCTTATTCCAGCTCTGCGTCGCTCGAATTTCAATTTCGTTATTGTACTTTCACCTTACGAATAGACAAGTGCGCGCCGTCTGTTTTTACTCTTTGTGTCGACTCGATAAACAATGATACACTTATATGTAAAAAAAAAAAAAAGAAAAATCGGTAAATCCAGAGCCGGGCCCCGTAATACGTATATATACATCGTGTTATACATAAACACGAAAAAGCAGCTCGTCGTGCTGGTACACATACACACATACACACACAGTCGTGCGTGGGCAATGATGCTGGCGAGGGTCCGCATGGAGGCTGTGCTGTGCATGCATTTCTTGTCTCTTTCTTTTGTCTCTCTCTCTCTCTCTCTCTCCTTTTTTTTCTTGTTTTACTTTTTCGGCGTGGCATCGACACACACTGCATGTATGTATGTATGTATAATGCGCCCATCCCTGTGCAGTCCGCCCGCAGCAACAGCAGCAGCAACAGCAGTAGTATAAGTTGTTACAAACTCTTATTCCTCTCCTGCGCTGCAGCGCGACGACTTCTTATAAATATATATATACAATTCTTTGTGTACAGCTGCCTCCCCGTATCATTGTATATGTTTACGTTTCTATAAATACAAACTTTGTTCACGCTTTTATGCAGCTATCGAGGCATTTAATTAAATATCGAAACAATAGTCATAATTTTGTGATAATTTCGTTTCGCTTATAAAGCCTCGTTATTTTCATTTACTACATTTTTTTCGTTCGTTCGTTGGTTCGGGCCTTTTTAACTAGCCATTATACTCGCGCCCGTATCGGACTCGACCGATCTTTTCTCTCGAAGCCCCGCGTGCGAAAGGCTCTCTCTCTCTCTCTCTCGACGCAAAAATATAATAATGAACAACCTGCAGCGCGCACCCGAGAGGAGCAGTTTTACCGCGTGTTCTATAAAATATTCTGTCGTCGAAAGTCACCGTACACTCTTGTTTAAGTTTGCTCACCTCGCGAGTAAGTACATACACATATACGAGAGAGACGACGCACTTACTCGTGGGAGTAAGAGACAAAAAAAAAAAAATTTCTCCTTACACTTGAGCCCGTGGAAAAAGAGTGGGAGTCGCGCGCGTATACTCATAAAAGTGACTCTCGATGAGAGAGAGAGAGAGAGATACAGAAAAATTGGGAAAGATCTTCATAACCGCGCGCATACGAAATGAGCAACGCGTCTTGATTCCGTGTCCAGTTTTTCCCGCGCGCGTGTTTCTGTCAATTTATGTGTTATAATGACTGGTAAACTTCCCGGTAATAAGACATAGACCTCGGGCTCTTTTTTCTCGGGGCGCTATAAATTACCCAAAAATTTCAGTTAAACGTTGAAGCGAGCTCTATCCTCGAGAGAGCTCGATGTAACCTTTATTTTTTTATTTTTTCTCATCGAAATCCAGCGCGATCGTATAACTGGAAATTATTATACGTATATAAAGTGTATAATATCGGCAAATAGATATTACGCGTGAATCTATGCTTCGTGCGTATATTATATACACACAGCACGTGAACCGAAAAACAATGTGTGTCTCGAGTAGGCGTCAAGGCCTCCGTTAGTAGGTATATAGCTCGGAGCGCATTTAAAAAGGCCCAGGCTCGTCTTCTTCTTCTTTTTTTGCTCTACCTTTGCGCGCGCGCGCGCGCGCGAAATCTTCTATTATAATGCGAGGGACTGGTTTTTTTCTCAAGCTATAAAGGGAGCCCCGCATCTCTCTTGTAAGATTACACGCGCGCAAAACACGTATGTACGAGCGTGAGTAAAAAAACAAGCGAGCAGTCCTGTACATAGTTATATAGAGTTTGAACATTTTTAATTTTTACATTCAGGCCAACTTCTATATATACATGCGTAATGCTCTCTCGAAAAATCATATTCATCGAGGCTCCCATATATTGAATGCCGAATGAAATGTGCATAATTATTTAATCGTACGAGTGGCGAATTGCGATTGCAATTTTTTCCAAGATGACTTTGTGTGTTACACTGCAGCGTCATTCGATTCTCTCATTAAAAAAAATGAAATGTACGCTCCGCTCGCTCGCTCTCGGATGCAACTGCGACAAACTTCGCGTTCGGTCGCTCTCTTTCCTTACCATTATAACCGTGTGTAATCTCGGAACGAACGACGACGATACGTTCGAATTTCTTCCGTCTTCTTCCTTGTCGTCGTCGTCAAATCGCAAAACTGTAATTATTCCTCTCTGGCCCCGGTGCTGCTGTATACGTGCATACATTTGCGTATGTACGTGCAGTAGCAGTAGCAGTAGCAGTAGCGGCGGTAACAGCAAAAATTATAATGCTACGGTAATCAAGCTTCGCCTCTCTCTCTCTCTTTGTAGTAATTGCTTTATACGCGTGCCACACGCGTCGTTATACATTCCTCGAGTTCACCCTATACCTACGTACACATACTACATGCGTATGTGATACATGTAACATCGTGTCCTGCGTCGAAAAAAAAAGAACCAATACCTACGGTATGCAAATATAGTTTTGATCCATGCCATGAATTTCGTCCGCTATACAAGCATAGACACACGATCGATATGTGTAATAGTCCCCGCGGCGCACCGAGTACAGCAGCAGTCGATCATTATCATTGTCAACGCGACGACGCGATGAAGACGCCACAACGACGACGACCAAGACGACGACGGAGAGAGTCGAGCGGCTAATTAAGCACCTCCTATAAATTGTATATACGCTACATGGCTCGAGCTTATATGTATATACCTCCTACCTGTTTTTATCCCTCCCCTCCTACCCTCCGAGCTCATTGCTGCTGCTGCTGTTGCTCCTTTTGCAGCCGCATGTCGATTTCTTTCTTATATATATGCTATATATGTATGTGCTTCTCTCACTCTGGCGACGGATCGACAATGTCGCCTCTCTCTCTCTCTTTCTCCTTGTGCTCTCTAATTGACGAGAGAGAGAGAGAATTAAATGGATTCTGCAACACATCGTTGCTGCTGCTCCAACTTTTTTGTTTACCATGACACTGATGTATTTTTTTTTGTTCCGTTTGTTTTGCTTCGCTTCTTCGCGTTTGCATTTTAAATTCTCTCTCTCTCCCTCTTTTATTGAGTTACGAATTTTCATCCGAAACCGCCGCCGCTGTGGCAAATTACATCTTGTATTTTTATAAATCCGCGCACGCTGTCAACAACATGATATCCTATATATGGCGGCTGCAGCGGCGTCATCGTCATAAGTGCGCTTATCCGCGCGACGCCAATAAATTTTACCATCGAAAAGTTTCTGCCTCCGTCTCGCAGCTCGCTGTCCCGGTCTGCCACTCGATGGTCCTGTTCCCACGCAGACACTTGTAAAACACGCGGCCGCGCGTATACAAGTGTTTTTGGCTTCTGATCTGGCAGTGTATACAATGAAATTCGAAGCCTATGGACTTGCCTTTTTTCCAGTCTATAGATTTGTCTCTCACACCCTATGGCTAAAAAAAGGTTTTTTCACGGATACGGGGAGCTCTCAGCTGCGCGCAAGGTGCGTTTGTACTCCCTATTTCCGAGGGAGAGTATATAAAAAAAAAAAGGAGATACAAAAGCGGATATGAATTTAATAATTATTTCTCCATTCTTATTTGCGCGAGAGCGACCCACGCATCGTCGTCGTCGTCGTCGTCGTCATCATTATGATGATGATCATCGGTACACACCTTTATAAACCCGCGCGCTGTGTCGTATAGTCATTAGCGCTGCTGTCGAAATACTCTCAGCGATATCCTTTGTTTCTCTTCGGGCGATTGCATCTCGTTCGACTCAATAATAATGTATTTATATACGTATACTTCCTCCGCTTCCTTCCTATTATGCGCGCGTATGTGGGTATATATATATATATAGGAATCACCTGTGTGTATGTGTGTGCGTATGAAATATTCACCGCTAACTTTTCTAAGTAAAAGCCCGAGTTTAACCTCGGGGACGAGAGAAGTGTCATTAATGTCTTATTTTTTTATTATTATTTCGTTTTCAGACGTTCGAGAGTTACAGCTTCATCGAATCGACGACGACGCGACAACAGAGGATTACAACGAAAAGTCAAGTGAGTACAAAATTAAAGTTTACGAGATTACCATTCGCGAAAAATCCTCGTCGTGTCGTAAGATATACCGATTTTTTTTCGCCTCTTTTTGAATCCTCGAGCAAGGATTAGTGGTAGTAGTATAGTAGAGACGCGAACGACGTGTCGCAGCGTGAAGCCACCGTTACGTATATATATACCTGTGTGTGTGTGTTTATACAGCGATCCACACACAAGTAGGACGTCAACTTGACTTACCTATATATATGCGTGTACGTTAATTTAGCGCGCATGTTAATCCCGTAATATATATATATTTTTTTTAATACGGATTTCCTGCCTCCCGCCGCGAGTCGGAGCCGAGCCTGTACGAGAGGATTGATTTCTAAATTTTGGTGCGTGCGCCAATAACGCATTCGTATGTATATATGTACAATATTTGCGAATAATCGAGAGAAACAAAAGACACGTATACGTAAATATATACACTTCCTCGGCTAAGAGGAGCGACGCGGAAAAGAGAGAGGATATTCTTCCCTTTTTGCAATAATAGTACACAGCAGCAGCAGCATCGCGTGTGCTCGTATATATAGGCTCGCACGCGCCATCCTCGCGTGGGAGTATAGGTAGGTAGTAGCTATATATGATCGCAATATATATACGGTATAGTACGCATATACATAAAGAAAAGTTTTAAGACCAGTAGTTTCCTCCCACGTCCGGTACCTCGCGGCTGTATACGTATTTTTCGGTTATTTCCTCTCTCTCTCTCTCTGCGCCCGAAAAATCTCCTCCTCGAGGCGATGGTCAATTTCTCTCGATTAACTCATTTATATCGTCGGCCTCGCGGCAGCCACGTATGTGTGTGTGTGTGTGTGCGTATATTTTTTATATCTTACAATGTATAAATCAGCAAGGCAATAGCTCGTCGTCGTCGTCGTCAGCTCTGAGTGGGTGTATTGTAATCGCTCGCACGCGCCACTATATACACATACATACACCGCTGACTCGATCGCCGCGCTGACATCATCCCGCCACTTTCGTATTATGATCGGGGGCCGCTTTGCTCGCTCAGCAGGCAGGACTTAGATGGCTCGACTCGAGAGCGGAGAGTCGTTGGCGTTCGCTCGCACATATATATACATATATATATCGTAATATATATTTATATTGCCGCAAGATTTTTCTCTCTCGGCGCGGAAAATTCGCGTGACTTTTAATCGCTCCACATTACTGCTGCGTGTATATATATATACATGCACGGGTGGTCCGACCGATGAGCCGAGTAACGAGACAGAGCGTCACGCTGTGAGCGATCTCTGCACACATATACACATATACATACATCGATGTGCAGCGATCGACGCGAAATCTATATATTTATTATTGTATATTATACCTGGGGATTTCTCGAAATACGATGATTCTCATTACAGATACGAATGTGAGAAAATTAGCGCGCGGCGCTGCACCGGTCGAAGGATTATAAATGCCGCTCGAGGGGCTCTATATATATACAGCGCGAGCAGCTCTCTCCCTTATCGCGGACATCTTTTGATTGATCTCGACGGAATTATTCCTTTTTTTTTCTCTTTTTTTTAATTTTTCTCTATCAATCACGATCTCTCTCCTCTCTCTCTCTCTCTCTCTCTCTCTGCCGTTCTTTGTGCGTGTGCATACGAATTAAAAAACAAAAGAAAAAAGTACGCGCAATTTTCCCCTCGCGCAACGCAAACGCATCAGGCAATCGTATATTTTTACGCATCTCTTCTCTCTCTCTCTCTCCTCGACTTTTCATTTCTGCGCGGCGCGTTGTGCGTATACAGCAACAACAACATATACACGCATGATCTCTTCGTAATAAGTTTTTGAGCAAAAGGCCTCCGAGGTATACAGCGCAGCAACCAACTTCATTTGTTTCGCACCTTTATAAATCCCTCGTTAAAATCTCCTCTTCCTCTCGCGCTCGGGCCGTATCTTTTATAATAACGATCGAATTTGCCGTGATTTATAACGTCAACAAATCGGTGAGAATAAAACGATTAGCCTCAGAGAGAGAGAGAGAGAGAGAGAGAGAGAGAGAGAGATATTTCTCACACGGGTTATTATAAGCGCGTTATATTATAATACACCCGGACGACGTAAATATTTATACGCATTAATATTGCCTATCGCCTTCGTCGCGACGCGCGAATATTAACGTCGCAAGTACGCCAAGTATATCCGAATTAATTGTACTGCTGCCTCGACCTTGCAGCACAATAGACCTTACACCGACGATGAGGGACGATAGTATACAGGCAATAGAAATAAAACGAGACTACCCGAGCGAGCGAGCGAGAGAGAGAGAGAGAGAGAGAGTGGCATTATAAAAATGCCAGAAATTTTCCTCGGTAAAACAGCAGCAGCGTCAGCCTCGCGGGTATACTTAACGTCGCCGTGTCGTTTCTTCCGGTAACCGCATTCTTGCGGTGCGTTCGATCCGCGCAAGTGTATATAAACAAGCACTCATGATTCAATTAATACCTTGGGCTGCATTATGCACACACCGTGAGCAGACGTTGCCGCTTCGTCTCTCGATCGAGGTGAAGATGCTGCTGCTGCTGCTGCTGCTGCTGCTGATCGTTCGTTCGTTTTTTTTTCTCTACTTACCGTCGAGAGTCGTTTTTATTGGACGCAGCCAAGGTAAAAGGGTCCGTCTTATCGTATATATAAGAGGATTAGAGCGCACGGCACATATATATACAAGAAATGCCGATGTGCACTGGTGTACGTACTTTATCGCTTCTTATGCTCGATCTTGGGTAAAGAAGCAGCGGATTGCCGATCGCGTCGAGAGAGAGAGAGAGAGAAGAATTTTCGACGTTGCAGCAAGCAGCAAGCAGCTTCTTCAGCTTCTCTCTCTCTCGCGAAATTTCGAAAAATTTAATCGCAACGACTTATCGGATTTTACGTTTTTCCGCGATCGGAGCCGCAGCTACGCTCCTGCACTCTTGGACAAAACGAGCAATGTAAGCGAGAGAACGTGCAGAAAAAAAATATGTATGAGTAAGAAAAGAAAATAAATAAATATATCGAGAGAGAGAGAGAGAGAGGGGAAACGAGTTCTGCGCGGCGTTGCATAAATCGCGCGCGCTCGCACTCGAGCGTGAGGCTGGAAATGTCAATTGTCGACAGATCTCTTATTATGTATATGAGTATACGCGGCTAAACTAATCGGTTATATAGGTCTCTCGACATTTACTCGCTCTACTTTTCCGACACAACGTAACGAGTGATTTTTTCAAATCGATTGGTCGCTCGATTCGATGTTCTCCTTATGCATCGGGACTTCCTTCGTGGTCCCTTCCTCGAGAGCTCGCGATTAATTCAGCGTAATGTACACACCTTCAATTACGATTATCCATAAATTTCAGCGCGCGAGCGAACTTTTGTGAAAAATCGCAGCTGCATACGTACATACGACATCGCGGCGCAGTACATAATTCATCTTGCCGTATACGTACGGCGCACGCGAAACTCCTTTATTTCGATTTATTCGCGCATCGGGCAAAAATCGTGGTAAATGCCGTATGTAATGCGTGTATGTATACGTATATAAAAGCACGAACTGCGCGACAGTCGAAGAGAGAACACGATTGACCTTGCCCACACACACACACACACATACACACACGTATATGATACACGTGTTTTACAAAAGCGGGTCCCATGCAACTGCAAAAGTTCATCCGCGTTTGGTTTATGACCTCGGCATTTACATTGTTTATCTAGAGATAGAGAGAAAAAGAGAGAACGAACGAAAGAACGAGGCGCATTAGAAGCGAAGCGAGCTCTGCACGGTATAGAGAGAATTCCCGACGCACTTGAAACACCGGGACACGGACGGACACGGACGAATAATAATAATATATAAAAAAAAAAGTCGAAAAGTGAACGGCGAGACACACAGACACAGGTCCGCGTGTATAGAGTAGAGAATTCCGCTGTACATATATACACACAGTAGAGAGAGAGAGAGAGAGAGATAAAAAAAATTCATAAGGCGACGCCGTCGTTCTCTCTCTTCTTCTTCTTCTCTTCTCTTATGGAAAAAAGGCTATGGGAGATCTTTTTCTCGAATTCCATTGCGCGCGCGCGATCCAAGGAAGAAGGAGGGGCTCTCTCTCTCTCACTTCACTTGCTGCGCTTGCCTCGTTCGTTCGCTGCTGCTGCTGCTTCGATAATATACGACACATCGAGTTACGAGGATTTTTCGGTGAGAAAATTGCCGCGCGGCAATTCGAGAGCTCGATGTGAAGAGAGAGAGAGAGAGAGGAAGTGTTTTTCGGGGGGCGCCGGTCTGCTGCTGCTGCTGCAAGTGCCGCGTCCTTGAGTGCTCTGCAAGCTCACCCCATTTCGAGATAAACAATATCCGTTTTTTTGTTGTTTTTTTTTTCATTTTCAACGATCATCGAAATAAATTGACGAGGTACGGGGGCGTTTTATTATTCGTATATCATACGAGTCACACGGAGCACGGAATAATAATGACGGAACGAGAGAGAGAGAGAGCTTCAACGCTGCTGCCGCGGCTTGTTGTCGGCTTTGCGCGTATGAAAGCGATCCAGCCACGGCGAGTAATTGAACGGCTTCGCGCTGCTGTCTACCATTATCGATTTCAACTCGGGGGAAGGTGGCGCGTTCCAAGATCCGCGTCTCGGATCGCTTGAGCTTTTTCTCCTCCTCCAGCTCCATTCGCTGCTTCTGCTCCTCCTCGAGCTTCTTCTTCCTCTTGTTGGCGTTGCTGTTGTTGTTGTTGTAGCTGAGCAGCCTCGGGATCCTGGACTTGGGCGACGGCACCGCGGCCCTCTCCAGTATGTAGCTCAGATTCGTGGCGCGATTCAGCCGAAGCTCGGGCACCGCCGAGCCGCCGCGGCACTCGGGCAGCGAGGCCGTCTTCTTCGGCTCGACGTTGTTGGAGGCCCCACCACCACCACCGCCGCGACTGCCGCGCTTGTTGTTGCTGTTATTCTTCTGCTTGCCGCGCGCCGAAGGTGGCGACTTCTTTCGCTGCTTCTTCTTGCGCGTGGGCACGGTCATGCCGTAATCGATGAGGGTGCCGTCCTCGCGCTTCACGATCGGCACGAACTTGTTGCGATTGTTGCTGCCCGAGACGCGTCGGAATCGATAGGTCTGGTCGATCGTGTTCTCGCGCTTCGTGTTCTCCGGCGGCAGCTCGCTGTCGTCTTGGTCGTCGCCGCCTTTTTTGTTGTTATTATTGGTCGAGGCGGCGGCGGACGTGTGCAGATCGCAGGCTACCAGCAGCCTCGTCGGTTGCTGCAGCAGAGTCGTGAAAATACCTCCCTGCTGCTTATGATTTCTCGAATCGTTGTTGCTGTACGCCACTACTCGGCTGTAGCTCTTGGTCGACGGCTTTTCCGTCTCCTCCTGCTCGTTCTTCTTCTCCGAGGACTTTTCGTTCTCGAGCTGCTGCTGCTGCTGCTCGCGTTGCTGCTTCTCCAGCACCTCGGCGATGTGCTGCTTGACTTTGGCGATGTTGGTGGTCTTTTTGCGCTTCAATCGGGTCGTCCTCGTCGCCTCGGTCTCCGATCTCTCCGTCTCGGAGCCCCTGTCGTTGTCCTTCTTCGTTTTCGACGATTGTTTATTATTGTCGCTCGAGCTCTTGTCGTCCTGCTCGAACACCACCACGCTCGGATCCTCGTCCTGCTCGTCGTAATTCGGGTCTCGGGGATAGACCTTGAGCTTGTTCTGCCACTTGTACTCGGGGGTGAGCCAGCCCGGTAGATTTTTCGCTCTCGGTGGACTCGAAGAAGCTGCTGCTTGGGAAATTTCGGTATTTTGCTCCTGGCTCTGCCGCGAGGATGTCTCCTCCACCGCCTTGACTATCTTCGCGTAGGTATTAATTTTGGGCGACTTGAGCTTGCCGCAGTCGCTTCTCTTGCCTTCGTTCGGCCGCGATCCGTCTACGCTCTCGCATCTGTCGAGTTTGATCCTCAAGTCGGCCACTCGCACGAGCTTCGGAGTCGTCTTCTTGCTCGTCGTTGCCTCGGCGCCGCCGTTATTGTTATCGCTGCTGCTGCTCTTCGTGCAGTACTCCCTCTTCGGTGGTGGCGGCTGATCTTTGTTGTTGTCGACCAAGACTCGGCGACGGGGGGTTAGCGATGGATCACGAGCTGATACTCTCCTGCTGCTGCTGTTGGCCGTCGTCGAGGCTCGAGGATTTTTGTTACTTCCGATGATCGGTTTCGTGCGATCGACCTTGGTCAGATTCGACATGATCGCGTCGAAGGGCAGCTTGCTCAGGATGTTGCGAGGACTCGCCGGCCTCTGTCTCGACGCCTGTCTGTGCTGCTGCCTCTTGATGGTCTCGATCTCCGAGGCGTAGGCTTCGATCATCTTCTCGTAGGAACGAGGAGGTTTGCTCTGCGGCGGAGTAGCAGTGGTAGCAGCTTCAGGTTTTTGTTTGTCCTAAACAAAAAAATTAACAAATCGATCGAATTGACAGTTTTATCGGAGAGAATTAAGCTATAATTACTTTGGCATCTCGACCGTGGTTGCCTTTGCCGCCGCTGCTGCTGCAGTACGACCTCAATACCGTGTCGGACTGGACGGTTTTCGGCTTGTTGCTGTTGTTGTTATTGACCACCGCAGCCGTCGCCGGGTAGTAGCGGTAGACCAGACGTCCGGAAGACGTTGACACGCCACCGTTGCCAACTGGATCTACATACGAAGAACGGAAGTATATAGAGAAAAAGCCGAGACGCACATAAAACTCCTTGACGCGCGCGCGCGCGAACCGTCAAATTGCGTATTCGAAACACGGCGCGCCGTTCGCGTCGTTGTCTGCCGAGGAGGGCAAGGAAACGTATACGACTACTGCGCGATTTAGGTTATAAGCCGTCCCCTCTCGCGCGCTCCAAGTCGACGACGATATTTCGTTAAATATACTTACGAGACACAACGTGGCGAGGAAGAGAGCCGATGATTTGCTTCAGATGATTCATGGCTTGTTTTTTTTTTTTTCTTCGGCGAATGCGTACGGATGAATTTTCCACGTTGTAGAGTAGTATTAGTTAGAGCGCGACGTTTGAGTTTGAAAATTTTGAGCGGAACATGATGACGATGACACGATGGTTTTTTCCAAGGCTATAATATACGCGTTTCCGTCTATGTGTGTGTGTGTGTGTGTGTGCGTGTGTTTGTGCGTTAAATGTACAAAGTGAAGTTGGCTAATGGTACAGTGTCATGAAGGGCTTTTACACTATTGCATTTGTGCAGCGCGCGAGAAATCTCACGACGATACATAATGCACGCACTGCGCACTCGGTAGCCTATTACTATATATTTTGAAGAAGTATATATCAGCTCTCCTCTCTCGAGGAGCTGGAGAGCAAAAAATCTCTAAAAGTGATAAGGCGCCCGACGAGAGAGAGAGAGAGAAGTGCTGCGCTCTCCGCAGAGAGCTCCAAGGGGTAAATAGCCTCAGCTCTCTCATACGTATTATATACTCCTATATAACGAAAAGTCCAACTCGCTCCGCGATAGTAATCTTTTCCTCCTTTTTTCTTTGGGCTCGCTTGTGCAGTGCAGCACATAGTGTGCGCTGCATCTCGCTCCGATACACTCGCGTGTGCGAGCCTTTGGCTCTTTCTCTCTTTGCTGCTGCTGCTGCTGGTTGTGCAGTGCAGCGTCACGCTCTTGCTCGCTTGCCCCGCGAAACACGATCGAAGCTCGGCGTTTGGCTCTTTCGGTTTTATCGGTCTATACCATCGTTGAAAAAGGATCTTCTTACCTCTCTCTCTACCTATCTCTGCCTCTTTGCTGCGCGTATATATACACTATATAGCACGCGAGAGTCAGCGAGAGCGAGTGTGGTGGGAGGGAGGCTAAGAATCGAGGAGGATGTTGCACTGTACGAAATATATATATATGTATAGCACCATAGAGATCCGCGCACAGCAACAACCTTGGACGCGCGAGCTTTGCAACGCATATATATGCTCGTGCAGGGGTCCCCCCTAGTATGTATATAAAACGTGTGTGCATCGGTCACGATTGATTGGTTTTTTACGATGCACATACATAAGCGCATATAACGCGAATCGCCTTGAAAAGAATTTAAAGCGCAGCTCCAGGACTATGATCGTTTCGAGTCTCTAGTTTTAGGATGACGAAAAATTCAAAGCGACATTCGACTGTAATCGACATTCTCGTCTCGTCGCGACGACGACGACGACATCATCGAGTCGTTGTTTGAAAACGATCGAGATGTCGATCAATACCGTTTTGTCCTCGCATCGAGCCAATGACTTTCCTATATGCAATAACCGTAAACTCGATCGTGACGCCGAAAAATGCGTCGCGCAGTCTCGAGTGTATACTTAAACGCGCGTCGAGCGATTAGAACATGTCACGTATACAGTCGCATCGTAGAAAAGTCAAGGTGATTGTCGCGACTATTACTCTATATTATGCGCGAGCTCTAATCTAAATTGACTTTGCGTATAGTTTTGTGGCCGCGTGAAGCAACTTTTTTTCCTTCTCGCACGATCAGTCGCTTCGACCCGCAAAGTCGATATGAGTCGATCGTGGTTTCTTCATTTACCGCTACTAATATTACTTGGCCTCGCTCGTGTAAGAGGTGACGACGACGACGACCACGACGACGACGATGATTATCCAAAAGCTGAGG